>LQNS02278017.1:139972-153528 GCA_001587735.2 Parhyale hawaiensis
GATCTGATATGATAGATATTAGATTAAGAAATTTGCTTGATTCTTATTTAAAAGAATTCCAGATAAACCAGTAATCAGCGGTTACGTGCACTGTGGAGATAATTCGCTGCTGGCTCTCCCTCTGAGCACTAGCTGCGATCCAACAGAAGAAACTCAGCTTCGCGACTACACGCACACGAGGTGATGAGAAGAACATCAACTGGACTTCGTCACGACCATGGCTGAACTACGTTAACAGGTTGACTCACGCGCAGGTCGGGTTGCCAGCCCCGCCACTTCATCTCAGCTGTGACGTCACGTGGGGAGAGAGACTCCAGTTCGTGTTCATTTTTTCCTACCCGTCACCTGCTTTATAAATACAGTGAGCGAGGGCTTACATGGAGGAGAAACAATGGTAATCATTTTCACACAGTCACAGCTCTCAACTTCACCGTGCAAATATCCGTTTGTGAGAAATAAAGCAATATAATGCTCAACGACGAAGGAATCAAGTACAGCAACATAGCTACGACTTCTTCGGCATTACATTAACATAGGTTGTTCTTCGTCACCACATTACTGTTTTGTATGCTAGTGCACTCCACTGTCAAAAATAATAGCAAAAGAACACGTTTCAAAAAACAATTAGGATACAGCGCCAAAATCATATCGCAATTGAAAGTTGAAATTGGTTTGATTACTTTGATAGACGTGTAGTGAACACTTTGCTCACTATTAACGTAGGAGTGTAAGTTAATATATTATCTCTCAACTAAATTATTGCGTAATAGAGCATTGATAAAGGAACAATTGAGAGCTAATCAATAGTAAGTCACATCGCCCTCAATTCTCCATGATTTTGTCGCTGCATTGCTACCGAAAAGTCTCACTTGAACGTACATCAGGTGGGACGAGACTTGAAAGCTCTAAAAGTAATTTTTAAGTACAAATTTAAAAAGTTTAGCTTCGAATTTATTATATTAATACATTAAAGGGCTTATCTTAACAAGAAAATCCAATTGTCAAGCGGATGGGTGTGATTTGCCAGTCTCAGCGTTACATATCTCTGTATTCCGAACAGCGAACACCTCCTCTCTCACGTCGATGCCACACGCTATTCATAAGAGCGAGTATCGCATCTTTTCGTCCGAATGTTTTGATTTCCCATTTAAATATAAATAGCACACACTTGCAAAAGATTTTGAATTATAATTCTCTCCAGATATAATGATACGTCGGACGGTTAGCTAACGGCAACGGCATTAGCGGAGTAAACTGAACTGACGGTAAACATTTTCACGCCATTTGTTGGCAATCTCACAGCTATGTTTAGAAGAGTTCAACATAACTTTTGGACGAAAATATTACGATACTCGTTCTTTTAACTAGGGTGTGTCATCGGCAACAGTAATAAAACAATATCCCATTATACTTGTCTTAATTTTCTTGTTGAGATAATGAAAAAAACTTAATCCAGGCCATTCTCATTACAAACGCATTGGCGTACAATCATCGAGCTTTTTTCTAATTTGAGTAATTTTCATGAAATTCCTGAATAAAATGAGTATTGACTGGTGTTACTTGGGTTAGCCTGAAAGGAAAGTTGTATCACTCATAATTATTATTAGTGCTTTTTGAACCATTAAAAAGAGAAATAGTAGAATGTTGAGAATCAAGAAGCCTTTAGAGCTACACCTTGAGGCCTTGTTTTCAAAGCCAAATATCTGCTAAAACGAAAAAAGTCTCGCATCATTTGCGACATGCCGACATCAACAACTCACAGATGCACATTTTCCTACTTTAAGCAATGTACTGAATAGAGATAGGCGGTAATCATATTGCTGAGGCGAAAAATAGTTAAAGCACATGCGGCCTGCCACAGCGGAACGTGAGTTGGCTCATTTGCAAGTCCAAACGCTCTTTTTGCAACACCAGTAGCTCTTTTAGAACACGATGAAACTTTAATAAATGGTTATCAACATGTTCAGTACAGCCAAACATCAAACGACATCTCAATATAACGAAAAAATCGTAAAAAAATAAATTAGAAATGATATCGATACTCTAGCAACACTGACGATTTTCACGTGCGTTCTCCCCACGTGACGTCACACAGGGAGATGCGCAGAACCGTCTCAAAATGGTCAAGCGATGAGTTAACCTGTTAACGTAGTTCAGCCATGGGTAAGTACATTAAATGAAGAAATGTAATCGCAAATTTCTTGTGATGAAGAAGAAGCACGTCAAAAAGGAGAAGATTCCACGCCGGCCTATATTAAGCAAATTTATGCATCTATTGTTGCGTGAATTTTTCATGCACGGGTGTAGTTGGTAATAGTGAAGAAATGGTGTTACCTTCGTTTTCTATATTTCCTTATTTCATAGACTTTCTCTTCATACGCTACAAATAAGTTTGTGAGATTGGGAATGGAAACTTTAGCACTCTTGAGAGCGACTGCATCCCAGAGCAGTGCACTGTTTACGAAATTTTCATATCGGTTCTGGGACTCGGATTTACGTTTTCACTACCTAAATCGTCATTTCTGCCTGTCGGCTGTCATCACAACTTAAGTAACTTTCTTAAAGATCCATCCGTAACTGGTAGAGGTATGTTCTGTCAGACGTTTTGTCGAACAATAATTAAAATACATACGGGAAAACCTATCACTAAAAATTGGTCACATGTGCCTTTTAGCGTTAATAATCATTCCTGTAAATTTCTCGAATATCCGTACATAGATAGCTCCTTGAGTTCTAATGAAGTAAACATTTTGGCAAACACTGGTCAAAGGTACAAATTTATAAGCTAAAATTTTGTAATTAGTTTACTCATATTTTCTACAATCCCTACAAATTCTATGCAGACCTGTTCATAACTTGTTTGAGTTATCTTACTAACTAGCATAAAAATAAACGTGAAGACAAATAAACAAAGGGGAAATGAAAATATAGCAATTTGCTTCTCGTAACAACCTCAACCTTTCCTCGAAGTTTCATAAAGATCGGTTCATAACGTTTTAATTTATGCTACTGAGAAAATAAGAGGCATGCAATCAAACAAACGGTTGGATGGATCTTCGCCAAAAAGAGTCTATTTCTCCAAGCATGCCTGAACATCCTAGTGAATTTAGTAAATATATGTTTATATATTTCTGAATTATCTCGTTAGCAGGTACTGGAGAAAGAGGCAAACTCAACAACGACGTCACCTGTGTGGAGGTGATAAGTCCAATTCAAATGAAAATAATTCAAGTTGAAGATAAAATATTAGCTATTGTTACGGCCAGTAGTGACCACAGGCGACCAGCGATATAGTCATTAGTGGCGCATAGTCTTCAGGCAACCAGCGGTATAGTCATTAGTGGCGCATAATCTTAACTATGAGTGACAAATGGTAACTGGAAGTAACTAGTCATGCTGTTAGGGATTTCGATACGAGAAAATTTATCTACCATAAAATTTAAGCGCTGGGAGTAATTGCGGCAAATATATCTTCGGAAATTTATAGTCAGAAAAAGAAATACTGTATTTTCTGAATCTCGCTTCGTCCAAACTAGTTTGGTACTTTTTAATAAGAAGATGATGATTCATCTACTCAGCGCGGTAAATAACAGGTGGCATCTTTGATAGAGCTTTTGATTCTGTCGGGTACCTATATGCTACTCGCATGTTTTTTCAGCTGAATTGCTTCGTA
This sequence comes from Parhyale hawaiensis, assembly GCA_001587735.2. Lineage (NCBI taxonomy): Eukaryota > Metazoa > Arthropoda > Malacostraca > Amphipoda > Hyalidae > Parhyale > Parhyale hawaiensis. The sequence goes on from LQNS02278017.1 coordinate 143,646, forward strand.
GTAGTTAGTCAGACATTGGTAGTTTTCGTGCCTTTTGTGCACAATCCATTTTTTTTCTAATCAGAATCTCTTTGTAGCAGTTGGTGAGTTTGCGCTGAACAGACTGCTTTTATATTCAATTTAAGTTTACATTGACCCAAGTTTCACTTGACAGGCTTAATATGGGGATAATACTCCCAAAAAACTTTGGGATTTATTTTTTTTTATAAACAGTAGCTATACATCAGACAGCCGCGGAGGGAAAATTTTAGGCCGCCAGTGTAACCATGGGTGGGTGAAATAGGGACACTTAGTTTATTTACTTCAAAAACTTTTTCATTATTCGCCATAGCTTAATAAACTAGTGAAATCGAAAATAAATGGGGATTCTACTAATTTTCGCCGTAGAAAACGAGTTATCCAAAGAAAACCGTTTTCTGAAAAAAACAAGTTTTTTTCGAATAACTCGTTTTCTGTGGCAAAAATGGGCAAAATTACATTTGTCTAACCCACATTCTGCAAATCAGAGCATAAATATAGAAATCAAATTTGAATCTATTGGTGGGAATTGTCATCCTGAAATTTGAGAAAATACCTTTTGAAAGAAAATTGTTATCGATGTTGTTCTGATTGAAATTGAACTTGGTGCACATAGGTAAAATCAGAAATGAAGTGGGTTAGACTCCTGTATTTTGTCCTTTTTCGCCCTAGAAAACGAGTTATTGGAAGAAAACTGTTTTTTGGCCGGAAAGCTGTTTTCTCTGAGTAACTCGTTTTCTAAGGCAAAAATGGTAGAGTTCTTGTTATGTAATTCTACAAAAGAGTCCAAGAAGAACCCGTACATTATTTGTTGATCCAAACATATTTGCATTTGAAAACTGCTCTGACTTCTACTGTTCAGCAAACAGAGTTGAAGCGTCTCGTAGTCAAAGCATGCAATGTGTGGCATGGTTGCTGGAATTAATTAATCTTCGAAACAGAACGTTTTCAGATAATTATGAGTCTCTTCCGCCGTCTAAACTTTTGGATATTTTCGCACTTTGAGCAGTTTTGGCATATGTGGATCAAACGGTTTTGGTGCTCTGAGACTGTCCCGTGTTATTTTCTCCTGTGGGACAGTATAATTTGCAGTTCCTCTTGCAATTTTGTAGAAGAGTTGCGCTATGTGACAAAACGCCCTCTTCATCGCAATTGTTTGATCTTCGGATGTGAGTTCCTGCATTTTGGTTCGTGTATATGATATAAAAATTAAACATATTAGTATTTTGCACAACTTGGGTATAAAGAAATTCTTAGCAATTAAAACAATTTTCAAGCTTACATTTATATCAAATTACGCGCCAGAGTAACCGTTTGACTTCGAGATACTGATCTTTTATGTTATTAACTAAGGTATGCAGCTTGGTTATAAAATGAATTCATAACTTTCAAAATATCGTTCCCCTCACATCTACTACATGTAATCTACACAAAATAAAATGGATATATTTGATCCAATAATACCACCCTCCATCCTAACACACGCTGCAAATTAATTGAATGAAATACTGCTGCTTTAAGTTTTTTTGAAGAGATATCACTTAGTACTTCTAATTTATGCAGGATAAATGAAATACTCGAAGAATACTTTTAGTTTGTAAACATTTTCCATAATTCGAAGATCTGAAGCACTTTTTTTAAACAAACTATAGCTTGACATATACATGAAAAAAAAAGAATATGTATGTAACGCTGAACAATATCATCATTTGATTATTTTCAATCGTTGTCTAGTTACTGTAAGAACTTTGGGAAAAATATACAGTTGATGCTGTTTGTGCTTATATGGAAAAGGTGAAATCCACATTTCTCTTGAATTTCAATATTGTGTGAACTCACCGTATATGATAGGAAAATCCTATGAAAGGAAGGCTGGTTACACGTAGGGAATCCACGAAAGAACCGTCTACAATGGCAGCTGAAGATAGCATGCGTAACGGTGGAAGTGAGAGCGAGCACTGTCACTGGTCTTGCCAGACGTGATGGGAGCGCAGCTTGTTACGCCTTCTATTAGTTACCTTGGACTTCCCTGCTGCAGAGGGGACTGTACTGACCGTGATGCTTAGACGTAGCTAACGGTTTTTGTTGAGCTTGTTCTATGTAGTGGTATATGGCATGTGGTTATTACAACAGTCTTATCATTGGAAATGAAAAATACTGTGGGTTTTTCTATTTTACAATATACATTTCACTTATATCTGGGCCAAATTATTATTATAACTTTTCCCAGATATTAACCTTATTTAAAGTAACCATGAGATTTATTATATTATTTTTAGTGAAAAGATATTTTGTATGCATAACGCTCACAGAACATTGCCTCTCTCAAAGTGACTGAATTCCTCGATCCTTGCATGTGCTTACACGATTTGAAATTAAAGTTACTTGAACAATCCATTGCATAACTTATATAAAATATATTAGAGTAGATTAGATAGGCGGCAGTAGACGAACCAAGAGGCCCATTCTCAAAGACACACCGGAACTAACGCGCCGGCCCTCTACGAACAAATGCCATTATGTTAGTATGATGTAGAGGACTGGGGAAACAAGAGGAAAAAATACAAAACGAAAGAAAAAAATAAGGGTGAGCCAAAGAGATGATCATGAATGCACGCCATCATGATCGATGACCGCTGGTATGCGGAACTTAAAAATATAGATGGAGCGGAAGTGAAAAGAAGTCGGCTTCAGTTGGCCTTGGAAGCTTAGGCCGTTAAGTGCTTGCGACTCGTAGAGGAGGAGTTCTCAGCTGTGGAGCATGTCTCTCCCAATGTATGTCAAGACGATTTTTAAACGAGTTGACCGACTCCGCATCGATAACGTCGGAAGGGAGTCTATTCCAAATGCTGACTATGAAATAGGGAAAGAACTTAATGTTGTTCTTCGAGCTTTATGCTTGAGTTTTTGACCGTTGTTTCGCAAGCAATCATTAAGTTCTCTTTCAATGAGTCCCGTTGTAGGTACGTCGTTGAAGCCACTCAAGTACTTGAATGTTTCAATAAGTTGCCCCTTGAGTCGTCTTTGCTCGAGAGAGATCAGACCCATTTCTTTTAGGCGACGTTCATACGACTTGTTTCTCAGCTGTGGTATCAGTTTCGTTGCTCTGTGTTGGACTCTTTCCATGTTTTCGATATCTTTACAGAGATGTGGCGACCAGAATTCAACAGCAAATTACAAGAGTGGCCAGTGGCCTCACTTATGCCATGTACAAAGGAACGATGATGTCCTTGGCCTTATATTCAAAGTTTCTTGTGATGAATCCCAGCACTCTGCTTGCCATTTTCACTTTCCTGTCAACTTGCTGACTGTGTTGTAGTTTGTTTGTAATAGTGATTCTCAAGTCACGTTGTTCGGTGACAGCACGAATACCGTCCCATTCATTTTCGATGGGGCTGGAGGGTTTGCCAGCCCTATGTGCATTACGGAGCATTTATCGACATTAAAGTTCATCTGCAACGTTGTGCTCCATTCCACGAGGTGGTCAAGGTCTTGTTGGAGCTCGGCTCTTTTCGTGGCAGGATGACATAGTTTAGTATCATCCGCAAATTTACTGATTCTACTACGGGTGTTAAGATCGAAATCATTTCTGTAAATTGAGAACAGAAGTGGGCCAAGCAGGCTACCTCATGGAACCCCTGATGATACCTGTGTTTAGGCGCTCGACTCTCCTTCAAGCTTCACTCGCAGCTGCCGACCGTAAGCCATGCCTTGATCCATCGCAAATAGTCTCTTTGTATGCCACGGACTTCCAAATTTTCATTAGCCGGTGATGGGGGACTTTATTAAAAACCTTTTTTAAGTCGAGATACACAAGGTCTGCGCCCTGTTTTTCATCTATAATGTCTGTAACTTTGGAGAAAAAGTCCACTAAGTTTGTTAAGCAGCTTCTTCCATTTCGGAAGCCATGTTGAGTGTCGGATATGAGCAGATACATCCTCAGGTGATCAGTGACGCATTTTTTCAAGAGGCGTGAGATGATTTTGTTGACTAGTGAAAGATTTTAGAAAAAGTTTATATGGAGATATTTACGGGAACTGTCATATTGTGGGGCACTGTAAATAACATCGTTTAGAGTATACTTCAGCTGGTGTTGAAGTGGATTGGTATTAATCATATTTGTATTGTATAACTGAAAAAGTTGATGATTCCCAAGTGGAGTCATCCCTACTACACCTGTTGTTTCTGAGAAGCATAGCTAACAGGAAAATTATAATCTGATGCTCGTAAAATTTGCAGGATCCTTTGGGAATATATGAAGCTTTGATTCTTCAAATCTGTTACTCTGCTTGTGTGTTTCGCGGGTGTTTTGTTCTCCAGCCCATAACTTGGAAAGATTATGGAAGGAGCTTCAACAACTTGAGAAATAGTGCTAAAACGCCACCAGAAACAGCTGATCAATCTTAGATGAGCAGCATTTTGCACATAAAAGCCAGTCCTAGGTTTCGGGCCAAAATTAACATTTCGTCGTTTACATTGCAATGGTAGACATAGGTATGTACACGCTCTGAGAGTGATTCCATAGTTTAAGTTCTCAACTGAAGCCGAATGAATCTACTTCCACGAAAAAGTGGAGGGTTTGGGAAAGATGTCATATAAAACTCGAAGTCGGCCTACAGTGTTTTGCTAATTAGTTCGGACAGTGATGATGTAGTACAATTATTAGCTTAATTAGAGTTTATTTGAAAAAAAAAACATGTCAACGGTATGAGAGTTAATATAGTTAGTAAGAGGTATGAGCTTATATCGCGTTTACAAACATTTGCAATCGATTTGGCATAGATACTGTACTACCAAAGGTCAACACATTTTTGAAAGTTCTTCAACGTGGCACCAGAACTTAATTAATAACAGCAGTAATCAGCTTTTGCCTGGTCTTCTCTCTCGTGCCTATGTTTGATCAAAGTCCACCGATTTCTTTTGGATTCATGTCAAGACGATTTCTATTCATACTGAAACCGTTAGTGCACAATCTTCAAAGAATGAATAACAACGTTGAAAAAATCATGCAACGTTGTCGTTTCGAAATATCTTCTCCGATCGTCAGAAAGTAGAATAATGAATATAAAAAAATTAAAAAGGAGTAATTTTCTCAGCACAACTAACTAGGGGCAGAAATGTAGCCAGGGAGAGGTGTGTAATGCGAATCATCGGGGTAAGATGTCCCATTGTTACCTCCGCCATGGAGGTTATGTTTTCGTCGTGTTTGTCTGTCTGTCTCTTTGTCTGTTGACTGTTTGTCTGTCACCAAGATAACTCAAAAAGTTATGAACCGATTTGGATGAAATTTACAGGGATTGTTAGGTATGTTGGGAGGAACAGATGATTAACTTTTGGTGAAGGTATGTCTATCCGTTTGTTTGTTTGTCTGCGTCTTATCTCCGCCAAGGAGGTTATGTTTTCGTCGTGTTTGTTAGTCTGTCTTTGTGTTTGTCTGTCACCAAGATAACTCAAAAAGTTAAGAACCGATTTGGATGAAATTTACAGGGATTGTTAGGTATGTTGGGAGGAACAGATGATTAACTTTTGGTGAAGATATGTCTATCCGTTTGTTTGTTTGTCTGTGTCATTTTTCTCGATGCCATAACTCAAAAAGTTATGAATGGATTTTGATGAATTTAACATGAGTTATTAGGTATATAACAAAGAGTACATGACCAAATTTTGGTAATGATCCGTTTGTTCGTTCGTTCGTTTGTCACTGTTTTTAATTTCATGCTTGTTAGCACAATAACTCAAAAAATAATGAATGGATCTTTATGAAATTTATAGGAGTTGTTTATTATGATATAAGGCCTAAATGATAAAATTTTGGTGCAGATCGGTTTGTTCATTTGTATGTTTGACTCATATTTGTCATAACGTTTGTTAACAGTATAACTCGAAAAGTTACGAACGGATCTTCAAAAAAATTGAACAAGCTGTTACTAATATAAAAAGGCACAAATGATTAAACTTTGAAGTTTATGCAAAGGAAATTATGGTTTCAGAGCTAATTTGAATTTTTGTTACTGTTGGCTCAATTGGCGGAGGTATGCGCTCTCAGAGTGCTCTAGTTTATGTTGGTACAGCCTGATAATTTAGAAGCGGCAGTCGTGGTATACTCATTGTGTAGAGGGACAGAGCCTATACAGTTGGAGAAAAAACGTCACTCATGGATTGTAACGAGAGAGATGGTCAAAGTCGTTAAATTGAGGCTGGATTTTAATAATAAGAACAGGAAAGCACTCTGAGAGCTCACACCTCCGCCAAGCAAGGCAACGGTAACGAACAATAATTCAACTTCGTCCCGAAACCCTAATTTTCTTTTCATCCGCACCAAAATCTGATCAATAATGCACTTCGATAGTATTGGGAGTATCTGTAATATTCATAAAGATCCGTTGCTAACTTTTCGAGCTACGCTGCTAACAAACATTATAACAAAACATAAGTCAAACGGACCAGCTGATCTGCACCAAAATTTAATCATGCATGTCTTTCAGCATTATTAACAAGTCCTGTGAATTTCATTAGGATTCATTACTAGATTTTTGAATTATGATGCTAACAAGCCTAAAATCAAACACAGCAACTACCACACCACGGGCGAACAAACACATCATCCCAAAAATACGGTCATTTACTCTTCGAGTTATACTTAACAACTCTCCTAAATTTCATGAAAATCCGTCCCTAACTTTTTGAGTTTTGGCCCTGAGAAAAATAGGCAGACAGACTAACAAACACACGGGCAGATTTTCACCAAAAGTTATCAATCTGTTACTGTTAGCATGCCTAAGCAATGCACATAAATCCCGCAAGGATTCGTTTGCTAATATTTGAGTAATTTCGTGACAAACAAACCGGCAGTTAGACAAAGAGGCTGACAAACACGGCAAAAACACTATCTCTTTCGTGGATGTTATAAATAACTTTTTAAGAGCATAATGGGTTTACAAATGCGCTCAGCAGTTCAAAGTAGCCAAAGTTCTGACAAGTGATTAGGCTCAGTCACAAATATTAGTGGGTGGCCACGCACAGTGGAAATACATGGATGCACTCAGCCTACACCTGTAGACACGAATGGCATTAAGCAGTTTGTTCTCACACAAACGTACAGGTAATAGACAAGAGAGTAAGAACAGCTTGCTGCGATTGTACAGAGGATATTTCAGTGACTCAAGTTTACTTCTCTACTGTGTGATTAAGAAACCTTGTTTCATGATATCTAACCTTGCCAAGAATCTTGTAACAGTGATATAATTAGAAATTGCTACCACAGCTCTGTCATTTATCTACCAACAGGCTCGCATTTAGTGCTACCGTACCTCCAGTAATACCTCAAGTGGCGGGAATAAAAGCTGCAGTAAAAAGACAGTGTGGGAAAGTATTAGATAAATCAGCTCAATTCTGCGTGCAACGTCAAAGAAGCTATCTGAAGTAGAAGATAATAGGCATAACAGCTAGAGGTCATTCCGATCACGGATGCCATCGCCTGCATAGAGTATCCTAACCCACAGGTGCTTGAGTACCGAACTCTGATTATTTAGATTACAGCATGTCTCACGGGGCATCAAGTTATCCGAGTTTCGAATCTCATCTGCTGGCAATATGCATATTTTAGCCGCATGTTAGAAAGATTAATAAGTTGCGAGTTCCATTGGGTTTATAAGTCCATGGTAGAGAAGACCTTCCTGCTAAAAGGGCGGTTGTGTTGTTCTACTTGAAGACGGGTAGGGGGGGGGGTTGAGTTGTAGGTGATACTAGATTTGTAATGCCAGCCAATGCCCATATACAGAGCGTCACAGCTTCTGTATTCGAAGTTGTAGACAGCAAAGCACGGAAAAGAGGTGGGAGATTGGCTTCTGTATTCAAAATAGGATCCTCTGCTAAACGTGCATTAGTGACATGCTCTCTTCGCTAAAGAATACGACGATCAATTATGCTGACGATTCCACTTTGATAGCAATGATACTTACACCAAATATGTGCAATGTTGTCAACCAGTCTCTAAATAGGAACCTGTTGCACATTAGCACATGGTGCTTTGCCTGAGGTAGGACACTGAGTGCCATTAGAACTAAATCTGACTGACACTCGGCTTCGAATACTTATACCGCAGCATCCAGCTCTGGAGAAATGTAGATGACACTTTGCACCTAGGATGTAGCACCTGGAAGATTTTATTTGTTGTCTTTCATGAGAAGCTTAATTTTGACACACATATTAGGCGACTGGGTGTCAAGTGTTTCCATTGAGATTGGGCTCCCACGTACAGTAAATTTTGTGTTTTGTCACAATGATATAGTTCGTAGATGCGTTTTTGCCGCCTGTGTTGCAGTATTCCTCACTGGTCTGGGCTGCAGCTTCAAACTGTCACTTGCTTCTCATGGACCGACTTCTTTGTTCAGCTACTAGACTGTGCGCTGAAACTGAGCTGGTCAATCTGTCTCCTAGTAGGGACGTGGCTGGACTCTGTACGTTTGATTAGGTGTACAACTATGAAAGACGGTAGTTGTATTCTTCTGTCCCAACACTCAAGGTACATAGGTTATTTACACGAGCTGCTGTTGACGCGCTCTTTTTACACTTTGGAGAATGATAGATGCCGGACTTGTCAGTTCAGTCATTATTCCTGACTTGGTCAGTTTCGCTTTGAAAATCATTGGCGGCATCAACTTTCAGTCGTGTCGGTCTCCAGGCGTTAGTGTCTACTGTTGACGTCTGGCTATCTGTTTGTATGTCAACAAGATAACTCAAAAAGTTATGGACGGGTTGTGACGAAATTTACAGGGATTGTTAAGTATGTTAGGAGGAAGCGTTGATTACCTTTTTGGAAAATCGGTTCATTCGTTTGTTTGTCTACCGCATTTTTCTCAATGCCCTAATTCAAATTGTTATGGGCCGATTTTAATGACATTTTTATGAGTTCTTAGGTAAATTACGAAGAAAAGTTGAAAAACATTTTTGTGAAGATCTGTTCGTTCGTTTGCTTCGTTGTTGCTGTTTTTATTTTTGTGCTTGTAAGCACAGTAACTCAAAAAGTTATCAATGGCTATATATGAAATTTATCGCAGTTGTTAGTAGCGTTGAAAGATATAGGTAAATGACTAGATTTTGGTGATGATCGGTTGGTCTGCTTCGGAGTTAAATAATTGTAGTTTGAATGTTTGTTAGCAGAATAACTCAAATAATTATGGACGGATCTTCAAGAATATTACTGAAACTGTTGATCATGTGAAAAGGCACAAATCACTAGATTTTAGTGTTGATGAGAAGAAAATCTTGGTTCCCGAGCCAATTAGAATTTTTCATTGTCGTTGCCTTGCTTGGCAAGGCTATGCGCTCTCAGAGTGCTCTTGTTGAAGCTGCTCCGGCTCGAAGGCGTAAAAAACGGTTGCCTGACTTAGAACAAATTTTCATCTTCGTATGCATTACACGCTCATGATATATAAAAGACTGTTGTCTGACTTGGAACAAATTTTCAATCTTCGTATGCATTATACAGAAATGGGATATCACAGAAGAACATTATTTATGATCTAATGTCTTGCTCGATAGAATTTATATGCTTTTCCGCTAGTATTCATAGAAATGCAGGTTTATAAACGACTGTTTTGATTTTCGGGGTTTATGTTGAATTCTTTCTACTCTCTTACATTATTATGTTCTTGCATTAATAGAAAGATGTGCTCCTCTTACGAAATAATCCAGGTGTCTCCCTTTGCAATGGCACATGTACGCAGTGTGGCTTCACTAGGGTAACTGTGAAATGATTGATTCTTGGTGTTCTAGGTGGGGCATGAAGCTAAATGCGGGCAAGACTAAGGCCATGCTCGTGTCCAGGTCGCGTACAGTGGGACCTCCTTTTCCTGCACTCATG
>LQNS02278017.1:168875-181833 GCA_001587735.2 Parhyale hawaiensis
ATGGAACACATAACTATATAACAGGGAAGGTGTTTACCACTTTGTTGTCATAAGTCCCACGAGAGCATTAACAGGTATTAATGATAAACACATTTAAATTTCAATTTATATTTGAAAATAAACGTATTCAAAAACTATTTTTTTGTAGATAGAATGTTATAAAATATTATTTAATTAGTGGATTTTAGCATTAGGTAAGTTTAATTTAATGTTTTCGCTCAAGTTTCTTCTACGTTTAATAATGCGACCCCTCATTAGCGTGGCTTTTCCTTTAAGCTGACCATTAGCATCTGGCTACTGAACGTCCCATCCATCAGAAAACTCGACACTATATTCAACTGTTCGTAGGACTCTCTGTCCGATAGGCGAGTCTGCAGCCATATTGCTTGCTTAGAGAGCAGCGCAACCCTCTCGCAGTGCTTGCAACTCATAAACTGTCAAAACTGTCACGGCAGTGACGGCACTGCGCACACGCACAGGCATCGCGCGTACACGATCACCATCTCTTTCCATCACCCAGAATGTCCAGGGTTCAGACTCATGCTACCGGGGAAGGGACTCTGGGGGTGTTGAAGGGTGTCTATGCCAATTTCGGTGAGTGGAGGCCAGGTGTAGTCTGACACCTAGGTTGCCTACATTGAGTGAGGCCCGCTCTCCTCACACTTGGATAGTGTGTCACTGCTTGTCTTTGATGATTTGGTAATCTTGACTATCGGATTTGATTCTAAGTTGGCATTTGACGGCCCACATACGTTCAGTTGCCTTTCGTGCCTAGCAAAAAAGTGTTCTTATGCAACGAATTTGCAAGGACTTCGGTTTGGTAGAATTGATGTGTCACTGCTATAGTTGCTATGCTCCCTTTTCCCAGAAAAGTGCTCCTTCGTCTGGAGTTCTGCTGTAAATTGTCATTTAAGGTTGCTTGAGAGAGTGGTCCGTCAATGCACGTTTATGCTGGATGGAGTTGAACTTGGTGACCTGGAGCTTTGTTGAAGAGTTGGTGTGGTTTGCTTCCTCTGGAAAATACATAATTGCTGAAGTCATCCAATGACTGGTTGGTTTCTATAACCATCTGCTCGCGAGCGGCTAACTCGACGTATTGTTGCCCTACATGAGACTGTCTTGAGAGAGGGACGATGTCGTACAAGCCAGTATTCTCATTCATTTATTCCATCCTGTTTAGCTATTGGGAATAGTCTTGTTGCTCTGCTTTTTTTTGCTGCTAGCAATGACAGCTACGAACACTTTGTTAACAGAGCAGAGTAATTATGTGATCTTTAATTACCTCCGCTAAGGAGGTTGTGTTTTTGTCGCGTTGTCAATCTCTTCATCTGTCTGTTTGTGAGAATTTTTTTTGCATATTTGTCTGTCACAAAATTTACAGGGATTGATAAGCATGTTAACAGAAACAGATGGTTCACTTTTGGTGCAAAGCCATTCAGCTGTTTGTCTGGCCCTTTGGCCTTAACACCATAGCTAAAAAAAATTGTCGAATTTTTGTGATATTTGCACGAGTCGTTAAATTTATAAGCGTAGTGACTGACCAAATTTTTCTGGCGATTTCTTCATTCGTTCGATTGTTTGTAGCGGTGCTTGATTTTAACCTCGTTAGCTCAATAACTAAAAAAGTTATGCATGAATAGTTTGAAATTCACATGAATCGTTAGTAATGTTAAAAGACATGATGACTAAATTTCGGTGATAGTCAGTTGGGCTGGCATTGTGGTTGACTTATTACATTCGCCAAGGAGGTTATATTTTCGTCCTGTTTGTCTGTTATTCTCTCTGTATATCACCAAGATAACGCAAAAATTTAAGAACGTATCAGTACGAAATTCACAGGGATTGTTGCGCTTGCTAAAAGTAACAGATTAATAAATTTTGGTGAAAATAAGTTGATCGCTTTGTTTGTCCGCCCATTAGTTCTTAGTACAATAACTCAAAATGTTGTGGACAGATATTCATGAAATTTACATAAGTTGTTGAGTATATTACGAAGAATAAATGACTAAATTTTTCTGCCCAAATTTTTATTCGTTCGCTTGCTTGCCGCTGCCTTTCATATGATGCTTGTTAGGATAATAACTCAAAAAAGTTATGGGTAGATCTTTATAATATTCCCTAATAGATACAAGTAATTTAATTGTGGTGATGATCGGTTGGTCTGTTTGAGAGTTTGACTTATGATTGCCCTTATGATTATTAGTAGCATAAATCAAAAAGTTATGAACAAATCTCAAAACAATTAAATTACAGAAGCTTTTACATTATCAAAGACACAAATGATTCGATTTTAGTGTTGATAGGGAGAAAATATTGATATCAGAACTAATTTGAATTATTTGTTTCCGTTGCCTTGCTTGGCGGAAGTATGCGCTTTCAGAGTGCTCTAGTGTTTGCCATGATGTTTGTTATCAGCATAATTCAAAAAGTTATGAACTGAATCGTTAAGAAAATGCAGAAACTGTTAATTCTATCAAGTGGCGCAAATGATTAAATTTTGATGCTGATGCAAAGAGAAACTTGTTGCTCTAGTTCACCGTGTTTCTCTCGTCTCTTTCTTTGCTGGCAGTGTCAGGGTCGGCAAGTTTGAGGAGTTTTCCTTGTGTATAAATCAATCAATTTATTAAACAATGCCATGCTTACTCCAAGCGAAGACAGCTATCTGTACGTGCTCATGCGCAATGTTACTCTGACTCGCTTCTAGGGCTCGCCGGTAAACCAAGTGTAGGGGTTTCGGACAATGTTGTCAAAACTCGCTGCTACTTGTCCCGGACCAACCACCAGTAAGTATTCCGGGAGTCAATTGAGATTTATTTAGTACTAGTGGACCCGTGCGTCAAAAAGTTCACGCGATATGTTTACCTAATACTTATAGGCCAGTAATGATTCTTCTGTGAGTTCTTCATTTTCTTCATTGATCCTATGTCATGCTCTCATCCTTAGGTGTTCTATATCGAAATAAAATCTCGAGTAAGACAGTCCAATAAACTTTATTGGAACTCCAGTCAGGTCAGCTTATATACAATGTGAGCGCTCCGTAGGAATGATGCCGTTGATACCCTTTTTTCCAAATCAAATATCTGCTTCATTCGAAGTGCTGAAAGGAAACTGCATCGTAAAATAAGAAAGACAGCAAACTAGAAGAACTAAAGGTCTACATCCCGTGGAATATCATCACCTCCAGAGTACTTCGTTGACCATCTGCGAAATTTATACGTTGTGACCAGAGAGAAAAAAAGTTTTGAAATCGGACTCCAGAAGCTGCATACATAGTGTTCCGATTTCAAGTGTTTCGAGCAGGAAGTGTCTTGATATAAAAGGATAAGGATCAGTCTCCGCCATTTTCTGCAACCTGGTTATCCATTTTATATAATTACAAAATCTGCAACCCGGCCTATTTTTTGCCTATTTCCTTAAGAGCGGATACGAAGTAAATAAATAAATACACGAAGCGTTTCATTATATAAACTTTAGAGAGTACTCTGAGAGTGCATATCTCCACCGAGCAAGGCAATGGTATGAAAAGTTCAAATTGACTCAGAAACAATGAGTTTTTTATTAGAGCCAAATTCCAACCATGTGCGCCTTTTGATGATAATAATAATAACGTGCATTTTTTTGGAAGATGCTGCTAACAAACATTATAAAAAACATAAGTCAAACACACAAACAGACCAACCGATCATCACCAAAATTTATTCATTTATGTCTTTTAACATTACTAACAACTCATGTAAATTTCAGTTGGATCCATCAATAATTTTTTTTAGTTGATGAGCCTACAAGCATAAAATCAAACACAGCGACAAACGGATAAACGAACTAAGTTATCATCACAAGCATTTGGTCATTTCCTCTTCGTATTATACCTAGCAAGTCATGTGAATTTTCGTGAACTCCGTCCACAATTTTTGACAAAAAAGGCTGCCAGACAAACAAACAGATGAACGGATTTTCACCAATGTTAACCATCTGTTACGGTAATCATGTCTAACAATTCCTGTATATTTCGTAAGGACCGGTTCACAACTTCTTGCGTAATCTTGGTGACAAACAAAGAGACAGACGGACAGACAAATATACAGACAAACATGACGCAAACATAATTTCATCTGGTGGTGGTAATCATCTCCTCTCGTCTTTTTATGTGATGGTTTCTTATAAAATTACTGAAGTAGAAGGCAATTTTTGCTAATATATATGTGAAAATTGGATATAACGGCTCGAACCATTAGAAAATGGTAGGAAATTCGAAAATACAGGAGCACCTTCTAATAATAGTTTACTGTTGGGGAATACATAGAGAGTATAAGCTTCGTGGCATAAGACCATCACCCTCGGTAGGAGGCAAATTCAACGCGTCATTTTTTTATGGCCAGCGTAGTCTCGAGCTTTGGCTTTTTTCACATCTCCGTCAACTGCAGACCGACCGGGGTGAAGATTTTGGAACGACCGGGGCCGGGTCGACTAAAAATCAAGTGACCGGGCCGACCAAAACTAAATAACCGAGGTCTTACGCCTGGGCGACCACACATCAAGTAGACTGGGCCGGGGGTCAGAATTTTTGTTTTGATCAGAGTAGAGTAATATCTATCAACAATTGTTTATAATAACTAATTCTATACACAGTTTAAGTGAGAATTATGTAAGGAATAGTCGATGCAAGAGTGGTTCAAAATAATCAATTGTACGCTTGAAGTCTTGTAGACTAAATGCCTTCCAGAATTGCTTCTTTATAAGTGCATGTAGAAGTCCTACACCTTATTATCAACTGGTAACCAACTTCGGGTACGGGATTTGGATTAGGTAGGCGGCAGTAGAAGAACCAATAGGTCAATTTTTAAAGAGATACCCGAACTTACGCCCTGACCCTTTATGAGTTATTGCCATTATGTTCGTAGGATATAGAGGACTGGAGAAAAGAGAAAAAAAAAGGGAGGGGGAATCCCAGCTAGAGTGGCGATGATGAAGGCACGCAAGCACGGTAAAGAGACGTTCATATGGGGAGCTAACAGACGTCAAACTGTGTAGTTGGAGCGGGAGAAAGAGAAGACGGATTAAGGTGGCTTCGGAAACTTTGGCCGTTGAGAGTTTGCGACTCCTTGGGGAGGAGTTTTTAGCTGTGAAGGATGTCTCTCCCAATGTATGTCAAGACGATTTTTAAACGTATTGGTTGACTCCGCACTAGCAACATCGGGAGGGAGTCTATTCCAAGTGCTGACCGTGAAATAACGTAAGAATTGCTGACTCAATGTCGTTCTTTGAGGTTTATGCTTGAGTTTTTGACCGTTGTTTCGCAGCTGATCAATGAGGACTCCTACAAAGAGCCCCGTTATAGGGACGCCGTTGAAGCCATTCAAATATTTGAATGTTTCTATTAGTTACCCCCTGAGTCGTCTTTGCTCGAGGGAGATCAGACTCAATTCTTTAAGGCGACATTCACACGGCTTGTTTCACAACTGAGGTATTAATTTTGCTACTTTGCGTTGGACTGTTTCCATGTCATCGATGTCAGATGTGGTGGCCTGAAATGAAAAGCGAATTCTAAGTGTGGCTGCTCCAATGCCTTGTACAAGGAGATGATACTGTCTTTCGACTCGTAATCGAATTTTCTGGTGATGAATCCCAGTACTCTGCTTGGCATTTTCACACTGATGTCAACTTGTTGACTATGTTGTAGTTTGTTTGTATAAGTTATTTTTAAGTCACTTTGTTGGGTAACAGTAGCCCATACCGTCTCGTTTATTTCCAATAGGGTTGAAAGGTTCACCAGCCCTCTATGCATTACTTAGCATTAGTCGACATTAAAGCTCACATGCCACGTTGTGCTCCATTCCATGAGGTGGTCAAGGTCTCTTAGGAGCTCGGCTCTTTTCGTAGCAGAAAGACATAATTTAGTATCATCCGCAATTTTACTGATTTTCATACGAATTTCAAGATCGAGATCATTGTTGTAAATTCAGAACAGAAGCGGGCCAAGCATGCTACCCTGTGGTACCCCTGATGATACCTGCCTCCAGGCGCTCGTCTCTCTTCGAAGCTTCAATCACTGTTGCCTACCCGTAAACCATGCCCTTAACCATTGTAGATAGTCTCCCATGGATTCCATGGACTTCCAATTTTTTCGTTAGCCGTTTATGGGGAAATTTATTAGAAGCCTTTTGAAAGTCTAGATACGCAAGTTTTACACCCATTTCTTCAACTTTAATATCCTTAACTTATGAAGAATGTGCAGTAGGTTTGATAAGCAGCTTTTTTTCCATTTCAGAGAGCGTACTGAGAGACGGATATGAGCTGATGCATTCTTAGTTCTTTAGGGATGCGCTTTTTCAAGAGGCGTGCAATTCACTTTTATAAAATTCCGTAAATGTTACGGAAAACTCTTGGCATTATTGCTGATAGGGAATTTTCCGTAAGATTTCCCCTAATTTGCTAGGCAGTTGGGGAAAGAGCAGGCTCGGTGCAAGACTCGAATCCTCGTCATAGCGGATCTGACGTCAACAACTTTACCACTGCTCTATCCAGTGCCTCTACGAGAAAGCTGTAGGCCCATTAAAGCAAATGTTGTTGGCTGCTGATGATATATACCTCCGCCAAGGAGGTATGCTTTAGTCGAGTTTGTTTGTATGGCTGTTTGTCTATCTGTCTGTTACAGATTTTTATGAAATTTGCTGGGATTGTTATGTATATTAGGAGGAACAGATGATAACCTTTTGGTGAAGATCTGTCGATCTGTTTGTTAGTCAGTTTATATTTTTCTAAGTAACATAACTCAAAAAATTATGGACGGATTATAAAATTTACATAAGTTGTCAGGAATATTGCGAAGTGCCGGAGATCAATTTTTACGATGATCTGTTTGTTAGTTCGCTTGTTTGTCGCTGTGTTTAATTTTATGCCTTTTCGGGAAATAACTCAAAAAAGTTATGAACGGATCTCTATGAAATTTTAAGGGATAATTAGCAAAGTTGAAATCCATTAATAATTGAAGTTTGGTGATGATAGATTTGGTTGTTCATCTGTGCCATGCGTTTGACTAATATTTGACAGAATGATTGTTAGCAGCATAACTAAAAAAGTTATCAACGAACCGTCAAGAAAATTATAGAAGTTGCAGTTACTGTCAAAAGGTATTATTAATTGGAGTTCAGAACCAAATTGAATGTTCCGTTACCGTGCCTTGCTTGACGGAGGTATGTGCCCTTAGAATGCTCAAGTAATTACCTCCACCAAGGGGATTATGTATTCGTCATGTTTGTCTGTCTTTCTCTTTGTCTGTCTACTGTTTGTCTGTCTGTCACCAAGATAACTCAAAAAGTTCTGAAACGAATTGAACGAAATTTACAGGGATTGTTAGATTTGTTAGGAGGAAAAGATGATTAACTTTTGGTGAAGATATGTCCATCTGTTTGTTTGTGTATCTGCCTTATTTTCTCCATGTCATAACACAATATGTATGGATGGATTTTTATGAAATTGACACGAGTTGTTAGGTATATAACAAAGGGTGGATGGCTAAATTTTGGTAATAATCCGTTTGTTCGTTCGTTTGTCACTCATTTTAATTTTATGCTTGCGAGCACAACTCAAAAAATATTGAATGGATCTTTATGAAATTTGCAGGGGTTGTTTGTGATGTTATAAGACATAAATGATTAAATTTTGATGCTGATCGGTTTGTTCATTTGTATGTTTGACTCATGTTTGTCATAACGTTTGTTAGTATAACTCAGAAATTTACGAACGAATCTTCAAGAAAGTTGCACAAGCTGTTATTACTATCAAAAGGCACAAATGATTACATTTTGGAGTCTCTACAACGAAAATCATGGTTTCAGAGACAATACTTTCGATGAAGGTATGTTCATCCATTTGCTTGTTTTTCAGCCTCATTTTTCTCAATGCCATTACTCAAAAAGTTATGCATGGCTTTTTATGAAATTAACATGAGTTGTTAGGTATATAACAAAAAAGTAGACCACTAAATTTTCGTTATGATTCGTTTGTTTGTTCGTTTGTATGCTTGACTCCTGTTTGTCATAACGTTTGTTAGCAGCATAACTCAGAAAGTTTTATGATTAAATCTTCAAGAAAATTTCACAAGCTGTTATTACTATCAAAAGGCATAAAGGAGTAGATTTTTGAGGTCATGCAGAGAAAATCATGGTTTTAGTGTCAATTTAATTTTTTTTTGTTACTGTTGCCTCGCATGCGGAGGTATGCGCTCTCAGAGTGCTCTAGTTTGGGATGTATGATTCGGCTGCTCTCAGCATGCAATTCTTCAAACTATGTAAGCAATGTTTAACACCAGCGTCTTTCATAGAGGTTGAGAGTCTGTTGTTCCTAACTCAGCTGCCAGTCTCAGAAAACTCGCTCGTCGGTGATGTGGCAGCAGGAGACGATTCGCACTAGTGGTGAATTCATTGCCAATTTCGCGAGTAAATTCGATCGTGTTGTGTTTCCCAGCAGGTCTACGATGGCAAGGTCAACAAATTCCCAATCAGGAGTGGAGAATACCAGATCTAGAACATTAACGTATCTCGTGGGCTCATAACGTGCTGGGTCCGGTGGAAGTGGCTGAGGAGCTCGGGCAGTTAACTGCCTGGGGCTGGGCTGCGCAAGATACTCCAATTAATTCTTTTTAGTCGTAGTAGTAGTAGTAGTAAACTTTTATTAGCGCTTCAGTGGCACACCCAATCAATTTGGGGGAGGTTGAAGTCTCCCATTAGAATTGTTTCATTCGGAGAATTTACTGCATATTTGATCTTGTTGTAAACTGCTGCATCAGTTTCGGCGGTACTGTGGGGGCTCATATAGGCGAGCATAATATTCAACTGCTTTTTAGACCAAGACGAACATTGGTACTAATAAATTCATATTGTTTAGTTGCTGCAAAACCTTTACAGAGCGGATTGAGGTGTTCTCTGATATGTAGGATCGAACCCATCCGCTTCCAGTTTCCGTTGGTCGGTCTATCATGTATTTCTGAAATAATTCTAACAGTATACTTGACATTTATCTTGAATATTATAGTCAATAAAAAATACGTAATTATTATAAATATGAGATAGATTAAACTAAATGCATTAATTTACATTTTTATCCATACGGTAATATCTTCACATGGTTGCAACAGTTACTATTTTCTAGAGAGCATTTTCAACACTAACCTCTTGTATGTTATTGCTACGGATTAAAGTTATTTGCCGTTGACATCACATGTAATTTGGAATTGCTGTGTCTTACATATTTTATTTGTAACCCCTCTTTCTGGTTATTTGTTTTAAACGACGCGAAATGAATAAATTAAATTAGTAGATGCACAAAACTACTGCTACGCGAAACATGCTGATAATACAGTATTCCGAAGACTAAAACATATTGGCCTTGTGAATTTTTCCACTGAGGCTGCTTAGCCAGTGTGGAAACTATTAATGGACCAGATGCTAGCGATAATAATTTTGACTGCATAATTATGAAGGCAAATGGTAACATATTCTTCAGCGGTCAGCACGAGCGTAAAAACTACGGTAATTTCTTGGCAGCAAATGGTTTTCTCCATTTTGGGTTCTTCTTTCAGCAGAACGAGTCTTCTCCGAGTCCGAGTTATATGCCACTCTGGAGACAATATCTACGGCGATATAGAAGTGCAAATCTGAAGTCTCCTTTTGGCGGTCGGTTCTAGTGTTTGAGACATTTGACATTGAAACTCTCATTGTTTTCCTGTCAGACAAAATACTCTGTGGGCCAGCAGGAGCCTAACAAAAAAAAAAAAAAATACAGAGAGTTTCCCTTATACTGTCCCACTGTGGTTATTTTCTCAAAAAGAAAAACGGTGGGAACTTCAGTGTCAAATATTTCGAAAACCAGAGCCAACCGCTGTTAACGAACTTCAGAGCTGAATTTTAGTTTAAAAATTAGTGAATCGTATTAAATTTTTCTTCCAAATTAGAGCCTACTTGAGTCAAATAGATCAAGGTTTCTTGCAGTGGCCGTAGTCTACGACAGTTTATAGATATTAGATTAGATTAGATAGGCGGCAGTAAACGCATGAATAAGCCCACTCCCAGAGAGACATCAGAACTTACGCCCCTGCTCTCTATGAGGTATTGTCTTCAGCTATTGGCATGAGCTATTACCATATTGATAGATCGTCACTCATAATCAATCAGCTTACAGGAAAAAAACGGAAAACTGGTTGTATTACCTCTTAGGTGCTTTCACTGCCCCACCCAGAAAGCACAAGCCAAAACCCCGATATTTACAGTGTGAAAAGCCGGGGCAGGGGCAAACTATTTTTTATAGACCGGAACCAGGGGCCGGAAACTGCCGAATATTGGCGGGGCTGACGACCCCGGTCGGTCTATACAGTGAACCCATCTGAACATTTGCAAATATACATTATGACTCAATTCTTCTGCCTCTTTTTGGGTTGACAAACAACAAAATTCATCGCTGACATTAACGATAGCCAACTAATTCTAGTTATTTTGGCATTGTCCTTCAAGTCGACCCACATGACTATACAAAAAACTTATGAATATTGCTCAACTTGTTCTTCCTTCTCCTGGGTGTAGTTAAAAATTCAACGCCGTCGTATTTCAAGAGCAGCTAACTCAAATTTGCTATCAGTTTCACATCTCAGGCAACCCACCTGACTGCCTAAAAATATTCTTATTTCTGAACTCATTTAGTTTCTCTCTTTTTTTTGAGTCAGTAGAAAACGATATTATCGCTTTCGTTTTTGATGACCAGCTATATCTAGTTTTTGAAATTGGTCACGTGTAGGGCAACCCACCAGACTCCTCGCAAAAATTCATGAGCATTGTTCAACTCCTTCTACCTCTTTTTCGGTGAACAGAACAATGTACATATTCAGCAAAACGCCGAAAATTAAGCCTAGGCAGTGGGCTTTAGTTTCAGCATAGACTTTACTCTTGGTGACGAGTTTTTGCCCCTAATCTCAGGTTAAATACATATATTTTTAACATTACCTAAGAAAGTAAGTTGATCAATTATGTTAATTCTAAACTTATATCAAAGGTTACGAGTAGACAAAAACGAATGTTTCTGATATTTTTACTCTGAATGATGGTTTTGTGCCTTGTGATCTGGTGTATCGTTGCAGAGTTGGTGGGGTCTGTCTTTTGTATGTAATCTATAACTGCCCCAGTCTGAGCTTCGTTCGGATCCATTTGTTCGGGTGAGGTATACTCGACGTATTGGTGCTCTTCTTGAGTTAGCTTTGGAACCATTACGAACCGTATTTCCGTTCGTTTAGTCCATCGTGTGTAGATGTTTGGAATGGTCTTGATGGCTTTGTCTTTGCTGGTGCTGGTATTGGCAGCTGTAAACGATCTGTACACGAGCTATTCTGTGATCTCGGTTCTTCTTTTTTTTAATTCTTTTGTTTTCTTCACCCGCTGGGCTGCGGTTGCGAGGGGGGTTGTTAACCTCATGGAGTTTCTCCGTTCCCACGTCGCCAGTCTGGTGTGATTTAATATAATAAAAATAATAAGCATTCATAAACACAGAGTGAAATTAACGAAAAAAGTCAATTGTTAATCAGCTACACTGTTATGGTGCCATCTTAAAGCAAGGCCCTGAAAATCTCAGATTACCGTCAGGAGTCCGCAACCAGAGATCGAATCTTCAATATCTGATCCAAATCAGAATAGCAACACTCCCAAAAATTACTTATTTACTCTGCGATCAATTTCCCTAAAATGAAAATTTCATGAAGATCTGCTCAGCAGTATAGGGCAAAAAAAAAGTGACCGAAAAAGCGAAAACCAGTAATCAACCCCCAAAATTGCCCACTATAGACATCAGATACAATGATAGATATTAGATCCCACAAAATAAATAAACAAAGTAGAATTGAATTAAAAAACTTGCGATACAAAGGAAATCTGGTTCAATCCCAGAAATTGATTCTTAGGAGTAAATTTCGCGGGCTATGCCAAAATTTGGACTCGATAACTATATTCTCACAAAATGAATCTCTTGCTTTTTTTAACATACCGAGCACATCTCGAAAAATTAAAGAAAATTCATCTAATAGATTGAGCGTAAAAATGCTAACTATTGCGACACAAACCGAAGTGTTTACGTAGCCCCTGTCGGCTGTAACAATAATTTCACATACACTATCTAGAACAATGCAAAACCCAAATACTTTAGTATGTAGTAAGTAGAAATGCAAATACAAGGTTTGCTGCATGTTCTAGGTATTTTGTATTTTAGAAAATTGGGAAAATACAGGAGTATAAATATTTTTTTTTTTTTTGGTGAACAGACTAAAAAGCCGGATAGTGAAGCTAGGTAAAATCAGCCAAAGAGTTGCATGGTCAATATGCGAATGTAAGAGGCCATATCCATGAACAATAGCGGGCAATTATAAAACAAAATGACAATAAAGAATAAATCAATGGCGGAAATCGAACGATCAGTGTCAAAAAAGAGATGGAATTCATACTGGGAGGGGCGCAATATATACTATTAACCGGAAGTATGAACCATAACTAAAAGTGGCGTTGCTCCCTAGACCGTACTTGCATCTTCTGCCGAGCGTTGGTGAAAAGAATCTAATACTAAGAATGACTGTCGTGTGTTTATATATTTAGGTTTTTACTTATTTTATTCATAGGTTTCGTGTTACGCTCTTAACAAAACAAACAGGCAAAAACTAGCTCTGGCCCTCCTGGTTTCATCAGTGTATTCGTCTGCTTGAAGACTGTGGTCATTCTGCCAAGTGTTATAGAAAACGGATAGGTAGAAAATATTCCAAGTTGCAGACGATGGCACTCGAACTGTATAGCTCCTATTCCCAAGGGTCAGGTGTCGCCCTATGTTTCCAACTATCTACCCATCACACTGACGCCCATTTTGTCAAAGGTGTTCGAGAAGTTGATTGCTGGTAAGCTTGGTCGCTTCGCTGAGGCAACGGGGTTGCTGC
>LQNS02278017.1:182938-199529 GCA_001587735.2 Parhyale hawaiensis
AAAGTTTGGAATTTGTTGCCTGCATCGGCTTTTGGTCGTGTTGGCCTGCAGGCTTTTAAGTCGGCTGTTAATGGTTTTTAGCTGGATTTCCTTTAGCAGCGTTTTGGGCTTCCCGGTGTTACAAATGCTTCATTTGGGTTGTATTACCTGTCCGTGGGAGCTCAAGCGTGAAGTCTTAGTAATAATAATAATAATAATAATAATAATAATAACAATAACAATAATAATCTTGCTTTCACAAAGTTGGAATCTGGTGCTCTTAAGACTGCACAGTAATCGACGCAAATGGTAAGATATTCTTTAGCAGTAAGCAGGCGCATAAAGACCTTGATGATTTCTTGGCAGCAAATTGTGTTTTCATTTTAGGTTCTTCGCTTCTCAGGTAAAAATTTGGCAGATGTTCATGGGAACAGAAGACAATTATTTCACGGGCAGTAGACAACTATTTATCCTGAGAGAGTAGAATTTGCTTCTGCCGTCGAAATCTCAGCTCTTCGATGAAGGAGTCAGTTAAGTATGGATGACCGTATTTTGGATACGGTGCACTTACATTGCATATAAGCTGACTGGAGTGGCATTTAAGTTTATTGGAGTGTTTTACTTAAGATTTTACTTTGAAAGATGCACGGTTAAATAAGAAAGATGATAGGGAACGTAAAAGAAGAACGAGACTACAGCAGTCTCAAGAAGGAAGGCGTGCTAGAAATGGAAAGAACAGAAAGATTACGGGGAGTAGCAAATAAGCGTCAGCGGGAAAATGTGGAAACGGCAAGTCAGAGAAGAAAACAAACATATCAGTTATTGCGTGAATTTCTTCAGGCACAGGTCCGTTAGCGAATGAAATAATGATGATTGAGCCACACCGACATGATAATTTCGAGCTGCAATTGTAGAACCTTTGCTGAAAAGACGTTTGGAATATCCAACGTTCAAATGTGAGTGGAAAAAGAATGCAAACACACTCATAAGGTATTTTCTGTTTGTCGAGGTGGAATAACACTGCTTTGGGTTCCTTTTATAGGACTCTGGAAAAAATTTGATAGCAAACTGTGAGGACATATTAATAGTATTATTTAAACTTCACGCTTGTGCTCCCGCGGGCAGGTAATACAACCCAAATGAAGCTTCTTGCAACACCAGAGAGCCCAAAACACTGCTAGCAAAAATCCAGTAAAAACATTAACAGCTGATTTAAACGCCTGCAGGCCAATACTACCAAAAGCCGATGCCGGCAACAAATTCTAAACCTTAACCGACCAGGGCACGAAGCACCGACAGAATTGATTAGATCGACATCTGACAGCCTCCAAAGTGAAAGAGTGCGCTCCGCATGTAGCACGAGTCTCTCTCCCAAAAATCTCGAGGGCAGGGAGAGAAGATGACAACCAATGCCTCACATTATTGTACACCTTATAAAACATAAATCAACAATGACACATTGTAGCCTAAAAATAACTTAATACAAGGAAGGTAAATTCTAGTTTTACGCTTCCATTGCAAAGGTGTTATAACAGAAGTAGAAGAAGAATTAAGGTAATACACAGTATATTCATCGAATCAGGGTCAAATGACACAAAACCATATACTGATTATTAGGGCATCTGTAAATAGCTTGTGTGCATCTTATTATAGATATTTTTATTTGTTTTCTGATATTTAAAGTTGGATGTTCTACCTAAAAAATATGGACGGTATTAGTTTGCTTCGATTCTACTCTGAAATTTGAAATAGAATTTGGCTGCCTTCTTGTAAATATGAATATTTTTATTTGTATGGAAAGTTAGAGGTCTAAGTCGCGCATAAGTTGCAAGATGTTATTCTAAATACCATTTTTTTTTTGTTTAAAAGTATTTCTTGTTTTAATGGTAAGTGCTTACTGAGGTAATTGGCATTTATTATTCTCTTATAAATTTTAATGAAGAAAACGACACCATCGGCGACAAAACACTGGCTCACTATATATCTATGTTACTGTTTACCTCCGCCAGGGTGGTTATATTTTAGTCGTTATTCAGAGGCATAGGATGGGCCAGTTGGGCCATAGGCCGTAGGGTCAAGTTATTTAGGTTGACCCATCCTGTGGTATGGGGAGTAGCGCCCCAGGGGGTTTGCGTATGGGTTACCTTAGCCATTAGCTAGGCATTGAGACCGCCTGTGTTTCGCGTACACTTTGTTCCCTTCCCTTGTTATACTCCTACTGATCTTTCTTCCATCTGTTCTTCCTCTTCTTTCCCGACTTGCTGTTTCCATGCCCGTTGATCCTGTGCGGTAACACCGTCGCCCACGCGTTTCCCGTGTCTATCGTCATACTATGTATACCTTCTCTCTTCCTCTGTGAAAGCACTTTTGTTGTGGAAACGGAGACGTATACTTCTGAATATAATAATTAGAATAATGATTTTGCCGTGTATGGCTGTCTCTGTGTATGTCAATCACCGAGGTGCCTGAAAAACTTGTATACGGATCTTTACAAAATTTACAGGAATCGTTAGGCATGTTAGCAGTAATATATAATCATCTATTGCAGAAAATCAGATCATCTACCTGTTTGTCAGTCTTTTTATTAAGAGCAATAACGCAGATAGTTATGAACGGATTGTCATGATATTAACAGCAGTTGCTATGTAAACTATGAAGAGTACATGACCAAATTAGTGGAATGATCTGTTCTTTTGCTTGTCGTTGTGTTTGATGTTGTACTTAGTAGCACAATAACTACAAAAATTTTGGATGAATCTTCATGAAATTCACAGGAGTTGTTAGTAATGTTAACGGACATAAATGATCAAATTTTGTGCTGATCGGTTAGCCTGTTTTACTTATGTTTGCCAGAATGTTTGTTGGTAGCATAAGTCAAAAAGTTATTAACGGATCTTCGAGAAAGCTACAGAAATTATTCATGCTTTCAAAAGGCTCAAATATTTGTATATTTGTTGTTGATGCAGAGAAAATCATGGGGTTGGAACCAAATTTAATTTTTCATTACCGTTGCCTTGCTAGACGGGTGTATGCCCTCTCAGATTGCCCTCTAGATTTGCACAGAATAGTAGTCAATGTCGTATTAGAGGTAATTTAACTATGCCTTCTCAGTTGCTAACCTCAAAACTACAGAAAATGTGAGTCAGAAAAATAATGGAACGAGGAGTCGGAGATAGAATTTAGATTACTCAACTTCACAACCACGTTTAACGTTATAATAATTTATAACACAAACATGATCATCAATTACCCAGTTTTATTTGAAACTGAAACAATGAAAAAAATTTAAGGAGCATCTATTATCGTTCTACGGAGATGTTTACGTAGTTTCTTTTTTTGCAGTGATTGGTCCCTGGATTGGCTTACAGTATGAAAACGGAGCATGGATTTGGCTGAACAGCGACAGGGATCCCTCAAACGACTGGGGACCTCGGCAGCCCTCTAATATAAACGGAAATTGTGCTAACTATTGGGAAGTTTCAAGAAAACTCTACCGAAGGTCTTGTGATGAGAATCGCCCCTTTGTCTGCAGGCTTAGATACTAATTCTTTTCCTAACTTTGGTACTTATTTAATAATATGGAATCGACATAAATAAAATTCTTCACCGTTTCCGGATAAATGACCACATCATCAGAAAGTCGATAGAGTACCTATAATCTATGAAAATACAAAATTTATTTTTTTCTAAAGAGGGGACGGGAGCATCGGTGTTGTCTGGGGATGTCTGAAACGCAAATGAGCAGAGCCATGTAGAGGGCCCAGATGTCAGCTCCTGTGCAGTCAGCTGATGCAAGGCTAGATAATTACAGAGTGCAGAGGTACAGCTGAGGTGATAATATTAAGACTAGGTTTTGTTCTACGGATTTGGAGGGACTCCAATGTTGTGAGCTCGAATGGATTGGAATAGTCGATGACAGAGAAGTTGTTCCTGCTGATGGGATGGTTGTTTTGCTCGGCATGCAGGCGAGGAGCTGAATGTGAGGGTTTTGCTAGTAGTAAGCCGGTTCGACTGGATACACCTAAATGTTGGTCAATGCCGGCTTTGAAGTGTTGTCCAGTGCTACCGATATAAGAGACGCTGCAGGCCTGGCATTGGTAAAGGTAGATAACACTGAACTCTAGTAGTGTGGGGGTTTGTCTTTAAGGGGACCGTAGGGAGAAATACACCCAAATCGTACTTTTTGAGTTTTTTTTCTCTCTTTTCTTGTGTTTTATGAACTCAAACTTGTTGTATATGATGTAAAAGACACTTTCGTATATATAAAATTTCGAAATCATCAAAGGGGAAAAAATATTAACCCTCTTTTATTTTTTTTTTTTGTGCAATTTTATTTTTTTTGCTGAGCCTTCATTTTTCAGTCAATCTGAATGAAATTTGGTTCATATATATACTATTGATGATTGCCAACAATCGTAAAGATTTAGATTTTGAATTTTGTTTTAGTTTTCAAATTAAAATATATATATATTTATGTCACTTCTTTTCAAAGTCACTTTTCACATTTTCAACAAAATTTTTGAAGAAATGAATCCATATTATTGTTCTAAATTTATTTTTCTTTGATTTAAAAAAATCATGACATTCGGTGGATTATTCACCGAGTGGCGTACATTTCAAGATCAATAAATTAGATGTGAGATCTTCACCGAAAGGCAAAAGCTACTAAAAATATACATTGCACGTCAGAGAGCAATCAAACTTTCAGTTGTATTGACATTCTTTTGCCTTTTGTCCAGGCACACGATATATGTGTACAAATTGAGAGAATTTCATTCAAATCAGCCCATAAATAAAACCTCAAATTTGAATCCTTCGGCTGAAAACTTTTCATGGGGAAAATCGAGAACGCGACGGTGAATAAAACTTTTTCATTTATTTACCGATTTGGATGAAACTTGGCACAGGTATGTAAAATAAAAAAAAAATATGGTTTGCACTCGTGTATTTTTTCCAATTTGCGCTATAGAAAACGAGTTATTCAAAGAAAATAGGTTTCTAAGGCAAAAATGGGAAAAAGTATGAGTCAAAAGCTCTTCTTTTTTATTTTACATATGTGTACCAAGTTTCATTGAAATGGGAACCAAAATAAGAAAATCAAATATGAAACCTTTGGCGGGAATTTCTTCATATAAATTCAAATATACAGCTGATGGATATTTTCATTTATGTACTGATTTGAGTGAAACTTGGTACACATATGTTAAATAAAAAAAAAATAACTTTTGACCCCAATACTTTTCCCATTTTTGCCATAGAAATCGAGCTATTTAAAGAAACCAGGCTTTGGCGGGAAACCCATTTTCTTTGAATAACTCGTTTTTTATGACGAAAAACGAAAATGGTACAACAAACATTAGTTTTCAATTCTACATGTTTCTGCTAAGTTTTATGAAAATTGGCCAAATAGTGAAAAAGTTATTGTAGTAAAAAATCAAGTGCTGCAAAAAACCACACACCCCTCCCCTATTCAACCCCCTTAGGGTTACACTGGCTGCCTAAAGTTTTTCCTCTGAGTATGTCTGATGTATAGCTACCGATTAGTGGTGAAAAACGAATTTTGAAAATTTTTAGGGTCTGATTTCCTACGGTCCCCTTAAATTTCGAAGTAGTGTGCTCGCGCAGCCCTCAGCTAGCGCAGCACCGTGCTTATGCGGCCTTCGACCAATGAAGCACTCACTTGAACTTAATAAAAAAAATAGAAATTAACAAGCAGTCACCAGAGACCAGTGCATAACATTGTGTTTATTTATTTCCTTTCCCATGAAAATAATTTACTTCACCTGTGTCTATTGTTACTTCGCTATGTACTGTGTATTTGATGTATTCATCACTGTTCTCACACTTACTCTCGACCTAAGCTCTCTCTACCAATATTATTCTTTGAATACTAACCCTGTGTTTATTACGTAAGTATTAGGATGTAAAACCACCTAGGGATTCACCTCGGTGGATAGCAAACTCTTCTTAAATAACTCAGCAACCTATCTGTTACTTACGTTGTTTTCTACATAAAGTAATTATCAATTTTTTCCAGCTCTTCCCTTAAACACCTCTTCATTCTGGCCTGAGTCCATTTGTATAAAAGAATATGTTGAGAAGAACATGCTCTAGCATGTTTGAAGTTTTATATTTCAGTGTGTGTTTTACTTAAGTTAAGCCTTTTTCATTTACTCTTGATATTTAATTAAGTCGAACTAAACGGAACCCGTAGTAATAGTAGAACATTGAATGTTTAAAAACACGTTTTGTGTTAAGAAACTAACTCCCTGAAGATGCAAGAGGCAGAGGTACCTTTCGAAGTATCGGGGCACCTCTTATCAAAAGATGCATATCCGGCCAGGAAGTGAGCCTGCCGAGCCTGCATTGCGGGAAAGACCCGACAGCGGACGGACAGGAAACCTGTTCCCTTGCTCGTATCCGGCCCCGGAGACGCGGCCTGCGCATCACCGGCGTGGGTAATACCCAGCAGCGAATGGATAGGAAGCCTGCTCCCTCGCCCTGAGCCAAGCTGGTCGCCGTATCACTGAAGCATATCCGGCCCGGAAATGAGGCTTCGGCCGTCGCCAGATTGGGTAATACCAAACAACATATGGACCGGAAACCCGTACCCCTACTCTGCGTCTGAACTGGTCGTTGACACGTGACATATGATGATACAGAAAATCCCATCACGCGCTTAGTGCGTGTTGGGGCATTTGCATCAGCGACATGTGACCTCAGGGAAAAACCAACAAGGGAGTGCCACGGAGCAGGTTCGTGAAACTCAGCGAACTCAACCATGACTACGTTAGCACGTAACGGCTATAAAAGCGCTTTGTACATTAGCTGCGACGGAATATCACTCTCGCCCTTTCACCCTACAGTCGCACGCTACACCTATTTTAACAAGGTTGAGTATAGATTGTGGAAGATTTGATTAGGACTTGTTTCATTTATCTCAGTGCTCCAGTTCAGTATTTAATCATTTTAGTGTTTCTGAGTTTTGAGTTTGTATAGCTTAGAAGTGTGTTCGCTTTGGTATTTAGGTTTAGATTAACCCTGTTGAAGGGCACTCGTAGTAGTGTACGGATCCTAGTTGCCTGAGATCGTCTGATCTCAGAGTTTTGAGTTATTTGTCGTATCTTTAGTTTTTCCATATAGTTGTATTTGCGTCATAGCTGCTTTCGTGGAAGGTTTCAAGTTTATCTCTCATGTGTTGAATTGTCGCCGCCACCCGAGATAGAATTCAGTCATTTGAACCTTGTCCTTATGTGAGTAATTCTCAGCAACGCTATATCTTCTGTAGGGGAATAATTATTCAAATTTTTTAATTGATATCTAGAAGTGCCCTAGGCACCAATCAACCACTTGTGTAGCGTCTTCAACGCTACCAATCACAACCTTGTATAACCACTTCGCTAATAAAACAAAAACAATGATATAAGTCGTGAGACTAAAAACAGAATTAAGTGTTGTCATTTCACCTTTGCTAGATTTAAGGGCCGAAGGCATTCAAGATCAAATAAAAGATTCAGTTCCAGACAGAAAATTGGACTGAAGATAGACCCTGGAAAAGTCCTGACTGATAAGTTGAACTCAAGAAAAAGAGTTATTGAGCATCACATTTGAATAGGCAGACTTGTGTCTATGGATTGGTTTCGACTTGGTGTATTCCTATACTATGTTGCAGACCTCCGCATAGGTGTCAGTCAAGTTAATCCTGGTTCGAGAAACCATAGCTAATCGGACAGGATTGACTTTGTTATGACTTAAGGCAATATAGTTTTAATCGCATATGATTTACTTAAACAAAAAAAAAAGACCCTCAGGATATTCTACGACAGTATGACCCTATAGTCAATGTGTTTTTTTGCAGGAAAATTTTGAAGTTTATATATAGGTAAGCTTCAGAGAGGAACGCTTTCGAAGAGTTTACTGCACCAACAGAGGTTTCGTTGTATTATGGAAGTGAGTGGAAGAAGTCCAGTTTACTAACCGATGCTTTGTTAATGCCGGCATCGAACAGTTGATCTAGGAACAATTTTTTGTAGTGGTCCAGGAGGGCGTGCGGGCAGCTGTTATTTTATGAAAAATGTTTGGAAAAAGTCGACTTCACTCGAAAATGCAAAGTAGGACTAAGACAAATGGCATGCTCGAAATAGTAAGGTTTTCATTGCATTAATTTCAAATTGATCATAGCAGTTACTGAAGAAACTGGTTCCGAGGCCTGAGAATGTCGATTTTTTTATAAACTCTAGTGGTTACTGTGCAGTCTTGGTTAGTTACTAGGACATCTAACTAGGCACTAGGCTGAAGCATTATCTGATTGGTTTTCCGCGATGAACTTGATATTTTGATGTTTGCTATTCAAATACTTCAAAAATGAATCGGAATCTGTTTGATTGTTGAATATGAGGAAAGTGTCATTTACGTAACGACTATAGTGGATCAGTTTGAAGTCGTTTGGACAGTCGTTGAGCCAGAGAGTTTCATGATGGCAGAAAAGGATATTTGCTAGAGAGGTGCTAAGTGGGGAGCCCATGAAAACTCCCTCTATATGCTTGTGCAGTCAATTGTTAAGCACGAAGAAAGAATCTTTAATGGCAAGACTAAGGAGAGTTCTGAAAGTAGGTTTATCCATGTTGTGGAATAGGTCCGTGTCTTCAAAGGCTTTTCTGCCGATAATATCTATGTTTTCGTTTACGGGGATGTGGGTGAAAAGGGAAGTGATATCGAAGCTGGTTAAGTAGGCATTGGGAGGTAACTGGAGGTTTTTGATGTGGTCGCGAAAGTCATACGCATTGAGCAATGTATGCTGATTGGTTGCAATCAGTTCAAGTAATGAAACGAGGAATTTTGCAGTAGGGTAGGATGGTGTTTTATAAGCAGCTAGAACTGGTCGTAAGCTAGCACCCACTTTGTGGACCTTTGGAAGGCCGTGCAAGACACCAGAGGAAGCACCTGAATTGAATTCAAATTTAAAGATAAATCCCTCACACTACTTCAGTCCAGTGTTATCTACCTTTACCAATGCCAGGCCTGCAGCGCCTTTCATATCTGTAGCACTGGACAACACTTCAAAGCCCGCATTGACCAACAATTAGGTGTATCTAGTCAAACCGGGTTACCACTTGCAAAACCCTCATATACAGCTCCTCGCGTGCATGCCGAGCAAAACAACCATCCCATCAGCAGGAACAACTTATCAATCATAGACTATTCCAACACAATCGAGCTCACAACATTAGAGTCCCACCACATCCATATAACAAATCCTAGTTTTCATATTATGACCTCAGCTGTACCTCTGCACACTGTCCATATCTAGCCTCACATCTGCTGGCTGAACAGGAGCTGATTTCTGGCCCCTCTATGTGGCGCTGCTCATTTGCTTGTTAGACCTCCCCGAGACAACACCCATGCTCACTTCCCTGATTTAGAAATGAAGAAATTTTGTATTTTATAGATTATAGGTACTTTATCGACTTTCTGATGATGGGATCATTTATCCCGAAACGTTCAAGAATTTGATTTAGATCGGCTCCATATTATTAAATTACTAATTTTTCTGTTGCCTGTTTTATCGACGTCAGTTGTTGGCCAATAAAAAGTCCCGAGCTGCATTTCTCTCGAAATTCTACGTATTAACAATAATTGCTATAACCAACACTAAAATATGCTGAATTTCAATATTATATGTTGAAACTGAATCAACCACATTTTTAGAATCAGCTACAACTGGTTTCTGCGAACTTCAAAACAAGAAATGTTCTCTCACAGAAAACCTGCTTCCGTAGGGCAGCAGCCGGTATTTTTGAGCATCAAAACAGTTATTTGGGCGAGCTTTTTTTTTTCTCCAAATTACCATCCACTGTGCATCATAAAATCAATCTGTTCAGTTACGGGAAGTTTTCCTATTTGCAATACATCTGTTCATCTAATAGCACGGGATCACCTAACTTTCTAGTCGTACCTCTAAATACATACCTTCATTGTATAGATTGTAAGGAAAAGAGTGAAGTTTCGCGGTTATTGAATCGCCCCTACATTCATTTTAATGGATTAGGCTCACTGAAAATTTAAGGGACCACCCTTAGTGTTATGAAAACATAGATCCACAAAAATATATATATATATACATATATAAATGTAGATTTGCACGACTTCGTATACATATAGGATAACAATTAATGTCTCTAGAAAATAGGTTTATCAAGTAAAAAAAATGTAGTGTTCAACATTCGAGCTCAAGATTACAAAGTTCAACGCGAAAAGCCGTTGTAGGCAGTAGAGGCATCTGCTCAGTGTCACGAGGTTGAGCACTTTGGAAAGAAGCGAGTCTGTTCATTTCGGCTCGGCGGTTGGTATCGCGTAAACAAACATTATATCGGAACAAGCGAAGCTTGGGACAGGTGGGGACTAATCCTTATAATGTAGAGGGTAGATCGTAAGATATAGTTAGTTAGAGCAGTGAAGTTATAGAGCGCGCACGCATTTCGTGTTTTCTCGTCCCCTGCTAGGGGCGAGGCGCCTCGTGCCTCTGCTATTTGGTGATATTCGCCCACAGTTTTCCCCTCTAGCTCAAAGTCCCAGTGAGCTATAGGCAAGGCACTCAGAATTTACTCAGTGTCGTACACGATCCAACAGCAAATGTGTACAATACCAGAACTTCTCTACTTTTGCTCGCGGAGTGAATTAATCTAAAGTGCCGCTATATTGCACGTACCTTCATCTGTCGTGTGTATGTATTAAGCAGTGCCGTCATGATTTTGGGTTCAGTGATTGAATTAAAAGTCCGGCGAACATTGTGTTAGACAGCACCTTCAGATTGTGCATCTTCTCCCTAGAATAATTGACAAGTTCCCTTGGTTGACAAGTTGCAGCCTAATGCCATCGTATTGTGATTGCTAGTTATGCCCGTAGAGAGGAATGATTCTAAAAGTGATTCCCTATAGTTACACAAACCTAAACCTGTTCATGTGTGCGTGTCGAGCATTGCCGCCCTGAGTTTTGCAGTGCAACGATTGATGCATTTCAGCCCGGCGAACATTGTGTTAGACCACACACACAGATTGTGTAGCTTTCTTCCATTTTGGAAAACTGAGTGCCCCCAAAATATCTAAGTAAAACTTAAATGCATTTTGGAGTGCATGATGTTTCAACACTGCCGCGGTGCTATGGCACCTGTATATTAACGTCAAATGCCCCAGCTACAGTGTACCGCTGTGAGAAGAGATTGCCGCGCGTGACCAATGAAGTTTCAAAGAGGAGCGAAGTCGTTCTTCAGTAGGCAGCGAATATTCGAGCGCAAGATGATTATTGCAGGAGATCAAGAGGGTCTGCCAAGAGGCTAAGGTTCTGCATTTTGGTGTGTATTTTGCAACGGCTAGGTAGATGGAACACTATTAGTGTCCAGAGATTGTGTGTTTAATAGGAAGAATGGAACACGATTTGTGTCCGGAAGTTGAGTGCTTAACGTGCACCCAGAGAGAATTACAGGTTGCCCCTCCAGTATGCCGCTCTGCTGGTCAATGTTTCCCGGAGTGAGTGATAGAATTCACATGTTTACGTGTATTTTATGATCAAGTGAGCTCCTTTGGTAGGGTTATAGTCACGACGTGAGAGTCTATTCGGTGATATTAGCCAACCATAATTGGAGCATTATTACATTGATAGAAGAGGAGTTATTGCAGAAAAACCGACAGAAAATGTTTATTCTGCAATGTCTTAAGCTTAGGGATATGTAAATGTATGTACATAATTGAAGCTTCATTACTATTGCGCTTTAAGAAACAAAAAAAAAAAAAAAAAAGCAACATCCGAAAATGCTCTTAGTGTAAAATTTAGATAATAATGATTAAGATAAATTGACATTACAATGCATTCCTAACTTGAATATGTGATACGTGAAACTTTATTTCTATGAGAGTATACATACAGTTTCCATTGAAACATACATTTGAGCGTCTGGAGTTGAAGACGGTGGTCATTGAATGTCTTAAGAAGTGAATGGTTATAACTTGCTTAGCTAGTGTGGTCTTTTTCCCGGAGTTCTCGTAAACATTATATCTTCGCGTCTGACAGCACCGTTTTTGCCACCTGGTTCTATATTTCGACTGATTAATTTGTGTTTCTGACGGTGCTCAAACTTTCAAATATTTGCGGTCGAAGTTACACTTAGATATATCTCCTGAGTACTTGTGAAGTGTTCAGTTATGTCCGGTATCAATTGTAATTCAAATTTGTATTCAAAAGAGCTTGCTTTCATGTGTTTTCCTCATTGTATTAAATTTCCATGCTTTTTTACAATATATTGTGAGATCTTTACGTGTGTTTTACTGATCCAGCTGCCGTATGAGTCCCAATCGCTAAGTCTTTTAGTTAGGTAGGTTGGAATAGCTCGCCCCTTGGGGACATGTCTAACTTATTATGTATTTCTTTTTCTATATTATTTCCATAGTCACTATCCTGTAATGTGCTACTTTCCGAGAATGATCAACTGGATCGTTCGCAATTAATCATTCATTGACAGTAGGAACTTTCCTTCATACAATCTTCATTGATTTTTTCTTTTATTATGTCAATATCTTTATCTCTCTTTATTTTTATTACATACCCCGTAACATTAGAAATATAATGAGTCTGATGTGATTTTGGAGAATTAGGGGCCTGAATACTGCCGTCCACATACGAGTGCAACCAATGATTTGGAGATTTACAGTATGGGTATATATTTTAGTGTTTATGGGCGTTTATGAGATTTTTGGGGGTCTACATTCAGTGTTTATGGGTGTTTATGAGATTTTTTTTGCGCAAGATATCTACAACGACAATAGGAGATGGCTCTTTATGGATAATCCATATATGTTAGGAAAATAAGTTTCGAAAACCAATGAAAATGAGGTAAAGTTGTTGCGATGGTAAAATCCATAGTGTGCATTGCCGGTGGTCTGACAGCCATTGGACTCTTTTTGTCGTTCTCATTCACTAGAAGGTAATTAATTATTTTAGAAGTGGATGAGACATATTATTGTTCGGCCGGGAGTGCCTATTTTCCATTACAATTTAAAAAACTACAAACACATGTGAACTTGACATTTGGCAAATTGTGCTGCGAAATACAGATAAATGAGCAAATTGCAAATTGAAATCGACTGCAGTTTGCGTAGTCCTCACCACAGGGCTGTTGCACTCTTTAGATTTTGTTTTTGAGCGTATTTCCAATTTTTTGTGTGTTTTGAGTTTGTTTTATTTAATATAGAATCTTTTCTGCCATTTGGCTTCATTAATTCCACTCCCTCCCCCCCCCCCCNAAAAAAAAAAAAAAAAAAAATAGCTTACAGTTATTGCGAACAGAAGCTGCCCAATACCACACTCTCTACGCGATGCAAAGTATTTTGTTGGCAGCCATTTTTTGCGGATTTCTTTCCTCTGCCCAACATTCTGTCACTTCTCCGCTCAAGAACTCACTTTTAATGTGGAATTGGGCTTAATGCTGGCAGCCTGTCTTCTGAAGAACGTGTTTTGAGCTTTTACGTCAATTATGTTTGACTAGCTGGAACCCGAAGACATTCTACAGGAGAGAAGTAATGTTTTTTAATTATATCGCAAACCCGTAACAGTTTTTTAACCCATTAAGATCGTAGTCCTCCGACTACCGTATCATAGTCGCGGCGCTCATAGGTCCTAAAATCTCTGACCCTCCTTTATTTAGAAACCTAATTTTTAGGAAACGTCCCTCATGTGGCACCGTCGGCCCTAATGGGTTAATCAATTTTTCCCTGTCTAATACAGATGAAACTTGTACAAATTTTACTGAACAGAAGCATATCCCCTTATTATGATGCACTCGGACACATTTCATGCACACGGCGGGAGAAAATTTTCCCAATCGAGCAGTGAATTTTCTACATTAGACCTGCAAGCAAAACGGCTCTTTTCTTATTATCTATTTGTTGTTTTCAGCAGTGTACTGCTGAAAAAATGTCACGATATAACCAACTTACTGACTAACTAACTAACGGGTGGACAAGCAGAAATATATTATAGATGTTTGAAGATGGGCTGATGTCTGAGGTCTACTTATCTAGCGTGACAATGGAAATGATAACTTTCACTTCTGTTTTACCGTAACATGAAAGCAATGCATACTAATATATGGATTATATTTTTATCCGTCGCTGTGTTTACTAGTTAGTACGACCGTGACGCTTTAACCAGTATTAGGCTGGGTAAATGAGGGTATCCTTGATGTATCTTTGATTTTTACCTGGGGTAAGATTAAGTGGACAAGGAGTCAAATTCCAATTTGAGCTGCTAATGCTCGAAGGTATCAAGAACAAGATTCACTGCCTGACTTGAAACATTTTTCACAATGGATATGTGTGATGCAAATCAGAACTCATCATAATTGTGGAACAATGGTTATGGTCTCTTGAATTTTCACAGGTTCCAGCTAGTTTATTCACCTACTGCAGATCGCGCCGCAGTGGTGGCTTCTCTCACGAAAAACACTTCGTGAGTTTCTGGATATTTTGAATCTGATACACATTCAACAGCTTTAGAGCGCTTGGGTCACTGCTTATCTAGTTTCATGGATAAAATATGTATTACTAGTGCCAGATTACCATATCGGTGTTCATTAACAAAAGGTACTAACTTCCCGTGGGGTTCCTAATCGACGTCAAAGCTCATATAGTTCATAAAAATAATTTTGCCTTTTTAGTGACTCATAAGGAAACAAGTTCCCAAGATTATTAAAGATGAAGTGTACGTTTGATTTGGCGACGAAATTAAGCTTTAGATGCTTGAAATGAACAAAACTCCAAGCAGGTGCGCGTCCTTCATACCATTGAATCGAATTGCAGAGATTGTGTCGTCGTAAATCTTTTTTATTGCCACGGGATGTACGGCCAGACGTTGAGACCGTACATCGGTTTCTGTGCGTGTTAATAGTGTCAAAGAGAAATCTTCCTCTCAGTATATTCATGATGAGACATCTTCTCTGCAAATGTAAGCGTTCCTACTTAGCAGGGTAGGAAGGAAGGGTAATGCACTTTTCAGCATGTACCTGTACCCCAACTCAACTGGTGAATGTAGATATAGATCAGAGCAGAGAAAGTCAAGTACTAGGATCTCCATTGTAGATCGTACTGAATCCAATAATCGAGCTACGGTATTGGCTAGCAGCAATGCGCTAAAAGTCATAGGGTTTTGAGCAGAGGTGCTGGAATTAATGAAGAGCTTGCGTGACAAGATTACACCTTATATAATCTTACTTTGGGACGTGTGCACCGGAAGGCACATCTCTCCCCCAGAACAATTATGGACTTATTGTCCAAAACTTCTTTTAAGCTTAAGGCCTCCAGTCAACATTTCTTTAAGGGGGTCGTTTACAAATTTTGGAATTTTCTTCATTAGTGGTCCGATCTTACGGAAATTTTCACATAAAATTTAAAATAAAAAAAAAAACACTTTTTATTTGTGTAACTGTTTTCCATTTAGGCCTTAGTTTTTTTATATATATATATGTATATATAATATATATATAAATATGTATATATATATATATAATTTAAAAGAATAGAACTGCCTCAATTTTTATGCTAGAATAACAACAAAGACAGTTTTGGAATTCTTGAAAGATTCCCTGCAACAATTACGTTTCATAATGTTTTCTTTCTTTTTCGTTTTCTATTGACGTGAGATTTTAGATGTGTGACTGAAAGA
The DNA here is from genome assembly GCA_001587735.2 of Parhyale hawaiensis. NCBI lineage: Eukaryota > Metazoa > Arthropoda > Malacostraca > Amphipoda > Hyalidae > Parhyale > Parhyale hawaiensis. The sequence continues at coordinate 198,629 of LQNS02278017.1, forward strand.
GTTCAGTCACCCATCTAAAATCTCACGTCAACAGAAAACGAAAAAGAAAGAAAAAATTATGAAACGTAATTGTTGTAGGGAATCTTTCAAGGATTCCAAAACTGTCTTTGTTTTTATTCTAGCATAACAACTGAGGCAGTTCTATTCTTTTTCAATCTGAAAATGTAGATTTTTCAATAGAGACAATTTTATATATATATATATATATATATATATATATATATATATTTTATAAACTGCAGTATTTCCAAAGGAAATGCCCTTGGCATGTTTCATTTATAGTACAATCCCACCTACAAATATCTCACATTCTTCACATACTAATAAAATTGTAAAATAATTATGTATTAGATGAATAAATAATGAAAATTTTATTTATATAAATTTTTGATTTTTTATTTTTTGTCTAATCTTTCTGAATTTTCCCTCAGGTAGTTTTCCCAAAAGAAAAATTTTCACATAATATGTAAAATTAAAAAAAAAAAACACTTTTTATTCATGTAACTTTTTCCGTTTAGGCCTTAGTTTTATATATATATATATTTATATATTTATGAACAAAATGTTATCTTCAAGAATCAAAACAAAAGAAAATTTCGAAAGATGTTCAGACCATATTATCGACACAATTGAAAAACAAACAAAAGCTTGCTTACAAGTTACCATATTAATATTCAACAGCATGACCCTTCACCAAGCTAATAACTGACATATGTATGGTATGTACTGGAGTGACACATGCCGCAGCTAGGTAAGTCACATCCCAGGCAACATGAAAATATAAGTGGAACATCCCCTGAACAATCTTGACATTCCCTACACATCGCACATCCCATAATGATCCAAAGAGAACATTCCATGCTGTTTCGCAAATTACCTCATCAATGTCTGATGTCAGTCG
>LQNS02278032.1:26131-40348 GCA_001587735.2 Parhyale hawaiensis
AATTACGCTCTGCGTTCTATTTGACAGGGATGCTTCAAGCCACCGAAGGCATTTTCCACGGATACCAATGCGGGAAAGTTTCAACAATAGGATTCCGTGGTCAACCTTGTCAAAAGCCTTAGGATCTATATTATACTAAAAGTCTGTGAGCTGGTCTTGTTTACTTATGTCTTCTTTATTTGTGTCTTGTTTGACACAGTTTCTTTACTTTTAGATAGGGAAGAAATTCGATGGACCTAGGGGGGAGGGTGTAGGTATGGCATATGGCCTATTCTGTTATGGATAAGCTCTTCCATTCGATTGTATCTGTGATACGCACGTGGAACCTGCCCTTTGGTTGCAAAAACGGGCACGATAATTTAAATGTTGCTCGGGAAAATACAACTGGAATATATAATTATATATATAACATATAAATCGATTTTGCTTTTAGACAGCACGTTGAATATTCGTTAGACAAGCATAGAATCTGTTGACAATGAGCCGTATGGGCAGCTCCTTGACGAGCAGAAAAGGACTGCCGAATAGCGTGTGGTCAATGACCAGCTAAATAACGGCTCCTTTAGTGCGAAAGCAAAGACGATAGTGGTTATTATTATACTCAGAAGTTTAAGTCTCCGTTTCCACGACAAAGGCGATGTCACAGAGGAAGAATGAAGAGACACATAGTGTAACGATAGACACGTGGCACCCATACACGAGGGTGTTCCCACACAGGATCAACGCGCATGGGAACAGCAAGTCGAGAAAGAGGAGGAAGAACAGATGGACGAAAGATCGCTCTTTAATTCGACTGTATCTGTTATACAGACGATAAACTGAGTTGGGCCTCAAGAACTTGAATGATCAATTCAATGGTTCCATGCGCAATGCAACTGATACACGTAACATATATTAATTTAACTTTGCTTACAGCCTGGGTGTAGAAAAAAATATTATTTAGAGAAACAAAAAATCTGTTGATAGTAAACCAAACGGGCCGCTCCTTGACGGGCAAAAGAGGACGGCCGAATAGCGCGGGTGGTCTGCGTCCAGCTAAATAACACCTTTTTAGCGAAATCTAAGACGATCGTGATGGCCCAACGGGTCACGGGCCGTCTAGTATCAAATATTAGTTGCATGCTAAATTCAAGACATTTTCTAAAAATATTATCCCGTGACTTTTTCCAAGTCATGGACAACAGCATCACTTATGCCGGCCATGCAAGAGAGCTAAGATTATCTCACGACTTCCGATAACTTCTGTAAAATAAAGCTTCTAAGGCAATGAGCGATGAGACGGTAGAAATAAACAATCAATGAGAATATAATTAGCGATGTACATGGTGTGAGCTCCTCTGTCCCACCTTTCATTGGTGCTGGTGGTGATCTTGTAGCGGACCCTGCTGCCATGGCGGACATTTTTTTGCGCTACTTTGATAGGAAGCAGAGCCAGGACCGGTGCGCATTCATTTAGCGTGTGATCCAGAGCTTAGATTCCCCAGTTTTGCTTTCAGATCTTCTGAAGTGCGCCGCCTTCTTCTGAACTAGGACTCCTATGGGGTCACTGATCAATCGGGTATGTTTCCTCTCTTCCTTCGGAGGGTGGCTGGTGTGCTCACAGCCCCGCCCCGCTTGCTTCTCTGTTCCTTCGCATGATTCGACAGGGCTCTTTTCCAGAACGCTGGAATGTCACTCATGGGATTCGAAGGGCTCTGTCTCATCTCGAATCACCGATTAAATGTAGACCCATCTCCATCACACCTGTTTCGTCGAAAGTTTATGAGAGGATGGTTGCGTCGCTTTCTTGAAAAGCTGGCTGTCGTTCCCCAACACAGTACGGTTTTCATAAGGTCTTGAGGGACTTATGATGCTCTGCTTGACACTTGTAATGTGTTACAGCTTGCTCTTGGTTGAGGTCATGAGGCATGGTTGGTACAGCTTGATATCAGTGCTGCATTTGATTGCGTGAATCACCTCGGGTTGCTCCATAAGCTAAGATTGATGGCTATTGGTGGTTCAGTTTTCGAGGCAAAATTCACTTATTATCTAACAGGCGTCGATGTGTAGTTGTTGATGGGAAGAGGAGTGAGTTTTTGAACGAGTTATCTGGTGTTGCACAAGGTAGTGTTCTGGGCCCTTTGTTGTTCATCGTATATACAGCGGACCTGTTTGATCTTGTCAATAATTTAGTTGTTGATTACGCCGATGAAATTACTTTGCTGGCTCTTTGCGATAAGCCTGGAGATAAGTTGGAAGTTAAAGAATCCATTCAAAGTGATTGGGAAGTGATTGATTAATGGTGTTCTAGGTGGGGGATGAGGCTGCATGCGGGAAAGCATAAGACTATGTTCGTGTCCAGGTCATGTACCACGTACAGTGAGACCTCCTTTCGCTGCACTAATACTGGATAGTGTGTCACTTCTTGTGGTTGATGACTTGGTAATCTTGGGTGTCAATTTTGATCCAAAGTTGACGTTTGAGAACCACATTCGTTCGGCTGCCTCACGACCATCGCAAAAAATTGGTCTTATGAGACGTGAATGGCCAGTATTCTCGTTAGTTTTTCCATGATGTGGATGTTTGGAATGGTCTCGATGGCTCTGTTTTTGCTGGTGCAAGCATCGGCAGCTTTAAGCGATGTGTACGCAGAGCTATTCTGTGATCTCGGATCTTCTCATATTTTTCTTCACTCGCTGGTCTGGTTGCGTGGCAGTTTTTCAACCTCATGGAGTTTCTACTTTCCCACGTCGTCAGTCGAGTGTAATTTAATAATAATAAGAACAAGATAGCACAGGCTAAGTGAACTCCTTATCCCTTCATTGTCTGAATGCATTCCGTGTTTGAAACAGATGCTTACATCGAACAACAAAGACATTTTCAGCTTTCCTTATCACGGCCATGGATCTGACTTATATTTTATCACTTTCTCCATTCATCGGAACACATGTTTGCTCTCATTACACGACGCATAAATTTCGTAGCCGATCGACAACGCACATACAGCGTGTTAATTTTTCACGGGACAGCAGACAGAGCAATTTCTTTCAGCTCGCTGTCTGCTTTTGAAGAATAATTTTCGCTTGAAGAGAAGAAGGAACTCAAATGTATCGAAGTCATATCCTTCGGTATCGACGATATGCGGCGGAGAAATAATTTATTTCAGCAAAGCTTCGTTTCTTGCCAGCGAAAAGTTTTTCTGCTTTTCTTCCACAGTGGGGGACTTTTGTGCCGCAATAGATGAACCGACATAGCGAGCACTCATCTCTTATGACGTTTTTTGTAGTCCTTCGTCGCATATTCTCCGTAAGCATATTAGTACCTGAAGTCTGTTAAGTGACGACGGGTCTTGAAACAATTCATCGCTGTCGTTGTTGACAGCGCAGGTTCTCTAGTTTAGTGCATAATTTCAAAGTAACACAATGGCAGCGCGTCATATGTAGGTTGTGGACTACGCGCCATGTATAGAACACACAATTTGAGACAGACGTTGATTCTAAAATGCATATTGTTGGGTAAGATGTATGTTTTGTTCAATATAAAGCTGCGTGTAATATATGTAAAGAGCTGCACACCTACCAGACAGTTCTGTAACTTGATGTGGACGGATGCGCACGCCTGTTTCATTCCTGTGGAGCGAAATAACGGAGTTTTTTTTTTTTTTTCACACGGAAACAGTTATAATTCTATAATAGGTCGATATCATCGATGTGATAGCTGTTGAGCTACTGCAAAAAAAATCACCCAAGTTTCTGCACACAGAATATCTCGGCGTTGTTTTCATAGGTTGCAGTGTGATCGTAGAATTGGAACTGCTTATAGCCAGCACCGATGCGGTCCTGGTCGCCCTTGTGCGGGTTGTAGTCAGCGAAGTTGAGGAGACTCGTGTCCTGCAGCACCACCCCGTGGCTGTCCACGTACTGATCGGCTGCGTTGCGTGTCAGGTCCACCTTGAAGTACGGCCGCTTCCTCATCGAGAGGATGGCTCGCTCCTGTGTGAGACAACACCAAGGATGATGAGACTACACAAGGTTAACCCACGGGGCTGGCCAAGCTGCGGTGCACCATGAGTAATGAGACTTGTGACGTCACAAAATCTTAGTACGCTAATAAGTAGTTATTTTACAGTTACTCAATCATTTCATATGGGCCTCTAGAGTATTCTAAGTGTCCTAAAATCATAACAGTTACACAAAGATATGTATCGGGGCATCTACGAACTTTTTTAGCTTTCTGATGGATAAGATTATGAAAGAACGTTGATTAAAGGCTGTAAAAGAGCAAATGAATTCTAACCGGCAAATACCCGCATGCGTCAGAAGCGCTTTTAGAGTCAAGCTTATCGTCTTTAAAATGCAATAAATTCAGTGAGTTTTATCAAGAGTAATATGGAAATGTGAAGATAGAATCATGTGAGTGGATCACTCTATGTTTTCTTAGTATTTATTTTCGTCCTCTTCCAATGATCAGCTATCCTTTATAATTTCAAACTGCTACAACAAAGATGGCTCATATGCGAATGATTAAACGCAGAGATAGAAGAACTTTGTCCCAAGATTAGTAAGAAAAACTTCACAGAACAAAACAAATTACTTTCCATCCGATGCAGTAAAATTGAAGCAATAGTCTATACATAATACGCAGAAGCCATGCAATTGCTCCGTGAAATAAGCAAAAAAAAAAAAAAACATCAGCTATTATACGCTACATGCGCGCGTTACAGCAGTATGACAGTAGTGTTGCGGCCGACTCGCGTAAGCTAACTGGCAAAAAAAAAAAAAAATTACCAAACCGCCGTAAGCCGCGCCCACCCCCTTTCCCAAGTCATAAAAAACGAGAATCCTTATGCTTTGTCGAATAAACAAGATAAATTAGTCAAAATACCATTTGCTATAATTTATCCCTAAGGTTAGGATGATCAACTAAGATGATCAATTTTCGGAAAATGTCAGGAAATATACTATATTTATAATAACGTTCCTATAAATAGCACACAGCACATACGCGTGCGAACGCTGGTTAGCGAGCGAGAGTAATGTTACAGAACCGGAAACGACACCACAGAAGCGCTGCAGTCACGCGGGGTCAGCAACTGCTCTGCTCTCACTTTCACTCCAGTTCATTCTTACGGCAGCAGCTATCGTAAACAGTCGACTCACACGGTGAGCTGCATTCAATAGAAATATGGGTTCACCTTTTCCGTATTACTAAAAAAACAGAATCATTTGCAAATCTTAATGCTTTAATCTAGTGTTACTAACAGACATTTCTGGAGAAAAATTTTGTTTCAGATCTTGGAATCCTGTCAAAAATTGTGCCACTTCTTGAGTTTCTCTACTTCAAAATTTCAAAGAGTTATATATCTATTTTGAGCTTGAGCTTTCTGTTTATCATATATAGAATGTAAAAAATGAGATTCTAAGTGCTTCACAGTGAATACATACGCTCAAAAAATCCTGGCTTTTGCAAACGTGCTTACAGCTCTGGAACACGCTGTTGCCTTGCTGTATGAGCACGCGTTCGACTTTCTGGTATATTTCACGCTTGCACGCGAAAGCGCAAGACGTGTTCTACGCCATTAGGCATGAGAATGGTGAAAATGTGTAGTTGTGTTGAAGTCAGTGAGGACTAGTGATTTCTAAGATTGAATTTCAAGTGATATATTATTTGCTGACATACTTCAGATACTCCGTATAAGTAGGTATAGATGTCATGAGCAGCAAACAGATTACGCTTGCCGCGTATTACGCGAACCCAGAAATGCTGAATACTATGTACCCAAAGCACGCGTCCGATTTCAGGGTCTAGAGTACGCCTACGTGTGCAATTAGTGCTCGCTTTTGTGTGCTGGTTTTGAGACAAGCTTTCAGAACGCATATATTGCTCACTCTAAAAAAAATATTACGGTAATTGTTGCGATTTTATTTCTCCTACGGGTAGAGGAACTCACTGCACAAGATAATAGAGCACTATAACCGATGAGCAACTATGTCATCCAATGCATGTATCCTCCTACTGACGCAGGAGGTCAAGCGAGTCAGACGGCACGCTTCCCGCCGGTGGAGGACAGCAGCTCTCACAGTTGGTCGTCTACTTCCTCTCGAATGACATCAGAGTTTTACTGTCCCTGAGTAGGGGCACCGAGCGTATTTACTGTCCCTGAGTAGGGGCACCGAGCGTATTTACTGTCCCTGAGTAGGGGCACCGAGCGTATTTACTGTCCCTGAGTAGGGGCACCGAGCGTATTTACTGTCCCTGAGTAGGGACACCGAGCGCATTTTTCGAAAGGTGCTCGCTTCTAGTTCGTCTTGGATAGCGTTTCAAACGGGAAAGTTTTTCCATTTCTTTTTCGATTCGATATCCATGGACACATGATCGGAATGTATGTTTACTGTTCCTTCATATATGCGTTTGGTAGTCTTTACATATTTTTTGTCTTTTGAACTACTGTAGAAATAACTACAAAAAAATTGGAATTCGAGTTTTATTATCCCTGCAGCAAACATTAATAAGTGAAAAAACTCCATTTAAAAAATTCATTATAGACAATGCAGGACTATATCTCCGTCAACCCACTACGGATGAATTACCAATAACATTGAAGTTAATTATTTCTACTCAATTTTCAGTTAACAAATTGTCCACAGACTTCTGCTATGGCGACAGTTTTTAAAGTAACTTATTATCGAATACTTTCCATTAAAAACGACAGGACGAGTTCACCAAGGGATATGTTTTTTTTCTGTTATTGCAAGTACAACATTATGAATACTAGAGCACTCTGAGAGCGCATACCTCCGTCAAGTGAGCCAACGGTAGCAAAAATTCAAATTGGCTCTGAAACCATAATTTTCTTTACATAAACTCCAAAATCTAATCATTTGTGCCTTTTTATATCAATAACAGCTTGTTCACTTTTTTTGAAGATCAGTTCATAACTTTTTTAGTTATACTGTTAACAAACGTTATGACAAATATGAGTCAAACATACAAATGAACCAACCGATCTGCACCAAAATTTGATCATTTATGTCTTTTACCATTACTAACAACCCCTATAAATTTCATAAATATCCATTCATTATTTTTTGAGTTATTGTGCTAAGAAGCATGACCATGGAAGCATGGAACCCCGCCTGAGGGGCTTGTACCCAAGATCAACGCGCACGATCGAGGGCGAATAAGCTGAGGAACTACAGAACAATAGGAAACCGTAACATCAGTAGGAGCAAGAAACGGAAGGAAGTAAAGTGGGCACAAAGGAAGGCATCCTGAGGGCTTAGCTAAGGCCAAGGTATTCTTACAGTGAAGGGTTCCGTTGACGCCCCAGCGTCCCACAACCTAAGATGGGTGAATCTGAATCTAACTAACGCAGCCTCATGTCCCACAGCCCGCCGCATACAACACGTCCCACTACTGAATGGGACTACCCCAAGTAAGCAGCACGGACTGCTCGTGTAACCACCGAGTTGCACAAGGTAACTGCACTATAGATTGTGGAAGAAGGGAAAACGCATTGAGTAAAGAAAGAGAACGAGAAAAATATTCTAGCTATGTTTAACAAATTAGCAAGCTAAAAAATACGAAACACCGAGCTCCGAAAATGTCACAGTTTACGAAGGATTTCAACGAGCCAGTTTTTTTAGGTGCCGTTGGTACGAACGTAGTGATGTGCTAACTTTTAATGATTCCAGGGTAGGGTACCACTATATTATTGCACAATATTTGAACGATGAAAGTTATTTTGACTTACGAGTAGCAGGGACATTTAAATTCCCATGAGAGGAAAAGCGTGTACTGTGACGGTGACGCCCCACCTTCTCTAAACTAAACATAGAAGAATTCACTCCTCGCCAAGATAAAGTATCTGAAAAACCGCACGAGAACAAAGTACTTGTGTATTGTATGGAGGGGAACAAGCCAGTGGTAGCGTAAGGACAAGGCAATGGTACCTGCATCCTACCAGCAATAAATCTGACACATCTTGTTTGTATGGCAAAAAGTCTGCCAAGTTGAGTTTTAGCAGATGCGCCCCAAACCTCCACTGCATACACTAAGTATGGATAGATCAATGAAAAGTAGAGCTTACGTAACACTAACAAGGGACAAAAGTCAATAACTTTCTCATGACACCACACTTTCGAGACACCTTGAGACAGATATACTTGATGTGATCAGAGAACGGCAGCCGATCATCTATCGTTACCCCAAGAAACTTGGCATTTTTGGTTTTCGCAATGAGATTATTTCGGATGAGCACGTGGCGAGGAACCTCTTTATTTCTGTTAGACATCAACATGTATGAAGTCTTGGAAATATTCAGTGAAAGTTTGTTGGCGCACAGCCACCGATCCATTCTATTCAGATCATCATTTACCGACCGAGAGAGCTCCCGAAGATCATCCCCAACAACCACGGCAGTGGCGTCACCAGCAAAGTGAATTAGCTGAAAAGTCCCCGAGCTCCTTGACATGTCATTGACATATAATAAGGAGAGCAAAGGACCAAATATTGAACCTTGTGAAACACCATGACTAATCTGTCGAAATGAAGAGTTAACATAATTAATGCAAACAAATGACTTCGATTGGATAGGTAGGACTGAAACCACTTATGACTGCAGCCACGGATGCCAAAGTGATAAAGTTTACCGACCAGGATGGAGTGATTAACTGTATCAAAGGCCTTTGAGAAGTCTGGTAATATTGAATAAGGTATTTTTTGTTATTCAAAACTTCGTAAGCCAGCTCCACAAACTGAAGGATAGCATTAATAGTAATTTGTTTTTTTCTGGAAACCAATTGCTTTGCTGTAATAATATTATAATATTGACACTAAAGGTTAATATCTTGTTTACCTCTCTTATTAATGGGGTTACTCAAGCAGTTTTGAGCACAGCAGAGAACGCGCCTAGAGCAAAGGATTCATAAATGAGATAGGAGAAGATGGGCGAGACGAGATGAGATATTGCCTTATAAACGAAACTTGGCATAGCAGACAGATGTGATTGTTTATTTTTAAATAACATTATTACAGATTTGACTTACTTTGAGTCAGTGGGTAAACAGGCGAAAGAATTCGGCAGAGCAATAACGAATTCAAGCGGATTCTCCCGCACTGGAGGGATACCCGAGCGAGTCTCTCAGCCACAAAGCTGAAGTAATCGTTGAAATTGGGTGCCACCAAGCGTGAATCACTCACAACTTTATCACCTACTGAGAGTTCAATTGGTTCAGATTGTCGGGATTTACTTTGCAATGGTCCCGATCAGGATTTATCCTAATGTAATATTAAAAATTTTTACGGGCAATAGACAATTATTTCTTCTAGCCTACTGTCTTTCTCTGAGGTAGCAGATTTTGCTTCAGAGGCCAAAATTTCAGCTCTTCAATGAAGTAAATATTTGAGTATAGAAATAATATCAAGGATACGGTGCACTCACAATGCATATACGCTGACGAGTTGTATTCAAGTTTATTGCAGTGTTTTACTCAATATTTCATTTTGGAAAACACACGTTAAATCAAAAACGAGGATAGGAAACGTAAAAGAAGAACGAGACTATTACAGTCTCAAATGAAGACGTCCTGCCAATGGAGATAGATGAAGCGCCGATGTGACACACTGACAAAAAAGACTTGAAACAGAAAGGTTACTGATGGGAATAAAAGCCGCTAATAAGGGTGGGCGGAAAAATGTGTAACCGCGGCAAATTAGAGAAGAGAGCAAACATATCAATTATTGCGTGATTTTTTTTTTTACACACGGGACACTAGTTTTCATTTGATTATCATCAAAATTTGGTCGTTTGCCTAGTTTTTTGACATTAGTATAATTTCTCATAATTTATTGACAATTCATCCATAAATTTTCATGTCCTATTCCTCCAAACATGCCTAACAATCCCTGTAAATATCATTAAGATCCGTCCATAACTTTTTCAGTTATCTTGGTTACTGACAGACAAGGAGACAAAGTAACAAGATGAAAACAGAGAGAATGACTAACTCCGACAAAAATAACCTCCTTGGTGAAGGTAATTGAGGGGGAAGATTATTCAAAGTTTTACAAGACTATCGTGTGAAGTGTTTTGTAAAGTGTTAAGACTATACTGCTGTACCGCTCAACGGCAGGTAATGCGCTGTAGAAATTTAACGTTGATTTCGCATTCACATTTAATGCAAGACACAAATGTAATGTTGAACCGACTGGCAAGGGGGACAGACTCACCCTGAACGTCGCTGGGTACGGCACAAGGTCGAGCCCTTTTGCCTGACAAGCGTTGAATGCGATTCTGCCGTAGAAAAAAAAGAATAAATATGTAATCATGGCGAGCAGAAACTGGAACCAAATGCACACGAGAGCTGGAAAGCCAGCACTCCTCTCCTTACTGTTGATTACGTTGCTACTGGCTTAGCTTTGACTCGCCCAGTATGATGCTGCCGAAAATTAAATGAAGTCTGAGCCGCCGCTGCAAGTTATTCAGCAACAGCAAGTGCCATTTGCACAGTTTTGACTATCTCTCCTAACTTCGAGTGGGCTTCATTTCGCAATGGCACACCTTAAAGCGATATGTGTAATCATGTTAAGCTGCAATCACGCTCATAGTTACCTTTGTTTGAAGAAGGTGAATTATTTATATTATTTTACTATTGTATTGAACAGTTAAAGCTCAGTTTCCACTCCAGTGGAGATAAAAAAAAAAAGAGAGACAAAAGGGATATGAAAGATGTACTCTGTAGGTAGAAATGTGGAAACGATGCACGAAGGTGTTCTGACACAAGATCCACGCGCATGGGAAAAACAAGGGGGAAGTGAAATAAAAAACACAGTATTTCTTTTAGAGAGAATGTGCTAGTAAGTAAGTGCAATAACATAGGGTACGCGGCAAGTCTGGCTGTACCATACATCACAACTTACAGCGGAAAGCAGAGGGAAAACTGAGAAGGGTAAGATTCGTACGAGTATAGAACCGCAAAGAATGCAATGCGGGCACGAAAACAGACATCCCGAGGGCCTAGCTAAAGACTGACCGCTGCTCCCAATAATATTGGATAGACAAACTTAACCGACCTAACAGCATTTCCCATCCTATACCCCCGAGGGGCCAAGCATACGAAACGTTCCCAACTTCCCGTGTTATGACTCTTGTGTGCAACGGGTTTTAAATTACGAAAAATGACGTTGATAATCGTCAGCATCCTATTATTGAATAGTTAGTTCTGTAAATACAAATATAGGTATACTAATAACTAATATGGAAGCTTACTCAAATCTCTTCCCATTATTTTGTGCCTGTTCACCGAAAAGAAGCATTGTTACTCTATTTCTAGGTTATATATCCAACAGATGGCATCATCACCGTGTTAACGAATAACTCAATAAAATTTAATTGGAGGGAACGCATGTTAACTTCGCCTGGCAGGCCATCGGACTTTTTTCCGGCATCTGATGGTCGGTCTCTGTTACAGTCGTTGCGTAAAGGGCAGTCTTGCTATGGTTTGGAACAGAAAACCGGTAATCGAGTTATTGAGTACCCTATCGTTCAATTAAAATTTTTAGGCTGGGTAAATTTGATTTCATATGAAAAGCTCCATGTCAGCCGCAACTGCTGCTATCGCCACAGTCTGCTCAGCCTCCCCCGCGCACGATTTGCTGCGCGTCGATTGCCTCCTGTACACGCGTACATTCCCTGCACACGCGTACATTGCAGTTCGCACGTGCAGTGAGTCAGCCACGCTTCAGCCTCGCCGGATCGTTCAACTTTTAATCTCCATAGTCGCTGCAGCTTCCTATTAAACCACCCAGGAACACCTATTAAACCACCCTGGAACACCTATTAAACCACCCTGGAACACCTATTAAACCACCCTGGAACACCTATTAAACCACCCTGGAACACCTATTAAACCACCCTGGAACAGCTAATAAACCACCCTGGAACGCCTATTAAACAACCCTGGAACACCTATTAAACCACCCTGGAACACCTATTAAACCACCCTGGAACAGCTAATAAACCACCCTGGAACACCTATTAAACCACCCTGGAACAACTATTAAACCACCCTGGAGCAGCTAATAAACCACCTTGGAACGCCTATTAAACAACCCTGGAACAACTCACTGCCACGAGGCGGTATCGTTGCTGGGCAGCGTACGGAGCATGTAGCCTGGCCTGTAAGTGGCCATTCTGTAGACGTTGGTGGTGCCATGAGCAGACGCTGACGCAACCTGCCAGTCCACAACCAATCGACACTTTGGGGTCTGCAAGATAAGCAATAAACCTTTTCATACGTTCATCCTCACTTCTAGACGTATTCCTCGACGTACTAACTGCAAGAATTTGCATTTTGCAAACACCAGTGCATTCCGTATGCGATGTATTTTCGATTGATGTTCATTAGAATTCAATGTACTTTGCAAAAACCCTGACCTGGCAATCTCGACACACGGTATTGTTGGATGAGCGAGAAATCGTATGTAATTATTAGGTTGTTTTGATAGCGCGGACGGATTACACGAAAAATTTATCTTAAAATATAACTATAGGAATGCTTTATTTGGTCGCAGTATGATCAATGAATATCCATGCACTGTTGTTATCCAACAAAAAGACCATTAGAGTTTGGGCTTCTAACCCTGCTCGATTCTCAACTGTGCACCTGTCGAGATCAGTCCTACCTCGAAAATGAAAGTTTTTTTATCTTGGGCAAAAAACTCGATAAATTGATATATTAAATAATCTTATGAATAAAATTTTATTACTTTAAAAAGTGTTCAGATCATAGAAATAATGCAAGCTGTCAGCGAAAGATTGGGAAAATATGGAAGGTGTTCCTGGAAGTCTTGTAATTACCGCCACGGTAACAGCATGCGTCCGTTCTCAGCTCTAACACCATGTATCGCTCGCCGATTCGATGCCCAGCCAGGCAGCGAGCTCTTTGCAGATCTTGGTGTGCTGACTCGGCAGTTGTGTGTGCATGCACGGCGCCGTGGCGGAACTGCGTTCCTCAGATATGGGGGGGGCCTCGGGTCAATTGTTCCATCGTCAAATTGGCGTCATTGTTCTTGATGACCCGAGGTCGGCTGCAACTACAGTTACTTATCTGGAGCCAGTGTGTCTATACCCGCAGCACAAACTAGTGCTTATGGGTTTCCCAGGTGAGGGTGTGGTCTTGGGTGACTTTACCTTTACCAAAAGCCTATGCACATTGGTTCCATAAAGCGCAACGCAGTCGAAAAGTATTGATTGCAGAGAGTGGCATTTCGCCAACAAATCCTCTATCTGACTCGGCAAAAAAGTTGCTCGGAAAGTGCTTTCAACAGGTTTTATCTACAAGAATCTTTTTCGTAGCTTTCGAGCAACTGAAAGCAACTTGCGGTCCAACTTTCCCTGTTATCGTTTCATTACGACGTTCGTAAACGCCACCTTTGTCTTAAAACTTTGCATCAGGTGGTGGCGATTGCAACTGCAGTTTCAAAAGTATAAAATAAATTTGACTTCAGGTTACAACGATGACAGCCCACAGAAGATGCATATAAATTGATTAAAAGTTCAAAACCACTTGAAAATGAAAAAAATAGCGCTCTTGTGATATATAAATAAACTCCTCTGATTAGGGATCAGTATTTCCTAAAGTTAAAAGGTAAGAAAGACAAAATTACCTACTGTAGCCCTCAGGGGCATATTCTGGCGGGCCCTTTCCCTGCCACAATATGTTTGGGCATCACGCACCCAAGGGTCCCCAGTGCCTTCTCCGCAGGGGATGTAGCATCTGGCCGCAGTTCCTGCTGACGAGGTTAGTTTTGTAAAGTTAGGTAGGTTCTCTATTTCCTTTTCTGTTTCGCGAGGTGGGTTGTCCATCGAGATAGCGCACCTAGTCCGCGGGATTTCTCTCGTCTCTCTCGTGTGGAAGGCCGTGAAAGAGGCCGACCACTCGAGTGTCTCCTACTATGCTTTGCGCCTTGTTTTCTGCCCGTAGTAGCGCACGTAGGCCACGCTACAAATTATGTGGTATTTAAATACTACACACTCATCTCTGTTGGAACGCCTGAGTTGCGGCTACGGAGGTAAATAAAGTTTATAACTAACTAACTAACTAACCTACTGTAACAATTTATTAGGAAACTAGTGTCCCGAGCCGTCATTGTAAATGACGGCATATTGGGTTATTAATGACTGGTGCACGTGTGCGATAAATGACGGCAGTAAGTTAGCCCTTCAGGAAAACCCCC
>LQNS02278054.1:29846-44550 GCA_001587735.2 Parhyale hawaiensis
TAAAATTAGATTTGCAACTAATTACATTAAAATCCAATAACAAGCATACCGGCATCAAGAAATTTCCAAACACTCAAAATAAAGTTAGTAAACCGTGAATATTTTCACGGGTCCAGCTAGTATTTATAAATACAACACGACGTGAAATATTATGCAGTACTGATGAGTACAAAAAAAACAGTGATTGAAGTGGTGACTTGGACTTATGCCTAAAAGCGTTTGCTTGTATACACTATCTCCCACACGCAAGAAAAATATGGACATTTTGATAAACCTCATAAAAAACGAAGATTCCCATTATATTCAGAACACCGCTATACGTTTCTATTTATTGAGGACATTTGAGAGAAGTGTGAGAAAACCTTCTGTTGTCATACTTACCTACAACGCGGACTAACTACTGCTAGTAGTTACGTGCCGTGTGGAGACAACTCGCTGCTCTCTCGTTGCTCGGGGAGTGGGGTTGTTGTGAGTACCGCGTCAGCCGAGGAGTGCAAGTCCGAGAATCATTGGGATGCCTCGACTCATACCGTGGAGGTGTGACATTGTGTTTCTACCATCCCTGCTATCGTCCCATGTAATCCTCAGATCTCAAACCCTCCTGGGGTCCAGGTTGGGATTCTACCAAAAATCACACAATTATCACCAGAACGCTTCACACGGACAAAGAGCAGCTTACTCTAATTACTCAAACTCCAAATGAATCAGTGCAGATGGCACCCCTGGGTCCTCCATCTCCTACCACTCGACCCTCGTACCGATGAACCGCCCTACCAATGTCTGCAGATATTGATGTGCAACGGCCTACCGATGCTTGCCAAACCGACTTGTCTTCATGCAAAATTGAACGAGTGAGTCCGACAAGCGCTTCCTAGGCAAAATCACAGTCTCCGATACCTGTAGCCAAAAAACGTGGCCAAAATCAAAGACCAACGCATGAGGGAAATCGCAGTACCCGAAAGTCAAATGCTTGTAACATTCCTTTTAAGACAAGCTCTTGCCATCCGCCGCAAACCAGAATTACGAGAAGCAAGGCTAACTCGGTGGGAAACGACGTATTGTCCGTCAAATAGCTGCGGACGTATAACATTCTGATAACCGTCCAGCCGAAATACGAAACTCTTCCCTTGATTAACTTCAGACTGGCCCTCTGACCGCTCCTGACAATATTCATGATCTCCCACTCCCTATCTTTTCCCAGTAATCGGATAATTCAAACGTCCCATTGCCTAGGAGGAACAATGCAAGCATCAGCGTCGAATTCTTATTTGGCAACGTTCAGAGCATGACAAACAAGGTGAACGAACTGTAAGCTATAGCAACCACTCTTGAGTATGATGTTATCGCTCTCAATGAAACATGGAACAACCTCTCAAACAATAATCTACAAGGTGAAGTAGCATTGAAAGGCAGCAAATGGTTCAATACAGACCCACAGATAGTGACAGAGGAGGCGGTGAATCATATATATCAAAGACCACCTCAATTCCCTCTATAAAGGTTTCGCAGCAACAAAGGAATAGGAATTTATCACTATACGTGTTCGTCTCGGCATTCGACAGCCGCTGAATATTATGCTATGCTCGCATATGGGAGCCCTCGCAGTACCGCCGAAACTGATACCGCACTTTACAACAAAATCGAAAACGCACTAAGCACTTAGAATGAAACAATTCTAATTGGGGTTTCAACCTCCCCAGTTTTATTGGAGTACACTGCGCAGTCAAGCCCCAGGCAGTAAACCTTTTGAACTTCTGAGCCAAATAACTTGATCCAACACGTTAATAAACCCACCACATACAATAATATTCTACACGTGGTTACCTCCACACCTGACTACGAAATTGTCAAACTCGCCATCTCAGGCTGGCTTGAAGTTGTAGATAATAAAATTATTGAATTTACTCTCAAACTTAGCAATGATTTAACTACTCAAGCTCACCTTCTCAAGCTACCAGACTATCGGCAAGAAATTACCAAGAAATGGCAAAGGAAATAAGAAAAACTGATTTTTAAACTCTAATGAAAGACTGCAGCGTGGAACAATGCTCTGATATCCTGAAGACAAGCATCCTGAATGCTGCATAACGACACATACAAAATAAATGCATTCGAATCAGCAATGATCTCCTGTGAATAAATGGGAGAGTCAAAAACTGCATTGCCATGTGAGTCCGGCAACAAGTGTATTACAAAGTCTGGAAGGTTAGTTCAACTGAAGAGCACAGGTGCAATCACATAAGGGCATGTCGGGAAGTGAGGAGACAAGTCAGGACTTCTAAACGGGAAAAAGAAATTTCCGTAGCCGCTATGGCAAAACGAACCCCAAAAGTATTCTATAAGTCTGTACACAAAAGGCGACTCGATAAAGAAACCATAGATCCACTCAAAGGACCTGACGGCAAAATCACCAATGACCTATGAGACAAAGCCACTATCGTGAACGAATATTTCTCCTCGATATTTACCACTGAAAATGTTGAGAATATTTCTAAAGCAGCATCGATGCAAGCTGCTCCCACAATCAAATGTATTTTCCCGGAGATTGAGGTACTCCAATAACTGACCCATTGAATGTGTACAAATCCACTGGCCCAGATGATCTTTCTCCTCGTATCTTACGGGGAATGGTACCAGTGATTACAAACCCGCTGCTCGAAATATTCAATCGGTCTCTGAGCATGGGAGAAGTTCCACAAGATTGGAAACTCACTAACGTGATCCCTATGCATGAGACAGGGGAAAAGAAGAGCTCCACTAACCATCGACCAATCAGTCTTACCTCAGCCTTCTGCAAAACCATCGAACGCCTGATGAAGCGTACCAATGACCACCTAAGGATACATCAGCTCATTTCCGATACCCAGCAAAGGTTCCGATATAGAAGAAGATGCCTATCCAACTTTCTGGAGTTCTTTTCGAAAGTAACGGAAGTTAGAGATAATGAAAGAGAGGTAGACCTTGTTTACCTAGAGTTTTAAAAAGACATTTGACAAAGTCCCCCATAAACGGTTAATAAAATATCAGAAGTCCATAGAACCCAAGGGGACAATTCACGCTGGATTAGAGTATGGCTCACTAATCGGCAGCAGCGAGTAAAGCTGTAAGGAGAGACGATCTACAGGACGCCGGTCTCATTTGGGGTTCAACAATGTAGCGTGCTTGGCACAGTTCTCTTCATATCTAGATCTAGATGTTAACATCAGCTGTAAAATCAGTAAATTTACAGACGGCACTAAACTATGCCATGCTACCAGGAATAGATTTGAGCTCCAACAAGACCTCAACCGCCTCATGCCATGGTCCGCTACTTGGCAGATGTGCTTTAATGTCGACAAATGTTTAGTCATGCATGTTGGGCCGGACCATGAGAACCCCTCAGCCCAATTGCAAATAAAAGGGATAAAATTGACAGCTATCATCCAACAACGTGACTTAGGAATAACCATCACAAGCTATCTACAACACAGTCAGTAAGTTGACAAGATGTTGCAATGGCAATCAGAGTACTGGGATTCATCACCAAGAATTTTGAATACAAGTCCAAGGACGTAGTCATTCCTTTGTACAAAGCGCTAGTGCGCCCACATTTACAACATGCTATTCAACTCTGGTCTCTACACAAGTGCAAAGATATCAGTAAAATGGAAATAATCCAACTCAGAGCAACACAGTTTGTCCCTCAGCTACGAAACAAGCCATACAATTGTCGCTTACGGGAGATGGGACTCATCTCTCACGGACAAAGACGGCTCAGGGGCACTTGATATAAACATTCAAGTACCTAAATGTCTTTAACGATGTACCGACGACGCGACTATTTGACGGAGACGTTAATGTTCACCTGTGCAACAACGGCCAGAAACTGAAGCATAAAGATCGCAAAGCTACTCTCAGCCAACAGCTCTTCCCGAACTTCATGGTAAACATTTAGAATAGACTTTCCCTCCCCCTCCCCCAGAAGGCAAAGCTGTCGTTGCGGAGTCAGTCGATGCGTTCAAAATGCGTCTTAACAGACATTGGGAGCAACATCCTCCACAATTACGGACTCCGCCTCCAGGAGTCTCAAACTCGTAGCGGCCAGAGATTCGACGCCACCGTAATTCACTTTCTGTCATACCCAGGAAGTAAAGAATGCAACGGAAGGACTCAATAGAACTAAAATAAAACTTAGCCGTAACCGCACGCAGCAAATTTACATCACATCGACGAGTCGAAGTATTTGAGTGTGGGACCTCAGGCCTTCGCAGGTTGTTTTCTTGAACATATCACAGTATTTTTTCGATGTAGTTCATTCAACCTCCCGCTCATGACTGGCCAGCTACTTGAGATGCAAAATACCGTAAAATGTTGTCGCCAAGTACAGAAAGTTCGCGCAATAGGCTAACTTTTACTGTGGTTTCTCTCGCTTACAGAACTAGCTATAATGGTGCTTATATTTGTTGGTAATGAATAATATGTTCGTGAAGAGCTCTGTGAACTGAATATGAAGTGTAAATTAGGCCTCAGTAAAAAAAAAAAGTTAAATCAGGTCGCCGAAAAGGAATAAATTCGGCGCTAGTGCTGTGAAAGTTTCCAACAGCATGCACTGCAAGTTTCTATAGATAATTGCTAAATTAATATCTATATTATCTTAATTTATTTATGCGCTGGAGATGAATTTTGCAAGTTAAGACGATTTTGGGGTTAAATTAGTTAAAATACTGATATGCTGCTCAGCCATAGATTCGTCGATGATGTCGTCACTTTTTGATGCTAATTTCTCGTGAGTCCTCCCGTTACGCTCTTTGCTTCCTGGTCATACCCCCATTTACTTAACGTCCCGAACTCCGTGTATCTGCAACAACTGATAGCGTTAACTCAATCAACTCTTCGGCTGAATTAATTTTCTTCTTTTCCTTCTCAGATATCTTTATGATTCTTATGTAATGACAGTAATGCTGCATCTAAAGTCATTTAATCCTACTGCTACTTCGGTACGACGTCAGCAGATCCAGATCATTTGCTTCATAATAAGTTTGGAAACCACTGGGTTACGTATTAAAACCAGTACTGCATCTGACGCCAAGGTGAACACTATGAGAAGAGTGCCCTACAAAACAGTTTTAAGTTTTAGAGTGCCTACGTTCGTCCCACTGAATAACCGCAATATTGGATCGTCCACCTATTCGGTAGGTATAAGACCACTAACACGGATTGATGTTAATACACTGCAGGTGGCCATCCCGTGTCTAGCAGACCTGCTCCTGAGGACAAAGCCAGCGATACTCCAATTTTTAAAAAAAAAAACTTTAAAGTCTATGATTAATTGCATTTACAAACGCCAATATAAACAATCCTAAGACGACGCGTATTTCTAAGTCAAGTATTATAACGAGCAAATAACGCAATTAAAAATAGAAACTACATACTATATGCAATATAAACAATATGCCTTTAATTAGTTGTGCTGAGATATGGGTACTATGCCGTGCAAGTGATGCAATTTCGAAATATCTACAATTATTCCCTGTTCAAATTTTTTCGATATACTGTCAATAAACTTAGTGAAATTATTCATACATCCTTCATTCTTTTATTCCTCAACTAAATTATGACACGAGACGCTCCATTCTTAATCTTCTAAATGTGCATGTGGACGCAGAAAGCTGTTCTATAATTTTTCAAGTTGCATTATGTTTCAACAGAATTCCAATTTAACTATTAGATCCCATATCTATCTAACAAAGCTGCATAAAGAATATGTAACGATTTTGTATCTTGATTTACCCAAAAAAGTATCTTTAACTGTCTAATAGCTGTGCTGATGTATCATTGTCGAAAACTGCAATCTACACTCCGATCAAAATTATTTCTTTCAATGTGTCAATGTGTACATATCTGTGTGTAATAAACCTGTTCTTTATAACTAATACGTTGTTAATTGCTATTAAGCATTAAACAGAGCTCTATTTAAATGTAATTTAGCACTATAATATAGTAATTTTTCATTTATAGGTACATTTATTGCTCTGGGATGCAGTGTGCGCTCGATCATGTGGGCATCTCCTAAGGTGCACCAGTATGCTCGAGCGCACCTTTCGAGAACCACTGCCCTAAACAGACTCCCACAAGAACAAACTCTCCTCGAGAATCGTGGCGAGCAAAGTTACACACAAGCCGAGGCAGGACCGTAATGAGTCTATCAGGTCCAAGCCAGCGAATGTTCCCTCGTAAGTTCATCCTATATGCTGAGTGCAGGAGTTACGGCGATTAAATTGCCATTGAGCAGCTACGTAAATGGAGGTCTGGGCAGCTAATGATCTTTGTAGATGTTTTTGTTCTGTTTTAGTTATGAGTTTGTAACTGATATTTTACAAAAATGGAGGTCTGTGTAGCTACCTTTCTGCATGTGTTGCTTGTGTTCAGTTAGAGAGTCATACGGTTCATTTTTGGAAAAGGTAATGCAGCAAGTAATCTTTGGGTACGTTTGTAGTCCTGGGATTAACGGTTTGTGACTTCTTGTTTACGCAGTGCTCTTTTTAACATGTTTGCTTGGGCTCTGCAATGCGGAGTAACCTTGCAACGCGTCGTTAGCTAAGGGCAATAGAGACGCATTGCTCTACAATACGGGATTTTTTTTCCTCTTATTTATGCACTGTATTGCAATTGTCGATCTACGACAGCCAAAGACCTCAGACACTGCGATGTGCTGCTATGTGCAAGCAGTAAAATCAGCCGCATATTTTTACTAGCACCTTACATAACACAATCCCCACTACGTCTCCCATCCCCTGTTCTTCGTGGGACCAGTAGAGCAACCGCGCAGCGCAGTCTGAAGACCAGATTGTGTCTCACTCGTGCATTTTCCAAGGCAGTCCAGCTCTGCATTCCCTTAATATCGCACAGTCTCTACCGCAATGACTCAGTCTGTTGTTCCATAAGCTCCATAAGACGTAGATATTCGGCCAAGAACAACCCTAAGTCATGTAGCTTCTCTGGCACTCAAATGATAGTCTAAGCGTGGCAACTTTAGCTCCTTAGCCTCACGAAGGCTGCTGTTGCCTCGC
Organism: Parhyale hawaiensis; assembly: GCA_001587735.2. Classification (NCBI taxonomy): domain Eukaryota; kingdom Metazoa; phylum Arthropoda; class Malacostraca; order Amphipoda; family Hyalidae; genus Parhyale; species Parhyale hawaiensis. Next base: position 36,896 of record LQNS02278054.1, read on the forward strand.
ACGCTCCTGCTGTTTGCATTAACTTTACGACCTGTTTATACAAAGTCCTCCGCTGGGAACTCATTCGAGTCTCTTCCATTGTAAATGTTCCCGACTTCTTTAAACTGTTGCCGGTGCTGCCCTGGGCCGGGGGTCGTTCTCTGGCGGCACAACACAGCGCTTCCCCTGCGGTGTCAGCAGTTAGCGTGATGCTATTCTCTTTCTTGACGCTATTTTAATTGAACTTTGTTGCGCTGAAGGGAACAAAGTGTTAACTGCTGTAGAACTTGGTCCGGACCTGTGCATCAACCCCGCTCTGTAGGGCTCCTGCTAGATGAGATACACTTGCATCATCTGATAAATACCAAACGTATGCTGGAGATGGGAAATGCAATCTCTGAACTCTGCAGTCTGCATAAGCAGCTTGTCCCTGCATTACACTAAGGTGACGGCGCTTCTATTTCAGAAGGAGAGGAATTTTGAGAAGTTAACCGTTTGCTTGCAGAGCGTTTCACTAACTTGGTGCTGGTTCTGTTTGGTGTGAGTGTCATCGCTGCATTCATTACTCTGTTTTTAACCTGCGATTTGTGAAAAACAATACGCCAACACTGCAGCAAAGACAAAATCAGATAGGGTTTATCTGTCTTGCTTTTCTTACCGGTAGTGGCCGAAAGTAATAGTGGTACGTTTGCGCACTGAAGGTCCTGCGATCGTTTCCCCAGCAGGCAGATGAATTCTGACGATACTGAGAGTATAGCATCAGTGTTTCTGACAGCCACACTCCACTTCGAAGACGTTAACCTAACCAAAAATGGGGACAGTCGGGAAGGTCGCAGCTGTCACCTGAGCTTTGTAGGCCTATCTCTGATGCCATCGTTATGGTAATCTTCTGTCGACTGCAACCGTCCACTTCTCTGGGGCCCAGCTGGCAGTAATCTGCAATACGAACCAGGTGTATGGATTTCCCAATTCCGATGTGCGAGCAACTTGACTTTAACTTCAGCATTACCAATTATGTCCCGCTTGACAAACTTGAATACACCTTTCATATTATTTGAACTACATATTAACCAGGGGTGGGCGCGCACTGTACTTCCCTGTATCTATAGAAAAAATAGTTTCAAATGGATGAAAATCAGTATATTCTCTATAAAATACAAAACCATATTTACTGCTATTGTAATTTTGAACAGACACAGTACGGTACACACAGAAGTGAAGATTCTACTAGTCAATTTCCTCCGTTTTCATCTTCTTTATTTCTTCTTTCTCCTTATCCTGCTCGTTCTCCTCTTCCTCTTCCCTCTTCTGCGCAGGAACGTATGGTTAGGAGCTATACGGGCGTCAGTTGAAGCCTGTCACGTCTATGGCTATCAGGTACGCTCTTTTTAACGCCACTTTCGGAGCCGGTTCATCGCTATACTTGTCACAACATAGTTTTCTATCGCCACCGTTTCCCCATATATATCCATTGACTGAAGCCGCCCTAAGGTCATAACGCGTCTTGATATGTTATTTTTTGACGATTGATAACGAAAATTTAGCCTGACCTTTTATCTTGTGTGTTTTCTAAGACATTGCTAGTATTTGAACTTTCATACCATGATATCTGTACTTTGTTTTGAAGAATCGGACATTACAATCGTCGTTGTAGCCTAATGAATAATGGTATTTTCTAACGCGTTTTGGCTGTATATTTTTTCGATGTAAAGAACGAGTCAAGCAATATATACGCTGTACAAAGAATCACACCCTGAGTGAGAACGTTGCGCATTCGTCTTGATGCTATTGTTACTATGGAAGCAACTGCTCAGCTAAACAAACCTTTGGGACTTTTTCTCAAAACTTAAAACTATTAAAGATGAAAAAAATGGTGTAGACCTTGTGGCTCTAGACTTCCAAAAGGCTTTCGACAGAGTCCCCCATCAACGGCTATTGAAAAAATTGGAAGCCCATGGCATCCGGGGAGACTATTTACGATGGATCAGGGCATGGCTTACGGGTCGGCCACAGCGATTCAAGCTTGAAGGAGAGACAAGCGCCTGGACTCATGTATCATCAGGGGTTCCACTAGATAGCATGCTTGGCCCACTTCTGTTCTCAATTTACATCAACGCTCTCGATCTTAACATCCGTAGCAAAATCAGTAAATTTGCGGATGATACAAAACTATGTCATCCTGTAATGAAAAGAGCTGAGCTCCAACAAGACCTTGAACACCTCATGGAATGGAGCAAACCGAGGCAGATGAGCTTTAATGTCGATAAATGCTCCTCAGTAATGCAGATACGGCTGGTGAAACCTTCAACCCCATTGAAAATGAACGGGACGGTATTGGCTGCTGTCACCCAACAACGTGACTTGGGAATCACTATTACAAACAAACAAATAACACAGTCAGCAAGTTGATAAGAATGTGAAAAGGGCATGCAGAGTACTGGGATTCATCACCAGAAATTTTAAATACAAGTCCAAGGGCATCATCATTCCCTTATACAAGGCATTAGTGCGGCCACACTTGAAATTTGCTGTACAATTCTGGTTGCCTAATCTGTGTAAGGATATCGATAACATGGAAAGAGTCCATCACAGAGCAACGAAATTGATACCTCAGTTGCAAAATAAGCCTAACTAATAGAATGTCGCCTAAAAGAACTGGGTCTGATCTCTCTCTCTGAACCGCATGACTGTCTAACTGAACACACTCCCACAAAAACTCTCCTCGAGAATCGTGGCCAGCAAATTACACACAAGTCCAGGCAGGACCGTAATGAGTCTATCAGGTCCAAGCCAGCGAATTTTCCCTCGTAAGTTCTTCCTATATGTTGAGTGCAGAAGTTACGGCGATTAAATTGCCATTGAGCAGCTACGTAAATGGAGGTATGGGCAGCTAATGGTCTTTGTATATGTTTTTGTTCTGTTTTAGTTATGAGTTTGTAACTGATATTTTGCATAAATGGAGGTCTGTGTAGCTACCTTTCTGCATGTGTTGTTTGTGAATGCAGAAAGGTACTGCCAGTTTCTTGGAGCCAACTTGATTCCATGACTTGATGAGCAGACTATCGCACGCAGATCCAAATTGGTATTTCATCTCGATAACGCTCCCTCACACCGAGCACGGTACACTGCTAACTGGCATGCGGATGGCGGATTCACATCGAAAAGGATTATGACGTGGCAAGCGAATACCCCTGATTTAAATCCCATTAAGAACCTCTGGGCAATGATCAAAAGGAAGGTCTATGAAGGCGGTCGGCAGTTTTCGAGCAAAGTAAGCCTGTGGAATGAAGTAAAAAAATCAGCAAATTTTATTCCACCGTCTGAAATATCAAACTTGACAAAGTCTGTTGATAATCGCCTTAAAAGAATCATGAAAAATGGAGGTTGCCATGTTCAAAATTAACTTGATATGTTTACCACTACTGAACACTTATCTCAGTGTTTATTGAATTGCTTTGGTTATAATTTCTTGGTTTTGGACGTTTAATAACAATATTCCTGTTCAATTGTCTTTCTTTCCTCTTTATGACGTTTTTATAAGCTTGTTGCCTAATCTGAGGTAACAGTAAAAAACTCGTAAATAAGCAACTTGTATGATAAACTTAACCAATGGCATAGCAGAGCCGCCATCGCTACAGTTAACTGTCAAAGAATTTTCCTTTCCGAAGCGTACCCGCATATATATTTTAGGTTCTCTTACAAAAACACTTTTACCTTAGGCTCACATTTTAAATTTAAAGGCAAACTTCGCACACTTCTTCTGTCCAGTGTTGTCTATAAATTTCAGTGCAAGCTTCACCTCATACATTGGCAGCACTGGACAGCATTACAAAGCCCAGGTTGATCAAGATTTAGGTATATCTGGTAGAACAGGCTTACCCCTAGCCAAACCTACCCATTCGGCTATTCTTTTCATGCAGAACAAAACAATCATCCCATTAGAAGGAAATACTTCTCCATCATCGATTTTTCAACCCCAATAGAACTGACAACTTTAGAATCTCTTTACGTCCATAAAACAAAACCTAGCCTCAATACAATGACTAGCCTATAGCTGTACCTCTCCAGATTCAATGTGAGACCATTATCAGAAGGATTCATAGGTCAAGAGCTAAACTGGAGAGACCAAGACCTTATTGTTTCCAATCAGTAAAATAGCGAAAAAGAAATCAGATACACTCCGTAAACAATTCAGTGAAGTACTAAACAATATCAATATTCCAGCACTATTCCCATTCAATATCTCACTGGTAGATCAAGTTGACTAACAAGATGAAGCGAGCGAGTCCCAGTCTCGCACCCACAATCTGCAATGACTTGATGCGTCTTTTTGTGGCCACGCTCGTGATCAGAATCACCGTGATCATGATCACCGTGATCACAGAAAAGCACAAGAACGGTCAACGATTTTGTAAACAAGCCAGAGACGCCACATTGATTTTCGAAAAACATATTTTTATCGTATTTTTACAGGAAATGGTAGGGAATGGATTTCTTATGAGCCTTTATTTATTTTGATGCCAATGCATAACTGAACTAACACTATTTAAAGCATTTTGAATATACACAGGCATAAAACTAAGGAAACTACACAATTCTGGAAGTCAATGTTACAAACAATCACCATAATATTATTCAATTTATCCCTAAATATAAGAAAACATCACGACCTTGCATATCAAATTTTGAATTTTTACTTGTCGAACGGCTTTAATCACTCTTTGATCACGCATGATTAGCCTGGGGAGGAAATCACGCTGTGATCAATTCTCACCACTGATCACGGTTGATTGCTATCAGAATCACGTCAGAATGCAGTCACAAAAACGCGAGAATCATGCGCGATCAGAGGGAATCATCCGCGCGCTGGTCACAAAAAAACGCCTTAAATGTCAAATCATTAAGGACCTATCATGTCCATTACCCGCTAGTGGTTCATGTTGCTCTGAAGTAACGGAAAATAATTGAAGTAACAAAGTCATATTACGCTACTTCCCTTCGAGGTTCACTGATTTTACACTGAGGAATATCATACCATTTTATTCCTGCTGATTTTCTACGCAATACACACATCGCGACCCCAGGGCAAACAGCGATTTCATGGCTGGGAAGCGAGTGCAAATCAGCTCCTATGATATTGTCAAAGTGCACTTCAGATGCCCTCATGGTTTTACTTTGAAAATTAGCAAAGCAAGACGCGCATTCACTGTTAAAGTTTCCATTTTTGCCGCGCACTGCCGTAGCTTTCTACATATATGTATAAATCTGGTCTAATATCCGATTGTTTGTTTTCAGTATATCCTGATAGAAACAGCATTTTATTCTGCTTAGATGTAAATGTTTTCCCATGATAAATATGACTTAGTAAATAACGAAATAATAAATTATTATAAGGTATAGGATTGATGATTATTGTGTAAACTTGCAAATTTACCACCAGAGTGACAATATACGGCAATAGCCTGAAATATTGATCGAGATATTTGTGCTAAATCGGCTTACATTTTTTTTTTTGCCGTCGGGTATTATTAAAGAACGAGAAAAAAAAGGACGCAGAGCAAAACCATTTACTTTTCCAGGCAGCACAGAGGCACGACAAAAAGATCTAGCGCACTAAGGCTTCATGCATTTATTATTTGAATTTATTCTACAGTCAGCTCCGTTAATTAATCTGTAATGAGCCTGAATAAAAGGTTAGGCTTGTATGCTTACAGAGAATGTATAACATCAACTATCCCCGAGTTGTAAGGCATTGGACGATGATCGGGATATTCTCGACATCATTCCACATATGCTCATTGTATTAAGTGAATTAACAGGAGTTACCAATGAGAGAGCTTTCACTGTAATGTCTGTGAAACCACTGCAAAACTATTGAGGTTTTGATGTTACTCATAATGAACAGCTAAGTAATACGGCGGAGTAAACTCCAATTGCTGCTTATTGAGTGCACTGTGTGAATAAAACTTAACAAACGCCTTGGAATTACAGGTAGTCCCTTGTTTTCTGCAGTAAAAGTTTTTGTTTATATTCACTATTTGCATTTTCAGGTAAGTAATATATATGCAGTATATACACTTGAATGCATTTAGTGCACATATTCTGAAAACTCCATGGTTTACTTATTGAAAGGCACATATGAATGTGTTGTGTATTTCAGTGAAGGCAAAGCTTATTTTATATTTATTTTTTCAGGGTTTACCAAGTTTAGCAACGTGTGATGTTTCAAGTACAGAACTAAAATAAAGGGATGAAAAATAACTACTTTCAGCTGAATTTCTGAATTTATTTCTTAACTTCAGAAGAAGTTAACGAACATGGTTTTACACAAAATGGCCGCCTTTTTTCTTCACCGAAAGCTTCAATGTATCTGGTCATTCCCTATTCGCTTTGCGCACATCAATCGAAAATCTGGTCGCTGCAGCAACAGGGGAGCGCCTAACTCAATCAAGATTTCTGTGTGGCTTGGAGCAGTCATACTCTCTAACACTGGCCACAGTTTGTAATCCAAAGGATCCAAGTCTGGACTCCCAGACGGCCAATCATCAGCTTTGATGAAGACAAGAACATTCTGGGAGAGCTCTGGGAGAGCCACAACTGGGTGACTTTTGCTTTTGTACTAGGGCCGAATCCTGCTGAAAGCACAATTCTTTTCCTCTAATCAAAGAAATAGCCAAGCGCTTAACCTTATCTATATATGTACAAACGAGCTATGGCTTCAACACCTTTTTTCGAAAATATGACGCTATATAACCCGCATCATAAGGCACACCCCACCAAACCATCACTTTGGTGGGATGGTGGTCTCTTTGAACCCGGAGAAGGACTTCACAAGCTTCTTTGGCTGTATGATCAAATATCTTATTATTTTTATTATTTTGACTTTTAAAGCCCTCTTCTAGAGCGAAAGTTTTCTCATCCGTAAAAAAAGACTCTTGTGAGCTGCGTATCTGATAACCATCCGTTTTTTTTTTTTTTTTTGCACTCAGCCCAATGTTAAATCCTACTAATATTGAAATTGTTGTACGGAAATATATGGATCAGAGCCTATACAATAACCACACATTTTTCGCTTTAAAGTTTTTAATCGTAAAGTTTATTAAATATTTTGTAAAATATTTATATCTGTACTAAATAATTACTGTAATAATATATCTGTAAGCTACTATATTTATATGAATTTAATATTTTCAATGATAAATTGTGCGTATAATTGTCATATACGCAGCTATAATAATATGCTGTCTTATTTTAACTTCTCCACTACATAATTACCATCAATAAATACAGTTCGTATTTCCTGTAACCCTTACGTTACTTTTTCTCTTAAAAATTGCAATGGATTATGTCTGCGTAATTCAATAATTTGATTTATATCCCGATCCTGCTGTATGTCCTCATTTTAATGAATCAACTATGATATACTGCATGTCCAAACCCTTACCTGTATATTGAGAACGAACGCAGCTACGAATCTAACAATAGAACTAAACATCGCCTGTTTCCATACAAAACATACCGTATGTACACGAAACGTTATGAGGCCTAAAACACAAAACTTAAACTAGAGCACTCTGAGAGCGCATACCTCCGCCAAGTGAAGCAACGGTAGCAAAAAATTCAAATTGGCTCTGAAACCATAATTTTCTTCGTATAAACTCCAAAATCTAATCATT
>LQNS02278055.1:34484-46765 GCA_001587735.2 Parhyale hawaiensis
GATGGTGTTTTGCCTTGTGATCTGGCGCATCATCCCAGAATTGGTGGGGTCTGTTTTTTGTATAAAATCTATAACTGCCCAGTCATCCACTGTCTGAGTTTCTTCTGGATCCATTTGTTCGGGTGAGGTATACTCGGCGCACTGGTGCTCTTCATGAGTTTGCCTTGGAACCGTTACGATGCCGCATGGGCCAGTATTCCCGTTCGTTTTTTCTATCGTGTGTGGATGTTTGGAATGGTCTTGATGGCTCTGTCTTTGCTGGTGCGGGTATTGGCAGCTTTAAAGAATCTGTACACAGAGCTATTCTGTGATCTCGGATCTTCTTTTCTTATTCTTTTGTTTTCTTCACCCGCTGGGCTGGTTGCGTGGGGGTTTGTCAACCTTATGGAGTTTCTCCGTTCCTACGTCGCCAGTCTGGTGTGATTTAATAATAATAATAATAATAATGGTTCGTGAATATGACAACACAATGATCACAACACAACTTTATAGGAATAACCCCAGGAAACGGTACTTCATTTAAATTATGCTCGCAATAACAGATACATAATGACATCCCATCTTATTCATAAAATGTCAGTATTACCTTACTTTTTACTCACATAGCACACAAGAAAAAAATTCTATTCGTCTCATTAAACTTTGAATAAGTACCTAATTACATCATTGAAACTTTCGACATGGTCCAACGATTGGATAGTACGTGTATGCTCGTCACTTTCAGAGCTTTGCACGATTCTTGAATAGAAATCAAAACTCGTTATGATAATCCACTAGGCAACTCAAGACGGCGGCGATCGTCAGATAACTTAACACGTAAAAATAACGCAAGCTGACATGGATCGAGAGGCCATTTGACAATAGCAGGAAATCAAGTAAAAACCTGTGAACGCGCTAGGTACATCAGCGTTCCATTTTAGAGAAGTAAGACCGAGTTCACACGTCACTCATATGAATGCATTCACTCGTCCGAAAGTTTGGAACGTCGTTGTCAACGCAACTTTGTGTACGCTACAGAAAGTTATTAAAATGTTAACCGTCAAATCGGTTTCTCTGCACGTATCACTAGACAAGTTAGGGATATCTCTTCAAATTTCATATGAAGTAAAACTCTTCTCAGTTTTGCTATTTCTAGGGCACAGTAAGATATTCGGACAAGCGCATGAGCGAACCGCGTTCATGTGAATGACGTGTGAACGCGCTCCAACAGGACTGGAAATGAAGAAATTGTGGTTTATTATGTGATGAGCTGATAGTTAGGCTCCTTTGTGGCGTCATGCTACGGGACGACGTTACTTGACTCGATTGATAGAATTCAAAAACTCGAATTTAACATTGATTCGTAACACTTGCCGCCTCGAGGTTATAGCTTCGGTTGCTTTCAGTCTGGGATATGATGGCATGAAGAAAAGAGAGAGAATTGGGTGGTGTCTTTTGGTGTTAATAACCGAAATGCTTGAAGCTGCTGCTGTGGAGTGTCGGCGCTGTTTCTCTTCACAAGGCGGCCAAAATAGCTTCTTTTAATACTACTCCGTTCTGCTCCACCTTATCCGTGAAGTACATTTTTTTTCGTTTTTTGGTGGTAAGAAAATATTTTTCCACTCATAGATTGTTATTTTCACTTATGGTAATGAGGCTACATACTTTAGTTTGTGTAGTGTTGCAATTAATCAAACATGATATTCCACTGCAAGAAAGCTCGAACCTTTTACGTTTCTCTCGTAATACTGTGTGAATGCATTTACGCAAGATTCATTAATTAACCATTTCGGTACTGACGGCATCGTCAGATGCCGGCCGCATCAAAATTTTTATTACCAAAACCAGTGGGTTATTTCTTTCTCTTGAAATTTGGACAACATATTTAACAACCCGTCTGAAGTCAGTGATAGTATTTTATTTACGACTGAACTAAACTGTAGGTGAGCTCAAGGGACTACAATGATAGTTTCTTCTATGAACTTCTTTTAGAACCTCATAGCAAGAACGAAGTTTTCATAGAAAAAGGGTTAACCACATATGTTTTTTTATAGACACAACATTTTATTGTCCAGTGCACTGAGCATGTTTACCTTACATTAGCCATTTTCTACCAGTTATTTGAAAGTGACCGCCCAAACTCTTACCACGATAATATAATTACTCGTGGTCAACTACAGATGGACGCTGTTTCAACTTATGTATTGAATGTGCGTCTGAGCTTTCTACGTCTGAGTGTCAATATTACTTTTCCACTCATATGGGAAAAAACTGTGGGATTATTGAGTATATTTTCTTTTTAATTTCTTAACTATATAGTCTTGAATAGGACAACTTTACGAAAACAGCTTTGCGTTTCACTGTTTAGAGCTGAAATTTGGCGTTATAAATTTTTTATAACGTCTTTCCGAATACTGTCTGCATCAAAAGGGAGGGAAAGTAGTTCCTAATTAATAAAGTTTGAAGATATTCAAGTTTTGCAAAAAATGCAGTTGCTTAGAGCAAATTATGAACGCTCAAATGATCAAAGAAGTAATCAAATTAGCATTGAAACGAAACCATGTAAACGAGTCATGTTGCATATCAAGACTTGAAGACGTCTTCTTACGGGAAACAGATGAAGTAACATGGTTATCTTCTTTCTCCTTCGTTCCATCTATAAAATTTAGTTTATTCTTTTCAACTTAATTGGTAAATTCAATGTATGGATGTCAATGCTGAAATAATTGCTAATGTGAGCAGGGTTGTTATGTACCGTGAAAGTATCATCGATATACCGACAGTAGAATTTCAGTTTGAATTCGGAAGGGCAGTTGTTAGTTGTTGAGTAGTTTAGTGGTGGCAGAGGAAGACGTTTGCAAGTGCTGGTCCAAGTGGATTGCCCATGACAAAGCCATAAATTTGGTAATACAATATGCTATCAACAACGCCCCACGCTAAATGATGAAACAAGCTCATCTTCACTTTTAAGTTTGAAATTATATTTATAAAGAAATCTTTATTTTTTCAGTATTTTGAAAAAAAAATTATTACCTAACTCTAATATGAGTTTTAATACAGCACTTGTCTTACTATCTAGATACTTATAAAGCTCTGATAACCTTGTTTGCTTGCGTGCTTGTTTGCTTGGATGTCACTGTGCACATAATCTTTGCAATGATACATACGGGACAAAGTAGGAAGAGCTCAGATATTTCAGAAGAATAAAAAAAAATGCTGCTTGAAGTTGTTGTTTCAATTCATCATTAATAAGGATAAGCTTCATATCCCGGATTGGGCTCGGTAGTACATTCATTGACTAAGGAAGACATTTACAGGCCGTTTTCAGTATTTTTGCATATCAAGCTTGGCTGAATTATAATGTAACAGCTGTCATTTTGTTGTTTCCATCCTAAAGTTGGTATTCTTTGCATGGTACGAGCTTCATCTGCAGAGCTCCATCACCTCATAATTTTTCGATGATTACCGGCTATGTATAAAAAATTCTGAAGCCTGAGGCTTTTTAAAGTTAAATTAGCTTAATAATCTTTTTAATTTCCAAGATATTAAAAATATACGAAAGATCTCCTCGATTACATTTACGACTCGTTATTTAATAATTTTATGTTCTAGTTCTACTCAGGCCAAATAGTTTCTCGCTATATGAAATTGTTTATGATATAATCTTGATGGCTGAACGATGACACCACAGGAATCTCAAGGCAGAGCTGTGATGAGCTTAGAAGTTGTCATTCTGTGCTTTCATTGGTATGTGTTACTTCCATTTCAGAAAAAAATTCGTATCTCTGGATTTTGGTACTTAAATAGCTGACATAANTGATATAATCTTGATGGTTGAACGATGACACCACAGGAATCTCAAGGCAGAGCTGTGATGAGCTTAGAAGTTGTCATTCTGTGCTTTCATTGGTATGTGTTACTTCCATTTCAGAAAAAAATTCGTATCTCTGGATTTTGGTACTGAAATAGCTGACATAAGCTAAACCAAGTCTACGAATCGAGTAGAATAAAATGTTACAGGTACTTAGGATAGATTTTTAGTGATCCAACGGGGCACGGTCAGTCTAGAAAAGAAAATCGATTTAATGACTATAATAAGAGTCTGAAGACTAGGAGGAAATGTAACCAAAACAAATCTCAGACTTTTTTGGTGCTGCTTTTTCCTTTGGAAATGGCTGCAGCCTTCAACCCCAAATTCCTCAACTCGGCAGATATCTTGGCTGGGTGACTGGCTGACAGATTGTTTTCCGGTACAATTACTTATGTATAGCCTGGGCCACATCAGTCGCTTGTTGAAACACAAGTTGGCTCACGGACCTTGCCAGCAAAATTAACGTGTAAGACGGGAAGGAAACTTAAGGCGGTTGGTAAAGTTGATACCGAGTGCTGTATAAATAAAATGAGTTTAATGCTGCCTTGCTCAACATCTTCTGACGTCACCAGCTAGAAAATACGGCAATTACAGTCCCTAACTTGAATGGCAATCACCCACGTAGCAAAATAACCATGGATAGAGGTCGGCAGAATGTTTGAAAATTGTGTGAATGTTGGAGCCTTGTCAACCGGTACTGGACCAGTACTTTACCAATATGCACCAACATATGGTTGCTTATGAAGGGAACACCAAGCATGATGGTTAGCGCACTGCCGAACGCGGCGGACGTACGTTGAATCGGTGTCGTCACATGGTCATTCGATTGATCGTATAGCTAAGTTGTGGGGTAATTAATGGCAGAAAGGATTCAGAAAGCCATCATATTGATAAGGTCATTATCAACAGCAAGTGCCAATCCCCATTTATCAGTTGCATAAGGCCAGAAAGTTTTGCATTTCCCAGGAAATTTTGGTGAAGTAAGCTCGTATAGCGGTACCCAGGGCATTATTATTATTATTGTTATTAAAACTTCACGCTTGAGCTTCCACGGACAGGTAATACAACTGAAATGAAGCATCTTGCAACAAAAATAAGCATATAATAATAATAATAAATAAGCAGAAAAAATAAGCATTTTATTTAATTCAATAAAAAACTACAATGTAAGATTAGCTTAAGTGTTACCATATGCCACCATAATAATGATTCAAAATGCTCCAAAATTTCTTTTTCTCTGAAAACAACGGATAAAAAAAGAACACGAGGTACTTCGGCAACAAATTTTTGCTCGGAGAATAGGATAAAACATGTTATGTTAGGTATTATTGGGCGCTGATGCCTCCGAGGGTACTGCGCTGCATCCTAACGAAGTATGTAGGAATTAATGACGTCTAGGCTGCACTAGGTTCGGGTAAGCTATTTGTTTTGGTATTAGTTTTTGTTAAGAACATATTTTTTCTTCACTTCATTTTCGAAGTAAAATCCGAATCTGAAGTCCGTTTTTATCTGTCAGACCTAGTTTTCGAGTTACGAACCCTCCCTCCCTCCCCAAGGCGCGGGGGTATATTTCCGTCATTTATGGTCCGATCGTTATGAAACTCGCACGGTATACGTAAAATATGATTTTATTAACATTTTAGTCAAAATCTTTTTTTCGATTTTTGCAATATTTTTTTAGCTATACCATTCTCAAGTTACGATACATTATATAGTGAAACGATCTTAGGGGACACATGGGAAACCAGGGTTTTTGGGTGGAAGAGACGTAATAAAGGACCCCGGCGTGGTTAGCTTAAGTTAGAACACCTATTTAAAAGGATTTCCATTACCCTGTGCCATCGCCGGGTATTTTCTCCCATAAGAAAACAATGGGATCTTCAAAGTCATATATTACAAAAAGGAGAGCCGAACGACAAAAAATGACTTCATTTTTGGAATCTGCATTGAAAAATGAGTCGATTTAAGTAAATAGTTTAAAGTGTTCAGAGGAAATTTTTACCTTTGTTATGTTGAAGTAAGATTGCATTAGCAGGTAAAAGTTATGTCAAATGAGTGAAAATACGCAAAAAGAAGCTGAGGATCACCGTTATAAAGAATTTTGCAACTGCGAGGAGTTTCAGAGGCGCAGCGGTGAAGATGTAATGTTGAAATCGGTACTTCCGCTCTTCAAAAGCTAAAACTAATCATTTTAGTCCGGTGGAAAAATTCAAATTTATGGCTACACCTGGATTTAGCATCCAGACAAGGTTTTATGACTGATTCTAGGTAATTTAGGGGTGCTGATTTCGAATCCGAGGGGTGCTACTTTGTCACCCTTGGGGAAAATTGAATACTCAAGATGGCCGCCAACATGGCCACAAAATTCATCTTTTGCTGTGTTACAGCTTCTAATCGTCATGAAACTGCGAGATTTCGAGCGAATTATAGGTTTTTGGGGTCGATAAATCTAACTAGACTATTTCTAGCTCTTTATATCACATAGCAGCGCAATCATAAAAATGTATCGCAATCGCAAGCACGATCATATTTAAGAAAATCGATACATCTTACCAAATGAAATGTTGAGGGATTTATAAACATGGCATACATTATAAACAGGCATAGTTTAGTAATCACAATATTCTAGTATATTATCAGCTAAACTAATACCGTATATATCTTCACTAGGAACATCAAGGGTTCCCATTGTCAAGTCATTGAGGCAATCATCCTCAGCAGAGCAGGCACAAAACAGAGCTTGCAAGTTTTGCAACAACGCAGCTCCAAGGAGTACAGGCACATGGACGTGTGGCTGAGCAACCACATGTAATGAGCTTCAGGATGATGTCACGCACTAGTGACACATCTGCAGCAAACGGAAATGGAAGCAGAAGATTTGATTGCTCATCACTTCTCCAACCAAACAACGTTACCTTGGATCACAGTTTGGTAGACCTAATTCCTGTGCAGCTTTCCATATCATAGACTGATAATGAGCTCTGTATAGCCTACATGGAGTTCAAATGTTGTATGTGTTGGAGGTTTGGTTGTCAGCTCGGGGGCTGAAGTAAGTGTCTTCTTAGCAAGCTTTGAGGTCAGATACACAGTCTCACTGCAGACATTTTATCAGAGATCTGTGAGCCATAGCAAGCAACCATAAATTTAGCGACTTTAACTATGTAGTATATATATCTATCATTTCATAACTTAAGCTTCCAAGTTTGTCAAGACGAAATCCATATCATATTGTCTTAATGACTGTAACGTTGCCAATGCCCTAAGGACAAGCGATTGTACCACGGCTTGACAATACTTATGTAGCCAGAATGCTGTCAGCTATGTTACCATGTCTTTCTACAATAGCTTTGATATCTACAGTAGATCTTGTGAGACTTGTTTCAAGCATGTACAGAGTTTACAGGATAACTGCTGTACAAAACAATAGAGCATCAAAAGCACAAAGATATCTGGGTCTGATGCGATCGACTCATTGTGTCGTAGAGCAGATAGCTTGCTGTGCAAAAATTACATCAGGTTCTTCATGAAAAGTTTTTATATCTAGCCTTGAAATGATTTCACCTAGGTAGAGTTCAACTGGCGTTGGATCTTTTCCCGTGGCATTGGCGTGATGCTCAATTGTTTTTCCAATTTGTGGAAGCATCAATGAGTTCTTCAAATAATGGCAGGTAAAATCTATCAATTGGACTTTGTTTTTTGTAACTCTTGGAACAAATTTGTGAGGTGGACGTCAGCTGCGGGCGTGTGACTGCCTCTCCAGATCTTGTTATTATTAGCGTCTTTAAAAACTTTGGATAGTATTTATCAAAGATGAGGAATACTTATGTCGAATCCTGGAACTTGTTGAAACATGTTAGCAAGTTCTCAACTAAGGAAATCTGAGACCGTACCACTTACAGGTCATGAGATACACCAAAGAACAGCACATCCATCAACCACTGTTGCATCTACAGGCCTAAGTAATCTGGGGGACACTTCTACTTCAGGTCTTTTCTTCAGTGTGGCTTTGCTCTCCGGGCCGTAACCCTCATATCACCATTGTCTTCAAACGAGGAGGGAGGTACGGGAGATAGTTCATACTTCAGCCCCTGAGCTGAAAACTAAACAACATGCAACATTAGAACTTCATGAAGGCTATACAGAGCTCATTACTGGTCAAATTCAATGATATGGAGGGCTGCACAGGAATTAGGTCTACCAAACTGTGATCCAATGTAACGTTGTTTGGTTGGAGAAGTGAGGAGCAATCAAATCTTCTGCTTCCATTTCCGTTTCCTGCAGATGTGTCACTAGTGCGTGACATCATCCTGAAGCTCATTACATGTGGTTGCTCAGCCACACGTCCATGTGCCTCTGGTACTTGGAGCTGCGTTGTTGCAAAACTTGCATGCTCTGTTTTGTGCCTGATCTGCTGAGGATGATTGCCTCAATGATTTGACAATGGGAACCCTTGATGTTCCTAGTGATGTTATATCCCAGGTAGCAAAAATTGTTATGTTAATGGGCCGAATGCATAAAGATAGAATATTTTATCTTCTTCCAAAAATAGGAAAAAGCAAATCCTTAGTAGAAAATAGAATGTTCATTAAATGTGGTATGCATAACAATTTGCTATTTGCTTCGTGATAAAAGAGAGCAAAGAAGAATATTCTTCGGGAAAAAGAGAGCGTCATAAGCAATAGTTTGTATCTATAGGAACATATTTAAATATCTATCACTGAACCCACAAGTTTTTTTTTATTAAAGTACTCTGCCTGTTTCAAGTGTCCAAATGCAAATTACTTATTTCTAGGTAGAGATTCGGTCAAATTTTATATGTTGTGGATTTGGTTTAGGGATGATTTAATTAGGGGTTACTTGACAGTTGGCAACCCTGTTCTTCATGTGCAAACCGATAGAATCCGTGAGCGGGTTGGGTAACATGAGTGCAGTAGCAACTACTGATGAGTCCCGGTTTGTCATGGATCCCATGACCGGCAAAGAATATGTAGAATTGTACATGGCGTTCATGCTTATTGCCACGCATATATTTTCTTTATTTCTGTTGTTAAAGGAGATACCAAAATAAATTGATAGAAAACAATACAAATTGTGTAGTTACCTAAATATGTTTATTTACAGTTCATTAAAGTTTAATGCCAGCGCTTGCATTTTAATAATATTAAATAGCATTATTTAGTCATGGTATTGAATTTGTATTCAGTCTGTGATTTTTTTCTCTGCTTTTCTGCCGGAAGCTTTTACTTACACAAACGTCTGGTCGGAGGAGTCTTAAAGGTAAAGGTAGAGTCAACTTAGACCACACCCTCACCTGGGAAACCCACATGCACTGGATTGTGCTGCGGGTATAGGCCCACTGGCCCCAGATGAGTAAGTGTAGTTGCAGTCGACCACGGGTCACCATGAACTATGAGGCCAATTTGACGGAAGGAAACAATGACCCGAGACCCCCCACGTGCCTCATCTCTGAGGAAGGCAGTTCCGCCACGGCGCCGTGCATGCACACACAACTGCCGAGTCAGCACACCAAGATCTGCAAACAGCTAGCGTGCCTGGCTGGGCATCGAACCGGCGAGCGATACAATGTGTTAGAGCTGAGAACGGAAGCATGCTGCTACCTCTAATTTTATGAAGTATGACAGTGAAATTGGTATTTCGNTGCATGCACACACAACTGCCGCTTCAGCACACCAAGATCTGCAAACAGCTAGCGTGCCTGGCTGGGCATCGAACCGGCGAGCGATACAATGTGTTAGAGCTGAGAACGGAAGCATGCTGCTACCTCTAATTTTATGAAGTATGACTGTGAAATTGGTATTTCGACGTTCAAAGCAGTCAAAAATCGAACATCAGCCCATTGTAGCGGAAATAATAATAAATAATGAATTAGAAATACTATTGACACTCTCACAAGACCGACTTTCTTCACAAAATTTCGCTCCACATGAAGTCATACAAGGAGATACGTAGAATCATCTCAAAATGGTTAAGCTATTAAGTTAACTTGTTACGTAATTCAACCACACTTATATAATAAAACGCTTCGTGTATTCATTTATTTACGTCTTGTCCGCTTTTAGTTAAGGATATAGATGGGCGAAAAAAGACCAAGTTGCAAATTTGGTATTTCAGTTACGTTTTCATAGAGATCAGTGACCAGGTAGCAGAAGATGGCGAAAGTGGGATCCCTATTCCGTTAATTGAATGCACTTCTTACTTGTTACACTTCTTGAGGGGACCACCCCAGCGAAAATGGTTAAAATTTGGCACTTCCATTTCTTAAGTGAAATATGATCCTTAATGAAGACGGACCTGTGGCCAAAAAAAATTGCCCCTAGGAGCATTGGAACACCTCTAAATGGAGGGCAAAGTTCCCCTCCGAGGGAACGTAAATATAGAAAGTAGACCGATTTCGCTGAAACCTTGTATTTACACGTAGAATTGAGAATTAAATCGATTTTCATACATAAAATTTTCCCGCTTTCTTCTTCGTTTTCTGTTTATTTTCATTTCTTTCATGTGTACCTAATGTATTTTCATGAAATTTGTTAGCTTATCCGATTTCGCAAAAAGAAATTGATTTATAGCCTTTGAATGTATAATATATATTAAAAAATGGGGAATGGGAAGAAAAACTTTAAAAATTTTTATTTTAAATAATATATACAAGATTCATCGCAAATGGACAGTTAAATGCCTAACATCATATTTATGTGTGACGTCACATATACATATTGATGACGTCATGATTTTTTAGATACTAATAATTTCCAATTGTTTACTTGACAATCAGAGACTTTTTTAGTATGAGAGGATAAATATAAACAACAACAGAGAGGTATATGTAAAAGCTTTTTTAGTTTTTTGCTTCTCCAGTGAAATTTAATTTTTCAATATTCAAAACGCCTCATCTCATTCTATATTGATGCTACCAGAAAAACAAAGACAGTTTTGAAAAAAGAATTCAATAGCTATAAAAATTTTCTCTTAGTTTTTCAAATTTTCGACCTGATTGTACACTAATGTAGAGTTGAATTTGAAAACTGCTATAAAAATCAATATATAAAAATTAGATATTTAGACAAAATAGAAAAATCAGAGGAATGAAAAACTAAGAAGGAACTTTTAGAGTAATTGAATTCCTCTTTCAAAAACTGTCTTTTTTTTCTTTGTAGCATGAATATTGAATGAAATGAAGCGTTTTTAGTAAATAATGGAATCTAGCTGCACCCGTGAAAATTTCACGGTCTGGCTGGGCCTCTCAGGTTGGACCCATGAAAATTCTACGGTAATGAACAAATATAATCAAGTTTTAATGTATACTAGTGGACCCGTGCGTGGAAAAATTCACACAATAATCTATATGTTTGCTCTCTTCTCTGACTTACCGCTTACACATTTTCCCTCTCATGCTTATTAGCAGCTCTTTTTCCCTTCTGCAATCTTTCTGCTTCAAGTATTTTTGTCACTGTGTCGCATAGGCGCTTCCTCTCTCCACGTCTTCGTTCTTGAAACTGCAGTAGTCTCGTTGTTCTTTTACGTTCCCTATCCTCTTTCTGAACTAAACGTGCATCTTCTAAGGTGAAATATTGAGTAAAACACTGCAATAAGTTTGAATGCAACTTCAGTGAGGTTGTATGCAATGTGGGTGTATTGTTCTCCTGATACTGCCTTCCATACTCAAATATCTGCTTCACTGAGGTGCTGAAATTTTAGCCTCTGCTCCGAAATCTGCTCTCCCGGAGAAAGACAGTAAGCTAGATTGAATAATTGTCTACTAACCGTCGTGAGAGCTCCTTTGATCATTTGTCAAATGTATACGTCGGGACTTGAGAGACAAAAGGTATAGAATCGGATTCCAGAAGCTGCATAAGATATATATTGTTCCGATTTCAGCAAGTGTTTCAAGCCAGAAGACTTAAAGCATTCAGATAAAGGAAAACGATTCCCCTTTCATCATCTTCTGAAACCTGGTTATGGATCTCTATCAGAACGTAATTTAATTCTAATTCTGCAACTTGGCCTACTTTTGCCTATTTCCTAATGAGCGGACACGAAATAAGCTTTATTTATGTGCTTCGGAAAATAATATGATCCTAATTTGACGGGCACTGGGCAACCTAGCATAGTAGCAAAAAGGATAGCATCTTCAGTTCACAATAAATCTACCAGTGTCTGTACGCGCTATTTGTCTCCGTTCACTCCTGGCCCTGTGGGTCACCATCACCAGCTCCTTTGTTTTGAAAGCTGCAGTACATTCAACACTGCTGTCCGCCAGAGAAATATATATGTAACGTATTGACCTATTGTATTGCCCTACCACCTTTAAATTTAACGTGCGCGTTTATGTAGCCGAGCATGACTTCATCTTCCGTATCATGGATACAACCGATCTATATTTCTAATTTCCTGCTATCTGTAACTGATGAAG
>LQNS02278055.1:173220-192771 GCA_001587735.2 Parhyale hawaiensis
AACGTTCCTCTCTGAAGCCTACTCACATATCAACTTCAAATTTTCGTACAAAAACACATTTACCATAGGGTCCTACTTCAAATTTAAAGACAAGCCCCCACAACACTTTTGTCCAGTGTTATCTACCTCTACCGATACCAGGCCTGCAGCGCCTCATACGTGGGTAGCACTGGACAACACTTCAAAGCCCGTATTGACCAACATTTAGGTGTATCCAGCCGTACCGGTTTAGCACTCGCGAAGCCCTCACATTCAGCCCCTCGCCTACATGCTAAACAAAACAACCATCCTATCAGCAGGAATAATTTTTCCATCATAGACGCTTCCAATCCCATCGAGCTCGCAACATCAGAGTCTCTCCACATACATAACACCAAACCTAGCCTCAACATCATGACCACGGCTGTACCGCTCTATACTGTATATACCTAGCCTGAATTCTGCCGACTGTACAGGAGCTGAGGTCCGGCCCCTTTGCGCGGCTCTGTCCATTTGCCTTTTAGACTTTCTCCCATCAACACCTACGCTCCCCTTACCTATAAACAAAAAAGAAATTTTATTTATTGATCGTAGCCTAGGTTTTTTTTTGCTTCTGAAGATGGGATATTTCATCCTGAAACGTTAAGTTTTAATATCGTCGACTCATATTTAATAATAAAATCTTTTTGCCTTGTGTAGTTTTTATAACTCAAAAAGTTATGAACGGATCTTAAAGAAAGTTGCACAAGCTGTTATTACAATCAAAAGGAATATATGATTAGATTTTGGAGTTGATACAATGAAAATCATGGTTTCAGAGCCAATTTGGATTTTCTACTACCGTTGCCTCGCTCTCAGAGTTGCTCTAGTGTTTTAATGTGTTAGGTTCATTCCTCCTGTTATGGGAAACTGTACGTGCACACAGAGTGCCCATTCAAGCGCAGTACTCTCGCTCTTCCTACAATGACACCTTTATTGCTGGGTTTGCTCATCATTTCCGACTTGTTCCAATTCACTTTGATCGAGTATGGGAAGACCCTCGTTCATGCGTTCCACGTTTCTTTACTCGTATGAGAATTTCTTCCCTTTGACTATCATACAACACCGTGTTATTTCTTGAAAAGTTAAAACTTATGTATTAATAAATCTTGGAAGATACGTGTATCAAGTTGCAACGATCTTGAAATATTGAGGCACTTATACCTTCAAAACTGAATGTGCTGAAAAACTGCAACGCATCGGCTTCCGGAGTCACGCCATCCTGTACAGTGTAAATCACTGAAGGGGCTGTGAACTTCCATTAATTACGAACAGAGGTAGTTTTTTGAATTGAGAATTATAAAATTCGTAAGATTAGGGAATATTACACATCAAGATAGCCTGGTTTGAAAGTATCTCCTATTCAAATAGAGATGAATGCAAAGATCTGTCATCATGCGGCTGAAACAAACACTAATTTCTCTCAAATTTTTGGAGAGATGTTCATTGGTTGCCACGCACGAGGTCTACCTCTGACCCATATGTCTTTCTAGTTCATATATAAAAATACACAGCCTCTGGATAATTCTTTTTAATTCTGTCATGTTAACGATACTGCAATTTAAAATCATGTAGGGATTTCTCTGTTATCATCATCTATATATGTTAACAATTGTGATTTCTGTAGCAAAATCCCTCTAGTTAGTTCAGTAACCTTTTAGAAATAAGATGCAATGAGAATGAGACCTCGTTCCAATATACATAACTCCCTCTTTCCTCGAGAAGTATTAAATCCCCCTGGCTTCATATGTTACTAGTAATTCAGTCGAAGACTAGCAGACAGACAGCTCCAACAAAAATATAACCTCCTTGTTGGAGCTAATTCGCTAAAGTTAGAATCATCTGTTTCCAGTGCGTTGGCGCTGCGTGGTATATCGGACTTGACTTCCAGTTTTATTTGATTGCTCCCTTCCTGCTCCTACCCATGAAGCTCATGACGAGATACCGTGAGTAGACTAAAGTGACATGACCACCTAATAAATAGTTATTATCTGTAATCTTGCGAACAAAAACAGAAAAAGCCTATCTGTATTCTTGCGAACAAAAACCGAAAAAGAGCTTCAATAATGTCTCCGCTATTTGTCGATTTTAATTTTGCGCTCTCAACATTAACAAAATGAATATTAGAAAGACGCTTGGAAGCGCAGTGTAACTGCTAAAGTTGTAGCTCAATAATGTACCAATAAACTCGAAAAAAAAAATCATGAGCAGAATGCCCTCATAATACAGTAAAACACCGTTTTGCCTCAAATTTATGAGTAGAAAGAAAAGTACCAATCATTGGTTCAATAGTCATTTGTATTATCTTTCGAAATATTTGTGAATTACATATTAACCTACATCGAGAATAAGTTTTAAGCAGCCTACTAATTAAATCTCTTGTTAGCTAAAGCTTGGAAGTTTTTCATCCAAATGATACGGTGAGTGCTTATTATGCGTATGGCCCTTGCTAGACCAGTAAAACCCTTTAGGAGGCATGAGATGGGCCAGTGGTAATCGGGTAAGGTATGCAAGACTCGCGATTTCTAGGCTTTTTTTCTTCCCTGCCACTTTGTTTCCTTCCAGTTTCCTTTTCGTACGCATTATGCCTTTTCTATTCTGCTTCTCCTTCCCGGCCTGCATGTCCTCTACACATTCATCCAAAATACTCCCTGGCATATTTTCCCAGTTTCTCATTGGTTCCCCTTTTATGAAACAAAATTGCATTGAGCTGTGGTGATTGGAACTAACAACAAGATTACATACGCCACTAGAGCTCAGGCAAATGATAATATATATATGAATATTTAATAACACGTCCAACTGTGTTCTTCATTAAGCAATTTTATTCTATAATGGCACAGGCCGTGTTGGTTGCTGTAACAGCATAAGCCGGTTCCCCTTGCTCTGAAAACACTAAGCTGCTTATAATCCAAACTGCTTACAATCAAAACGACCACGTTGCTTTTTGGGTTTTCAAATATTTGTCAATAATCATTGCTTGAAAATCTATCATCAGGTACATTGTTTTGAAGGTCTCGACAGGACAGTTTTACGTATCTATTTTCTTAAGTACAGGTGAAATTAACAATAAACCTGTTGCTATACTTACACAGGTTTCGTCAGCATGCTTTAAAGGTTATGCTTTTGCACGGGAAAATTATTGTTTGAAGCAGTGTAAAAAAATCACCTGGATAACGCAATAAAATTTTTCCGAGATAACTGCGGTGCATTTTGGGCATGCGAAGGAAACCTGTTGAACTTCGGATAGGTGTTCTTGGTGACTTGATCTATTTCGCTTCAAAAATGGAAATAAAATCTCTTCATGTAAAAAATTAGATATACTTAATTGACGAAAAAGTCAAGATTCGTTTAACTAGTAGCCGACGTAATGGAATTTTCTAACACGATTTGTATACAGGACTAAACATTTGAAAAATAAACTTTTTCTTTTCGGCCAAAGTCATATTAAAAGAAAAATCTGTTCATAATGCACAAAAATTATGCAATTGCTCGCTAAAATTAATGAAAAATTATACAATTATCAGCCAATTGCGGCCCTGGCGTGGTACAGTACATAAGGCCAATCAACATACAAAGCAATAGCTTAACCAGTTCCCCACTTCGAGCTTATCTTAAGGAACGACGTTTTTACCACTTGTAGCTGGTATATCTATGCGTTTTTATTTAATGATGCTTCATTTTTTAAGGTTAGGAGCGTAGGACTGGTTCTGCTGGTGACATCTCAGCTTAGGTGCAAATTTTAAAAACGAATGGTGGATTCCTGTTGCGGAAATACGACGTAAATAGTCATTAAATACTATGAGAATTATGCCAACAGCATGTTTTCCAAGGTATAACATGCTCGTATGTCTATTTCGTCTCGGTTTTTCATTCAAATCTTTTTTTACAACCGCTCAATTTTTGAAAATCTTTGAAAAAAATTGCTTCGTGATTGTTGTTAAACCTTTTGGTAAAATAAAAAGAAATGAAGGCTATATATGGTAGAGTTGTGGTTCTCAAAGTTCAGTTTTTTGTGGACCCCGTGCGAAATCGCCCTGCAGCACCCGGACCCTCCGCCTCTAAAATGGCATCAACTTAGTCTATTACATACTGAATGACTATTGTAAATATCGATGGTTTCAAGACCATTGCTTTTCAGTTAATACAGAAAGACAAAAGCATAACAACATGCGCCAGACAAATAATTATTCATGTCAAAGTTACGTGACATCCCAGCTCAGCCCATTATTCACATACAGCGAGTTTTCACCTTTGATTTTTTTTTTTTTATTTTAACTCTCCCTAAATGACTATTTGCATTGAATGATGGTTAGCATATGCTATTCTCGCCATTTTTGAAAAAAAGAACAAGCTAAGTGTTTGTGACTGAACAAAAGCACTTAAGGGTAATTATGCCATTGTTAAAAATGTTCAATTCCGATATGTTGATGTAAAATATTATTACAAGCTATTTAAACTTATGATTTTCCTCTTATAGCCTTAAAATATTTTGTAATTTTTATCATCTATGGCATACAGTTAATTTAATATTGTCACAGTAGCTCTAAACGTCATGAACCAGTAAGGGGTCCGTGCGTGAACCACAGGGAGTCCGTAGGTTCATAGGCACCCCAATGGGAAACACTGGTCGAGCATATGCTAGAGCATAACCATGGTAGGTTATCAACGGATTTCCGTACGTACCATCATGAGAGGAATTCCTCCCTATACTTAGAGAAGAACATGTATGGATCGCCATGGATTATAATAATATGGCGAGAATTTTCAACATAATCGACCAAAATCATATTGTATGACTATAAGTTTCAATGCGAAACATCTAAAAATTCATATCATAGTGCAAAAATTGTGCATATTTTCAGTCTTTTCTTTCCCGTCAACGAATTGCAAAAAAATTGTAGGGTACGGAAGGATGCTAACCGCCTCGACTTTGTTTTTATCTATTGTTTCCCCGAGTTTTTCACGCTTAAGTACTTTAGCGAAGTTACCCACTATCCTATATGTTTGTTGTATCCCTTGTTAAATAGTATTGCAGTCTTTTATCAAATATTTACCTCCGCCAAGGAGGTTATGTTTTCGTCGTGTTTGTCTGTTTGTCTGTTTGCTCTTTATCTGTCACCAAGATAACTCAAAAAGTTATGAACCGATTTGGATGAAATTTGCAGGGATTGTTAGGTATGTTAGGAGGAACAGTTGATTAAAATTTGGTGAAGATATGTCCATCCGTTTGTTTGTTTGTTTGTTTGTCTGCCTCATTTTTCTCGACGCTATAACTCAAAAAGTTATAAATGGATTTTGATGAAATTAACATGAGTTGTTAGGTTTATAACAAAGAGTAAATGACCAAGTTTTGGTAATAATTCGCTAGTTCGTTCGTTCGTCACTGTTTTTAATTTTATGCTTGTTAGCACAATAACTCAAAAAAATAATGAATGGATCTTTATGAAATTTATAGGAGTTGTTAGTATTGCTAAAAGACATACATGATCAAATTTTGGTTCAGATCGGTTTGTTCGTTTGTATGTTTGACTCATGTTTGTCATAACATTTGTTAACAGTATAGCTCAAAAAGTTTTGAACGGATCATCAAGAAAATTGAACAACCTGTTAATAATATAAAAAGGCACAAAAGATTAGATTTTGGAGTTTATACGAAGAAAATTATGGTTTCAGAGCCAATTTGAAATTTTTGCTACCGTTGCTTCACTTGGCGGAGGTATGCGCTCTCAGAGTGCTCTAGTGCCATCTATTATTATGTTTTTTTCAGTTTATAGCTGGAAAGTTTTATCGAGAAATTATTCCCATTCGCTTTATGTAAAAGAAAGTCAAGTTTCATGATTATTTAGCCTTACGCACCCTGACACAGGGTGCGCCAAAATTCATCAATCGTTTTGTGACTAAACTGTGTAGTATAGCTCTATACCGTCTTAGAATATAAAAAGTTGCATATAAACGTGCGTTAACTGAACAGACTGGTTCAAGCTCCTGTTCTAGCATCGTTCTGAAGTTTAGAGCCTCTGACCATTCTGAGCTGCAGGCCTAACAAGCAAGTATGAATTAAACATTTCTTTGCATAAGCAACTAATTATCACCAAACAAAGCAGGCATCCAGTGCATAATATGTCAACGGTTGAAAAAGTTTATCTTGGTAGAATATAGTTGTATCATTCCCTGAACACAGTCGATTTTGGTCGTTAAGGGTGTTTCTTACAGTTCACTATGGTAGATCATGGTTGTGCAGCTAAAACCTTATTGGTTGTAATTGAGTCTGTATGGTTGGGAATTATAGTTGGCAATATGGTCGAAGGTTGTGACATATCTCTACCATAATGCACCCCATAAATGATTGAATATGGAGGATATTCGATAATAAACAACCAATGATCTCCATCATAATCATAGTTGTTCTAGTTTAATCACAACCATTATTTCCGACTGGGTAGTTTGTTCTTTGTTACAAAATGCTGAATTTTACAATTTATTCAGAATACTTTACAAAGAATTCGCCCACTATGTACTTACCTTAGGATGGGCCTACATTCTGCTCCTGATATTCCTGGCATGCAGCATAGCTGGTCTGGTGGTGCTGGTCTTGGATCTCCTCCCTGCTCTTCTGCTGACAAGCGAGTGAGTTAAGTGAAGAGATTTCATTGGCACATAACAATGAAAGTATAAAATTATACCGTATTCCAAAGGGCTCAGGTGTACGGATGTGCAAGTAGGCATTTTGCTCATATATATATATATATATATATCTTCTGAGGCTTATATGAGCTAACTTTCAGTGATGCAAGAATAATAATTATGCTGATGAGTTCGCGCAGACCGAGCGTCGCGAATGACAGCAATGGGATATTTTACTAAATTTAAAGAAAAAAATATAAAGTTTCGATTACTTTTCAGGAATGATGGAATTGTCACTAAAGAATTATATACAGTACATACCTAATGGAATCTAGTTTAACGTGAATACAATTGAAAATATACATTATGCAAAAGGGTGAGTTAAGTCAAAGTATTATGGTTCATACTTCTTTTCACTTCGTCATGTAGAAACTTGGTGTTTGTCCTGATTTCAATCTGAGAAAGTGTAGCAGTCGCACTGATATTCGTATTTTTCAAAAAATTTTCATAACAAAGTAGGCTCCACGTAACGAAATCTACAATATCGGCAACCAGTATTACTCAGCCCTTTTCCCCCAACGCATCACGAGTAACAGGAATAAAAAGCCTGCAGATACATATAGGATAAACGCTTTGTCACAACCGGAAATTTTTTTGCGCTAGATCTGGGATGTATCCCCAGAATTAGCAGCTAGTGAAAGCAACTCCATTTTTGTGGGTGAAAACCCGCGAAATATGTAGGTGAAGATCAGGAAGAATTCGTAGGCGTCAGCTATATCTCCTGTACTTGACTACTGCTCGGAGAAAGTTCTTTAAATCTTCTCTGACAGTCTCTTGTATGGTACCTGAATGCAATAATGGGGGATTTAAACATATTCAGGTATATTTTCCTAGGTTCTGTATGACCGAAAGAGAACGTGTCAGGGGATTTAAAAAAAGCTTTCGGCGTAGTATTTATTTCAATTTCTCTACAAATGGCCCCCGCTCTTTCTTCACTATTAATGCAGTAAGAGCGATTTTTAATTCTTGTTTACGCTATTTTTTTCGTTGCTCCTATTACTGTAGACGCTCAACAGAGTCCGATCGAAATATTTTGGTGGGCTGGGCAATTACGTATGTTCACTAGGTCTCAGTCAGAGTGGCATACCTGGAAATTGCAGAGTTTTCTCTTTTGGTTATATCAAAAGTGATATTGATCGAGCTCAAATCTGCTGATTATTATCTGTCTTTTTTTTACTTTGGGAGATTATTACTCCCGTGGCGGGGGCAATGTATCCTCCATAGCATTGAATAAAACTATTCTATTGAATATTGCAGTACCGCTGAAAATTATTTGCTCTCAATTGTGGGAGCACAGCACTAGTACATTTTCAAAGTAGATTTTGCTACCAACTCATGCAATAAAATTTGTGCAGACATCTAGCATCGAGCAGGCAAATCTTATCGCATTCAGCACACATTTAAAGTAGGTTTTGCTACCAACTGATGCAGAAAAATTTGTGTAGACATCTAACAACGGGCAGGCAAATCTTATCGCATTCAGCACACATTTCCCTCTATGTGAGTTGCGATAATGGACACGATAAATGAAAGTGTAATTATGAGCAAGCACACAATGATATATAAATATAATTACTTCCGCCAAAGCGCTAACCAGACTTTTTGCTAGCATTGTATGCCGCGGATCGACTGTCGCCAGCAGGTAAGTTCTTTAGCTTGCCTCGTTGAATCTGCATCGGCGCTCGGATGCAACTTCGGGAATACTGACCCCTGACCATAAAAAGGGATTGTCGGGGAATGTCACAGGCGGTCAAAATACGAGCCTTCTGCCGTTGCCGCCTGAGCTCTTTTTAGTCTGTGATCGACTGTAGCCAGTAAAACCCTTTAGGAGGCTTGAGATGGACCAGTGGTCATCGGGTAAGGTATGTAAGACTGCACTGCACGAACCAGTGTTTGCGGGTACCCGATTTGGGGTGTGCTATAGACTCAAAGCTTACATTTACCAGCCGATTTCTTATTTCTACTCAACAGCATTGATGCGACGAACAAATATATGTCCAACTACTATTACCTACCGTACACCCGTATTGCGCCGTACCTGGTGGGTGCTTTCTTCGCCATATTGATAGTGGACGTCGACGCTGCCAGAAAGGTATGACACTGATACGTATCCGAGCATAACTGCTCATATTAGAGAAATGAAAATAATATATATTGATTAGTGTTTTGGTTGACGCTCTTTGTATTTCTTCACTGATTGATCGGTAGTATCAAGAGTAGCAGGCCTGTAGGACCCTTGAATGTGGATGATTACAATAGTGCAGCTAATAATCGTCTCAATCAGATGTAATAATTTGTACAGATTTACAGGTGCTGCTGCTGCACATGAACTACACTTCCAGTGCGGTGCATCAATTGCAAGCGGGCAAACCCGTTGATGACTTTGTGCATGATTCGATCTCACAAGTCTCTAAAGATTAGATAGTACCATTTACCTCCAGTCTGAGCGACGCGAAAGCAAAGGATGCATTGAAGACAGCGTGGGTGTGTGTCCAGGGGCTGCCTCTCCGGAGTCCGTGTTCATTCCTCTCCTGCTGTAGAAGGTTGTGCTGTACTGCACTCTACATGCAGCATTATTCCGCGAATCCTCCAGTTCATACGTGCCATATTAGTACCGAAGGAATAAGGCGCACTTCACCAATATTTCTCAGTGCAACGTGTGAACCCAAGCATAGGTCATAATACAAAAACATTTAGGTATACTTTACGCAAGATTAATATTCAGCTAGAGTTGTACTATGGCAATACCGCCTGTACTGGACTTGGAGATATCTAACCTCCTCCTCACGGTTAAAAACTAAGAAGTAAAGTTTCGTTTCTGTATTTTCAGAACGGAAGCCACATCGGCCCGAAATGGCTCCGAAGAAAAGTAAGTGTGTTCGAGCTTATTTTTTTGTAAACGTTACCACACTTACTATGTAGAAACGTGTGTTTGAACTTAGTTGCACAATGCGGTACGCTCTACGCTTTAGATTACATAGTATTACGTTGACTTAGGAAACCATTAAGTAAGTTTTGTTTCAGGAATGACTTTCAATTTTATGATATTTTAACTACAAAGATAGGCTTACGTAGATAGCTTGGCCTGTGAATTATTTTCTAACATTGCGTAAATGTTCATTTGCGTCACTTGCCCAAGTTCTTACATTAGCGTACTCAGAACCAAGCTAATGTCTTATCTGCACACGAAACGTTCTTTCAGAACCACCCTTTCCTTTTTAGCTTTTCATTTACCTCCCAGACTCCACAGCGAGCCCGCCAACAATCCATATAAAATCTTTATAGAACTTTTTGAAATAGTGTCGTCACTTACAGACTCCGATCGGGGAACATTAAAATCTTTGTGCACAGCAAAAAGTAAACCACCTGTCAACAGAGACCAGAGAGATGCCACGCCATACAGGTGCTAACACTGTTGTATCTCTCTGTCAGCTTGGAATTTTTTATTTTTTCTTCTGTCTTCTTTTTCTATTCCTCTGTTTCCTGTTGTGTTGCGCCTTTCTCAATTATATTATGCTAGTGGCCCGTGCCGTCATTATAAATGACGGCAAAAAACTAACACTTCACCAAAACCCCCGACGTCTCTTGTGCTTGTTACTCTTTAGATGGCTTCTTGAATGTAAATTCAGCATTCTGTCAAAACAATCTATACTGTAATAAGAGAACTGTCTGTCAGTCCGTCCGTCCATATGTCTGAAGCCTCATTTTTCCTATATCTAATACCGAAGAAAAAGATTCCAAGGTACCCAACTATTCTTTTTGCCAGAAGAGCCAACAGAGTGAGTTCTATTTTTCCCCTATCTAATACTGAAAAGANCTCAACTATTCCAAGGTATCAAACTTTTTTTTCCATTTGAAATCTGAATTTTCTCCTATCTTATTCCCATAGAGCGTGACAGGAAAGATATAAATATATAAATAAATAAATAAAAACACGACGTGAATTATTATATAGTACTGATGATTTAGCCAAAATTATTTGCCTTTTCATTCTGAGGTCACTTTGGATCCTCTGAACGTGTTACAGAGATTGAATGGGAAGCCGAATGCGTTTGAAAAGGTTCACTTTACGATGGAGACTTGAATGTTTTACCGCTTCAAGAGTAAGGCAATGTGAATTTAATGCATGACACTCCCGTAATAAATTCCCACATGTATTCTTTCGCATTGTCAACACTTGACGCTTTTACTGTGATGCGCTTTAGCCAGCGTAGGATGAGCTACTGTTTTTGTATCAAACGTGTCTGTAATTGTGAAAAAAAATACTTAGCGTACATTTTTATAACCCAGTTCTAACTCTGGTAGAGTAATAAAGAATTTCTAGCAGTAGTTGAATGATACTGAAGTAATGGTTTGATGTAAACATCATAAAAAATTAGTTAGCCGGTTAAAAAAAAACTAGAAACAGTTAGCTAGCTTGGCAAAGAAATCCTATATTCAAATCAGTGTTTTCTATATTAATTTTCCAATTTACAAAATGGCGCCACTAAGTGCATCAAAATAACACACAAATAGTTTAATTTTTTGCCAACCATAGGTCTGGTGCACTTTGCATTTCTATAAGATTACCGAAGCCTTGTCTCGGACACGTGCATCTGGGAGCAATGGGGCTGCCTTCATTGTACCAATGCAGTACTACCATGCATGTGTGCATCTTGGCCAGGGACGAGCCCTGATTTAAAATACACTAGTTTGACTTGTTTAATTTACCATCATTTAAGTTAACCATTGAACACTGAACGACAACTTGATCTCAAAATTATCAACTACCTGATGGAAAATAAAAAGTTAAATTGCAAGACAGCAACGGAATATTGTAAAAAAGTGGCACTAGAAAGAAATTTCTCACGTGTCTATGTGTAATTACTAAAATTACTATTAAGGAATTAGAAAGAAAAGTCAACATTAAGATACAAAGCTTTCAAGTCATCTCACGAATATTTGCGGAAGAGCACCCCTATCCTCCTCTCAAATTATTGGGAAGACCTGGGTACACCTGGCCTCTCTCTTCTGCCGCTTACTGCTGCAGGCAGATATGGTAGGTGTACGTTTAGTCATTCCCACGATCAATGGCGTTGAGCTAGATAATATTAAAAATTGCAGAGAATGATATCTATATGTACATGTTTGTATGCCGAGCGATGCAAAGAGGATGCCAGTTTTATGATTTGTTATTTGCTGTTTCATGTCATATCATTCATCGTAGGTAACAAAAAACATTTATGTACCTCTCACCAGCAACAAACTGCGTTTGAGTCGTAGTATGGAGGCGAGTGACAACAAATTATAGCTCTCAACAGCACACTGCAAACATGCTGATAGCGTTTCAGATAAAGGACGATTGGTTGGGAACCGAAGTTTCAATAGGAATAAAAACACTAAGGAAACAATAAAAATCATCTAATTGGCATTCAGACCAGCTGGTTTCGACACTTCGTCATTATCAATGAATGCATCTGTAAAAATAAAAAAAAGCAGAATTCATACCATGAATTGTTTTGACTACAGAAGAATTAAAACTGAAATTGGAAAAAAAATATATATTCACATAGTATAAAAAAGTGCAGCAGATTGATCTATGTTTAATGATGGTCGCTGTTTAGCAATGTAAAGGGATTTTAAAACCCTAAGATTCTTATCTGGAGCTGTAGCTAAAATAGAAAATTAATCAAGAGAGAGAGAGAGAGGGTGGATCGTGCTGTCACTATGCTGTCTAGGGGCAGAATGAGGTAGGGCGATCAGGGGCAGGTTAGTCCTACAAAACCGCCCCAAATGCTGGTTATATCTGATTTTTTACTGCTTCTGAGTGCTGTTGATGTAGGAATTATGGCAAGTTCCACAACTATATTTATAAACAACATTCGACAGCAACTCAGAAGGCAGTCCATCTTTGTGGTTAAAAAAGGATCGGATTTGATAGTCGTTCCTAAACACAAATATAAAGTCGATCTGTGGGTAAAATTTCCCTAGCTTGTCCTTAAAGTATGTGGCAATTTCGGTCGATGCATGGCCTATGAACGGAAAAGAAGAAAATATATAATTTACATTTTTCGACGGTACACATAGTTACTTTCATACCTTGATAGACATTGTTAAGAAAATTGTAAATTGTATATTTCTCTTCCGTTCATAGGCCATGCATCGACCGAAATGGCCACATACTTTAGGGACAAGCTAGGGAAACTGTACCCACGGATCGACTTTATATATGTGTTAAGGAACGACTATCAAATCCGATCCTTTTTTAACCACAAAGATCGACTGCCTTCTGAGTTGCTGTCGAATGTTGTTTATAAATATAGTTGTGGAACTTGCCATAGTTCCTACATCGTCAGCACTCAGAAGCAGTCAAAAATCAGATATAACCAGCATTTGGGGCGGTTTTGTAGGACTAACCTGCCCCTGACCGCCCTACCTCATTCTGCCCCTAGACAGCATAGTGACAGCACGCACCACCCTCTCTCTCTCTCTTGATCAATTTTCTATTTTAACTGCTGCTCCAGATGCGAAGATTAGGGTTTTAGAATCCCTTTACATTGCTAAGCAGCGACCATCATTAAACATAGATCAATCGGCTGCACCTCTTTATACTATGTGAATCTATAATTTTTTCCAACTTTACTACTAATTCTTCTGTAGTCAAAACAATTCATGGTATGAATTTTTATTTTTTTTTTATTTTTACAGATGCATTTATTAATAATGACGAAGTGTCGAAACCAGATGGTTTGAATGCTGATAGCGAGTATGGTTGAAAATTTTTTTTCGAAGAATTTCGTATAATTACGTATAAAAACTTTTTCGTCGACATTTTAAACATTCAAAAAATCTTCTATGACTCCTGTAAAAATCAGTTAAACAGATATATATAGAAATATATATTTGAGAGATGTCTGAACTTGGACATATGACGGCATAACCCAAAACGACAAAAAAAAAAATGATCAAGCCTGGCTCTCATGTAGGATTAGCATTACTTGAAGCGTTCTATATGAAGGACACTGGTCAATGCAGGGTTCATCGACGTTTAGAAAGTTTTGCAGGTTCGCTAAATTGCACTACAAATTAGCGAATTATACGAACAAAGTACACACGTCAGCTGGAACCCGTCAGCAGGTGCTTTGTGACGAAAGAATTAAAAATGAATTGTGTGTACACTAAATAATAATTAAGCTGCTTGGTGATCCCGAAAAATATATTTGACTTCACGGGCGTTGACAGTGACAGAACATCAACTGTTTCGCCAGGACGTGTTAGCAACGGGATGGCTCATATTCGCTGGCGTTGGCCTGTCGCTAATATTTGGCCTCACTGGCGTCNGCTGCTTGGTGATCCCGACAAATATATTTGACTTCACGGGCGTTGACAGTGACAGAACATCAACTGTTTCGCCAGGACGTGTTAGCAACGGGATGGCTCATATTCGCTGGCGTTGGCCTGTCGCTAATATTTGGCCTCAGTGGCGTCAACCAATACCAGCTCCAGGGGCCCACGGAGCTGACCAAGGCAGGCACGTATTACTACGGCAAATTTAGCCTTGCGGCCTGGGGCTTCTGCGTCGGCTGGCTTGTGTTTACCTGCAGCCTTGGCCTGGCAGGTGAGGTCTTAACCGGGCTTCTGGTGTACTGTGGTACCTGTAGACACTTGGTATTAAGGCCCTAGCAGATATGTGAAGTTTATATGACTGTTTCGAGACAGCTATGCTGATGAGAATTAGCAGTAGCTATTTAGACATTGTTGAAGAACATATCCTTCATTACCAACCGGACATGTCGCAGAGAATACATATTAGAGAAATGAGATAGCCCCAAGGGTTATCACGCGGATTTACCTCTCCGGCAAATCTTACCAGGAGACTTTTAAATGCTTAGCTCAAGTTTACTACATATATGCAGCTCTGTGTCTTAACAGCTTGGAATTTGCACTAGGCCCGGCAGTTAGGCACAATGTAAGCCTTGTTTCTATACATGGCTACTTTCTCCTTCTGGTGTACAACATCAATATCAGTAAGCATAAAAACTAGAGGGCTAATAATGAATTCTGAAAGACGTACAAGAGGAATTTAAAAACAAACACAAAAAAGAATTCATCGTAGAACTCTTACCCGGAACGTAAATGCTCAACCACGTGTTTTCAAATACCTCTTAATATGATATTTAGTATCTAACATCGATAAAACATTGATAGTTCCTCAACTAACGAATCAAATACGGTAAAAGCATGATTCTGATCTTATTCTTCGATAATTTAAGCTCGCGTCGGTAATTACGTTCAAGTTCGATGCCGAGCGCAGATACGCCGAACGAACTCACTTTTGCTAGCGCATGCGACATTCTTCTCAACGCGTTCACTCATCCACGCTGCCGAATGTTTTGCTTGAGTCTGAGTCAGCTGAACTTTGTTATTATTATTATTATTAAAGCTTCGCGATTGAGCTCCCACGAACAGGTAATACAACCCAAATGAAGCATCTTGCAACACCGGGAAGCCCAAAACGCTGCTAAAGGAAATCCAGCAAAAAACCATTAACAACTGACTTGAACGACTGCATGCCTATACGACCTAAAGCAGATGCCGGCAACAAATTTCAAACCTTAGCCGACCAGAGCACGAAGCACCGACAGAACTGATTAGTTCGACATCTGACAGCCTCTAAAGTGAAAGAGTGTGCTCCGCAAGTAGCACGAGTCTCTCTCCCAAAAACCTCGAGGGCAGGGAGAGAAGAATACAACCAATGCTTCTCATTGTTGTACAGTGTACACCTTATAAAACATACATAGCTCGGCTGCTCCTCTCCTTTGGGACAGGTTCGCCAGATAAGCATCAGCGCACAGTCCATTGGCTGAACTAACAAGTCGGTCCAACAGACGCAAGTGAGTGTCAACAGCTGAAGCCCAGACCGGTGAGCAATACTCCAACACAGGCAGCAAAAACGCATAAAAACATCTGCGGACAGCCTGACTGTCACCAAACACAGAATTCACCTTACGCAGGAGCCCAATCTCAGTGAAAGCAAGTGACACCAACCTCCCAATATGCCGCTCAAAAGTAAGCTTCTCATCAAAGACAACGCCAAGAATCTCCAAGAAGCTAGACTCCTAAAGCAAAGTGTCATCAATCTCCAGTTGGGGATACTGCGGTACAAGTGTCCGAGACCGACTGACAATCATCGACTTGGTCTTGCTGGCATTCAGCTTCATACTCCAGGCCGAGCATCATGCACTAATGCGCGACAAATTCCTATTCAGAGACTGAGCGACAGCATCACGCAGGCGAGGAGCAGGTATCACTACCATCAAAGTGGAATCGTCGACATAGTTGATCATCGTGTTTTCAAGCGAAGAGAACATGCCACTAATATAGAGAACGAACAACAGCGAACCAAGCACACTGCCCTGAGGGACGCCAGACACCACCGCGACTGAGGAGCTGAAAACGCCGTCAACAGACACACTCTGCGTTCGCTCAGTAACAAAATCGCGAATGATTGACAGAACCCTATATTGGTTTGCTTCTGTTCAGGGGAGATAAAGAGTCAACAAAAGTTGACACGTTTATTTGTTAGTCAAGAACACGTACCACGTATCTGAACGTCAGCAATCACAAGTTCTTGTGGTATACACTGTGATATAGAACATTGATATCAAGACTAGCAGTAGTACGTGAATACAACTATGGCGTCGAAGGACTGGGTAACAATTCTGGCACAAGTTGGCTGAAGGCCTGAAAGCAGTTATTAAGACAATGCAGGAGCTAAAGAGCAGGCAGCCGGGATGGCTTCTGAAGACAAAGAGCAGGGCCTCTGCAGAAGGCAGGGCTTTTAAAGTGGCTCTCGAGGCTAGAGAGTAGGCCATTCACCTGATCTGGTGCACTTAGACAGCTGTACTGTATCCGGGAGTGCAAACTTTTACCAAGTTATTTATTTTTATGCCAACTCGAACAAGGAAAAGTCATTAGGCCGCTAAGACATACGATGAGTCTAGCTTTTATATTCGGCATAGGAAATTCGTGATTTATCTAGCTGTATCCATGACTAACTAAAACTAACATTAATTCTAGCGTTGCTCTCGCTACAGGTTAGTAAGGTGCCTAAGTTTACTGGCAGCATATGTAAGGATAAACTGGATATATGTGACAGGCGACTATGTAGCGATTTCCAATATGAAAGACCACGAATTTCTGCAATGCGGGACTTGCAATGCCTGCAGGAGTGTAGGAGAAAGGTGAAGCCCGATGGCCTCGCTGGGCGAGGGTCCCGCTGTCGCGG
This sequence comes from Parhyale hawaiensis, assembly GCA_001587735.2. Lineage (NCBI taxonomy): Eukaryota > Metazoa > Arthropoda > Malacostraca > Amphipoda > Hyalidae > Parhyale > Parhyale hawaiensis. Next base: position 190,193 of record LQNS02278055.1, read on the forward strand.
TGTGAGGGCCTCGCTTGTAACACCCTACCACCCACACCAAAGGACTCCAGCTTGTATAATGGACCCCTGTGGTTAACCCTGTCAAACGCCATGCTAAAGTCCAACTGGACATGGCGTGCCTCCGACCTACAATCCAGCCCAGACTGTAAATGGTGTGACATCGACAAGAGAGCGTCACAACAACCGAAGCCAACTTTGTCCGCAAACTGACCAGCGGCCAGTAACACCGTGACCTCAGCGAAACGACCCAGCTTACCAGCGACCAGCTTCTCGAGCACCTTCAACAAAATGGGCGTCAGTGTGATGGGTCGATAGTTGGCAACATAGGGCGACACCGGACCCTTGGGAATAGGAGTAACATTCCCAGTACGCCAACAACGAGGAAAATTTATTAACCGTATCAGGCCCCGGAAGATCACTGCAAGCTTGGGGGCAAGAACGTCAGCCAGCTGCTTAAAAAACAAAGGAAACATGCCCACCGAATCTACACCTCCATACGGATCAAGGCCATCAAGCAGCATCTTGACTGTATCAGACCTGAACCCCAAAGAGGTCAAGCGAGGTTCAGTATGGCATCCATGAGGCAATGCGCTGGCATCTCTACTCTGCTTCCCGTCGAAGTGAGCCGACAAAGGCTCCACTCTTTCCAAGGATTAGTAATGATGCGATGTTCCAACATGGACCAATAAGGGGTTCAGCACAGAACACTGAACACTTTAGCTCACTCCACCAACGATGTGGATGGTCAATACTCAGCAGACCCCCTGGGACGCTGCCTCAGACGACGCTGTGCCTCCTCATACACACGCTTAGCCTCAGCCCTACGATCAACATAGATCTGCCACAACGTGCGGTCAGGCCCAGCCCGATATGCCGCTTGGTTAGCTTTGAAAGCTACCCGGCACTGGTCGTCAAGGCTTATCCTGAGACCTCACAAGAGTAGTCTTCTTCGGGACAAACATCGCCAAAATGGACATAGGCAAGTCGATAAGCTCAGAGACAGGATCCTCACTGTGATTAATCTGGCGCCAAGGTAACGTTCTCACAGCCCGAGTAATAGCCACCCAATTGGCTCGCTCTTAACGAATACCACTCTCCTGTTGTCTACTGCAGGAACAACTTGAGTAAGGTCCAAGGACACAACAAGATGTGAGTGGTCTGAAGAACCAATAGGGGAGCCAACTGACACCGTCATGAAGTCTGGGACATCAGTCATAACAAGGTCAAGACAGTTACCAGCATGAAGCAAAGAGCGTAACGGGAGGACTCGCTAGAAATTAGCACCAAAAAGTGACGTCATCATCGACGAATCTATGCCTGAGCAGCTTAGGAGTATTTTAACTAATTTAACCACAAAAATCGTCCTAAATTGCGAAATTCATCTCTAGCGCATTAATAAATTAAGATAATATTTACTAATTTAGCAATTATTAATAGAAAATTGCAGTGCGTGTTGGTGGAAACTTTCACAGCACTAGCGCCGAATTTCTTCCCATATAGTAACCTGATTTAACTTCTTTTTCTTGATTGAAGCCTTATTTACGCTTCACATTCAGTTCACAGTTCTCTTCCTTACCAACAAATATAAACACTATTATAGCCAATTCTGTATGCGAGAGAAACCACAGTAACAGTTAGCCTTTGCTCGAACTTTCTGTACTTGGCGACAACATTTTACGGTATTTTGTAGCTGGCCATTCATGAGCTCGAGATTGAATAAAATAAATAAAAAAAGAAAATACGGTGATTTGTTCAAGAAAACAATATACGAAGTCCAGAGGTCCCACACTCAAATACTTCGACTCATCGATGTGATGTAAATTTGCTACGTGCGGTCACGGCTAAGTTTAATTTTAGTCCTATTGGGTTCTCCCGTTACATTCTTTGCTTCCTGGTTAGTAGCAATATGCGTGCACCCGCGAACTAGCTGCACAGAACTAGACAAGGTGCAAAAGTCCAACACAACTACACCATGACAATCAGTCGGTGATGCAGTTCCCAACCAGTCCCTGTGGTGTGCATTAACATCACCAACAAAAAAAAAAAAAACGCTAACTTGGGATCCGTGCTCTAGATCGAAGCCATCGCGGTCAATAAACAGTCAAAAAGAGACTCATCAATTGCAGGGCTCCGATATAAGGAGAATAAATAACAATTATTCAGTCGGCCACATACCCTTACAACAATGATCTCATGACAAGCGCATTCGTGTACTGACTGCCGGTGCGCAGAATCCGCTCCGGACATTGACGGCCATTCCACGGAATCCAGGCCTCGATCCACACAGCCTGCGAAAAGGGGTCTCAAAACCCAGTAAGGCAAGTTCAGCGTCGTGCCTCCTGCCAGCCACCAATGTCTCGGAGCAGCATACGTCATCCACACCACGGGACACAAAGTCGAGCTCCGCAAGGTTCGCGTGCAGTCCTCTAATATTACAATAGAGGAGACGACACGCCCGAGCCCGACCCGGTCCCGACTACAAACAGTTATAAAATTATTACCCGTCGCAAATCAGTTTTTTCAGTACTAAGTAGGTTACAAAAACCTCTTTGAATTTAGTGTGAAACAAAACTGAACTA
>LQNS02278059.1:43649-62133 GCA_001587735.2 Parhyale hawaiensis
CTGTCTATCATTATTATTATCATGGTATTAAGGAATGTCAGCCACTGGAAAGAGCAAGCAACTCTTACTCCAGCCAAATTTCAGTCAGCGAAGGGTTGAGAAAACAGATACGCTTGTGTATTTAATAGAAAAGTATTTGTTAACCTACTGCCGGCTGTAAGATATCAAATAAACCAAACAAAAAGCAGCGTGTTTTAGAATATAGGTTGACCTGTTATTACCTCCGCCAAGCAGGTTATGTTTTCGTCGGATTGGCTGTCTGTTTCTTATTCTGTTATTCTGTCCGTCTGTCATCATGAGAACTAAAAAATTTATGAACGGATTTGAATGAAATTTACAGAGATTGTTGAATATGTTAGAATGAACAGATGATTAACTGTTGGTAAAGATCTGCCCCTCCGTTTGATTGTTTGTTTGTCTGCCTCATTTTTGTCAATGCCATAACTCAAGAAGTTATGGACGAATTTTCAGGAAATTTACATGAGTTCTTAGGTGTATTATAAAGAGTAAGTGACCAAATTTTTCTGATGATCTGTTCCTTCGCTCGTGAGTTTGTTACTGAGTTTGACTTTGCGGTTGTTAGCACAATAACTCAAAAACTTAAGAATAGATCTCTATGAAATTTACTGCAATTGTTAGTAATGTTAAAACACATAAATAATTAAATTTTGGTGCAGATCGGTTCATTCGTTCATTTGTATGTTTGACTTATTTTTGTCATACTGTTTGTTAGCAGCATAACTCCCAAATATTTATGAATGGATGTTTAAGCAAATTGCAGAAAGTGTTTATACTATCAAAAGAAACAAATGATTCGAGTTTGGTGATGTTATAAAGAAGATGATGGTCTCAGCACCAATTTGAATATTTCGTTACTGTTGCCTTGCTTGGTGGGGCATGCGCTCTCAGAGTGCTCTAGTTTTTAGTTATAGCTTTGTTACGCAAGTGCTGATCTCTTGTTGCATGCAAATATATTATTCGTGTCTGGTAGAGCGTGCAGAAGCATCGATTTTACACGTCAGCTTAGCTTGTCTGTGTATTGGTTGCCATGCCTCAGCCTGTGACTTCCGGCATGTCTTAAAGATTTTATTGAACGGCCTTGCATTGCACCTCCTGCAGCGAACTTGTTAGAATCAACAGGGATGACAATACTCGCCGTGTTACTGATTCTATACATTCTTTTTAAATTATGTGCATATGTGTGTTCCTGTGTGTAATTTGCTTCCTTTTTTCACACTGAAACACCGTTTTGACGATTGAAATAGCTACATTTCATTTTCAAGCTAAGTCTCACATCCCGGGCTTTGCAAAAGTCCTGGCCTCTTTTAATAATTTTCCATCCGAAGTTTGTAAAAGCTTTGTTTATAATGAAAGAAAACAAGGTTTGTAATGTATTAGTTTATTATGATCTAAACAACATTGTTATTCAATAGGAACTCCATTGGCAGCAATGACACGCCCTAATCGTGGTCGGATGTTCTTACACACATTACGGACGTAGTCCTTCCTCATCTGGGCCCAAGTGCGGTTCGCAGAGGCTTTCATCTCCTTAATGTTGTTGTGGCGATCTTTGCATGTTTTACTCTCAATGTGCAGGCGGCTTGAATTCATTGGGTCAGAAAGTCATGTTTGGGCTCGTCCTGTTTTGGACGGTTTTCAATTTGTGTGTGTGTGTGCGCTGGTGCACCATCTTGCTGAAACACGTAATCTCCATCTTTGACGGTTTTTCTGATCCATTGAAGAACTTTTGTGGCCATGATATTCCTGTATTCAGACCATGTCAACCTGTAACCGCCCTTGGACCACAATAGAGGCATCTTCTCTCCATTGGAGGCCACAACGCCAAGCATCATCACAGAGGCCGGATGCGTTGTTGTGGAGACATAACGAACATCACAGATGTTTTGGCCAAAGCTCACAACTCGATCGCTCTGTTTGCTGAAGACAGGATCCATGGTGAAGGTCTTCTCATCTGCAAAGATGATGACTCGATTTCCATGATTTTCAAGTCGTTAAGAAGGCGGGAACATCGCTCTTGGCACCATGTCAGCAGTTAGCAGCGGTCGTTCCTGACGCTTTAAGCTCTTTCCACCTTCACTCTTTACAGCTCTTGACACGATTGACACAAAAATATTCTTTTTCTTCGTAAATTTCGTCACTTTGAGTTTCGGATCATTTTCAAAGGCTCTTCGAACATTCTCCCGTTGAACAACTTGTGGTCTGCCTGAACGTGGTCAATCTTTGAGGCTTTCTTTATTCATATGGCGGAATTCTAATCTATTGTGCGGCGCTCGTGAGCAATCTGGGGACCAGTAGGTTATGCTTCGCTGATATAAGACCTTCATTTTCCTTAGCTATTTATAAGTGTCATACAAGTACGACTTTAATATAGACAGTTGATGTCGCGTATTGCGTGCAGAAGCTCTCGTATAAGAAGTTATTCTGTTGCTGTTGAGTGTTGATTGTGGTCCAAAACAGTGCGTCTCGAAAGCGTATTTTCTTCTCTAGTCACTCGCGTTTTTTCACCCAACAGGCGGAGGTACGTGGGAAATTTTGAAACTCGCAGAACGCGAAAGTTCCTCAAAGTCAGCACTTCTAATCGTTGCTACTGTTCCAGTCATTATTGGATACCGAACAGAGCCACCAGTAAATTTGGTAACCCCAGGTTTTTATTTGAACATTACTGTATCCCGTATGTGTGGTAAGCCATGTTCGGTAGCGACTGCCGGTACATTGTTGTTGTCCCGATAATCAGTTGAATAATTCCTTGTGAAAATTGAAATATTAAGCTAATAACAAATTCTTGTAAGAGTGTAAAGCGCAGTGCTGCTTTGAGCTGTTCCCTTATTATAGTAAACCTACTTGTGAAATGACCTTATAGTGATCGCACTGCTTAACTTGTTTCATAGTGAATTTTTGGCCTATTGCTAGAGTTACTAGAGTTCGATTCTTTGGAGCCCATGCTGAATTAAAGAGTTTATTATATACTTCCTATCGCGGTTGCCTTCTTGAGTAACTTTAGTGAATTTGTCTCGTATCTTAACTTAGGCTTTCGAGGCCGCTGAGTTTTCTAATTTCCTCCGCTCTTCCTTTTTTTCCTGTCCCACTTGGCAGCTATCACTCAGTTCTTCCTCCTTATTCCCGGCTTGTCTTCTCTTGCGCGGGGTTTGCGCGTACTTGGCTCCGTTCATAACCTGACGCCTGCGTGTCCCTTTCCTTCGTGTGGCACCAGGCAGCCAGGGGAAAGGTCGCATTGACCACTACATTAAACTTTATGTTTTACCTCTAGAGCCAGTGCATCTGTATGAACGTTAGTTAGGCACACTGTACAAAAGTTTGACGATGATGTGATGTTAAAAAAATATTTGTTTTGAGTACTATCTATCTATCAATCTATCTATATTATGCTAAAAGTCTGTGAACCGGTCTTGCTTCCTTGTTTACTTGTGTCTTGTGATCTTGTTTGACACATCTTCTTCACTTTTAGATAGGGAATAAATTCGATGGATCGTATCTGTCATAGATTAGCTCTTTAATTCGATTGGATCTGTGATACGCACGTGGGACCGGCCCCTTGGTTGCAAGAACGGGCACGATAATTTAAAAGTTGCTCTGGAAGTACAACTGGAATACGTAACATATAAATCGAATTTGCTTTCAGGCTGCGTGTTGAATATTCGTTAGACAAGCATAGAATCTGTTGACAGTGAGCCGTATGGGCAGCTCCTTGACGGGCAGAAAAGGACGGCCGAATAGCATGTGATCCATGACCAGCTAAATAACGCCTCATTTAGTGCGAAAGCAAAGACGATCGTGATTATTATTATTATATTCGGAAGTTTAAGTCTCCGTTTCCACAACAAATGCGATGTCACAGAGGAAGAATGAAGAGACACATAGTGTGACGATAGACACGTGGAACCCATGCACGAGGGTGTTCCAACACAGGATCAACGCGCATGGGAACGGCAAGTCGAGAAAGAGGAGGAAGAACNAACAGATGGACGAAATATCAGTAGGAATAAAAGGTGGGAAGGAAGCAAAGTGGGCACGAAAGACAGACAAGACGATCGTGATGACGACCCAACGGGTCACGGGTCGTCTAGTATTATACTAAAATTCTGTGAACCGGTATTGCTTGTGTCTTGCTTGTTTATTTACTTGTGATCTTGTTTGACACGTCTTCACTTTTAGATAGGGAAAAAATTCGATGGATCTACTCACTACTCTGGCCAATCCTATCTGTCATGGATTAGTCCATTAATTTGATTGTATCTGTGGTACGCACGTGGAACCTGCCCCTTGGTTGTAAGAATGGGCACGATAATTTAAAAGTTGCTCTGGAAAATACAACTGGAATACGTAACATATAAATTGAATTTGCTTTCAGACTGCGTGTTGAATATTCGTTAGACAAGCATAGACTCTGTTGATAATGAGCCGTATTGGCAGCTCCTTGACGGGCAGGAGAGGACGGCCGAATAGCGTGTGGTTTATGACCAGCTAAATAAATAAGCACAGACGATCATGACTATTATTATTATATTCAGAAGTTTAAGTCTCCGTTTCCACAACAAAGTCGATGTCACAGAGGAAGAATGAAGGGACATGTAGTGTAATAATAGACACGTGGAACCCATGCACGAGGGTGTTCTTACACCGGATCAACGCGCATGGGAACAGCAAGTTGGGAAAGAAGAAGAAGAGATGGAAGAAAGATCAGTATGAGTAACTGGTGAGAAGGAAGCAAAATGGGCACGAAAGACAGACAAGACGATTGTGATGATGACCCAACGGGTCACTGGTCGTCTAGTTTTACTTATTACTCTTCCTCAAACCGTTCTGCCAGATTGTAGCCTTCCGGGAAATTAATAACGCGCTTAAAAAAGTATAGATGTAGCGCTCGTGCTCTCCCCGCTACACTGTGTTTCGTCGGGTGTTACGGCTGGGCTCTTTTCCGGAATTTTGGAGTGTCTCTCATGTGACACCTATTCCGAACTGTAGTATCTCACTTCAGACCTCCGACCATGGACCCATCTTGATCACACTTGCTTTGTCAGAAGTTTTAAGATTTTGGTTGTGCCGAGGGTGGGTGGCTTTCTTAAGAAGCAGGATGTCCTTCCTTCGACACAGTATGGGTTTGGGAACTTGTGATGCTCTGCTTCACATGTTCTCATGTGTTGTAGTTGACACTTGATAGGGGTCATGAGGCTAAGTTAGTCTAGCGTGACTTCAGTGCTGCTTTTGATCACGCGACTCACTTTGGGTTGCTTCATAAGCTAAAAGATTGAGGGTATTGGTGGTTCAATTTTCACGGTTATTAGTCAGTTTTTGTTTGGTAGACGCCAAAGTGTAGGTGTTGATGGGAAGAGTAGTGAATTTTTGGCTGTGGTATCTGGTGTCCCAGAGGGTTGCGTTCTGGGCCCTTTATTAATCATCGTATAATCAGGGGATTTGTTTGATCTTGTTCATAATTTACTTGGTAACGCAGATGTTACTTTGCTGGCTGTTTGCGAGAATTCTAGTTATTGATTGGAGCCAGGTTACAGAATCTATCCAGCGTCAATTGGAAGTGATTGATTCCTGGTTTTTTAGATGGGGGATGTGATTAAATGCAGGTAAGACTAAAACTATGCTCGTGTCTCGGTCACGTACAATGAGACTTGCTTTCCCCGCACTCGTACCGGATGGTGTATCACTCCCTGTGGTAAATGACCTGGTAATCTTAGAAGTCACTTTTGATCCAAAGTTGACGTTTGAGGCCCACATCCGTTCAGTTGTCTCACGACTGTGGCAGAAAATTGGTCTTATGAGACGTGCTTGGAAGGTGTTTGGTTTGGTAGAGTTGACAAGTCGCTGCTCTAGTTGCTAGTCCTCCCCCTTTTAGAATACTGCATTTTAGCCGAGGGTTCTGCTGCCGATTGTCAACTGAGTTTGCTTGACAGAGTGCTTCGTCGATAGGCATTTATGTTAGATTGTAGTATGCCTTGTAATCCGGTTCATCGCCGCAGAGTTGATGGATTCTTCTTTCTCTGTAAAATAAATGATTGCCCTCGTCATCCACTGGCAGTTTTTCTTCCGGGCGTGTCATACTCGGCGTACTGATGCTCTTCATGAGTTTGTCCTGGAACCGGTACAATGCTGTAGAAGCCAGAATTCTGGTTCGTTTTTCCATCAGATGTGGATGTTTGGAAAAGTCATGTTAGCTCTACCTTTGTTTGTGCGAATATCGGCATTTTCAAGCAACTTGTAAACAGAGTGATTCTGCGATCTGTAATTTTTCCTTTCTTTTTTCTCTCGCTGGCTGGTTCTGTGCGGGTTGATAACCTTGCGGAGTTTCCTTCGTTTTTACTTCGCCAGTCTGGCGTAAATCCTTGTATAATAAAACGCTTCGCATATTTATTTCGTGTCCGCTTTAAAGGAAATAGATCGGCGAAAAATAAGCCAGGTTGCATATTTTTGTAAATCGATGACCAGGCTGCAGATGATGGCGACGGCTGATCCGAATCCCTTTATCTGAAGACACTTCTTGCTTTAAACACTTTTTGAAATTGGAACACTATGTATGTAGCTTCTGGAGTCCGATTTTATGCCTGTTTTTCTCTTAGGCCACGACGTATAAATTTGGCAGATTGTCGACGAAGCGCTCTGGAGGGGATGATATTTCACGGGCAGCAAACAAGTATTCCTTCCAGCTTACTGCCTTCCACTTCTTCTTTTTCTTCGACAGCAGTATTATTCCCGTTCAAACGGGATCGCTGAAGCAGATCTTGCTATTCCACGTATTTCTGACATTGTCAATTGTCATTTAATCTTTCAGCTCCATACCACACATATCATCCCTCACACTGTCGTTCTCTGAAGCTGTGAATTTTATTTCATAACCCAAAATTTCATTGAAGCAGATATTTAAGATTGCAAGACCGTATCTTGGCTACGGAGCGCTGACATGCATACAAGCTGGCGGAGTTGTATTCGAGTTTATTGCAGTATTTTACTTTCTATTTTTTCTGCCTCTCACTATTGAAAACACACGGCTAATCAAGAAGGAAGAGAAGTAACGTATAAGTAGTACGAGACTACTAAAGTCTCAAGATCGAAGACGTTCTACAATGCATGGAGATGAATGAATCGTCTATGCGACACAGTCAAGAAGGACTTGAAGCAGAAAGGCTACAGAAGTGAATGAGAGCTGCTGATGAGCGTGAGCCTGAATATGAGGAAACGACAAGTCAGAGAGAAAAAAAGCCCTAAGGTCGAGAGCACGACATATGATCAATGAAGAAAATGAAGCAAGTCAGAGAAGAGAAGATTCTGCAACGGCCTATATTAATAAAATTATCGATTATTGCGTGAATTTTTTCACGTGCGAGTTCACTAGTAATAATAATAGCTAGCAGCACCCGTAAAAGTTTCACGGTCAGGCAAGGCGCTTCAGAGAGATCAGTGACACCTTCATATTGTACCATATCAATTCTTCATGATATGCACAAACAACACCCAGGTCTGATGTATGATATCGTATACGACCAACCTTTTTACTAATTAAAATTATTGCAGCTGCCCCTCTCTAACTGGACCCGTGGATTCTACAATATCATAAAGATCGATGTGTATTGATCGGTTTGTTTATTTATCGGTCTATCCATTTTCTGTCACGCTCTAACCAAACAGATAGGCGGAAATTAGCCCAGGTTGGAGGCTCTGGTCGTCCTCTCAAGTTCCAGGTAGAAAATAGGCTGGGTTGCGGAAGATGACAAACGTATCTTCATCAGGGACAGATGAAATTCAAACAATGAAGACATCGCAGGCATAGTCTGATTTGTAGGAGTATTATTAGCGCCTCCATACATCGAATTTATGGCAAAGTATCGGACGACCTTTTTTGAATGCTCTTCTTGCATTGGCGACGTTGAAATCGCCGCACTGAAGATACCTGAAGCGTCTTCCATTGGCACTCTCACGCATCTGATTCGTAGTTTCTTCCCAAAGATGATTTTGTTGCTTCAGCTATTCTCCCAATTTTAATTCAATGGTCGATGAAACAGCTTTCGCTAAGCAAAAACCATTGGACCTGTATAAGCTAACCTACCGTATCCACAATACCGAAACTTAGCTATTACTTTGAGTGTTGCTGATCGGGCTGCAATAAGCCATGTATTTTCTCCATTTCAGAGAGAGAGAAAAGAAAGTTATTATAGTGAGCGGCGGTGAAGCCGTAAACGCTCTTCTCATGGTGCTTAGGTTAGCAGTGGTAATAACGATTGCATGATCGATGAAGAAGGTCATCACACTATCCCACTATATTATAATACACTGTTTGATGGTTGGCTCGTTACTTTCTTGGCTGATTCGTTGGTCTTCGTCCCAACGTGAAAGAATAGGTATGTAGGAGGAAATTCATCTGCTGAACGGCAAGGCGGCCTTTGCTTCGCCAAAGTTTTTAAATCTCGGATATGAAGTGTTGGAAGCATCTCTATGTGGTATCATAGACGCAAGATTGTACTCCAAATGTGATAGCGAATAAATATAAGTGCTTTTCCTTTAACTCGTGATGCAGAGTTTGAATGGAAGCTCAACGAAGGGAATAAAAACAGTATAATAAACACCCTATTATGCTTATACGTTTGACATCAACAGGGTGGTCCAACTTCGTCGACAACGCGGGCCACTTCGGGTCTCAGTGGTTACATGGAGGGCCAAATATACACTCCTGATCAAGAGCTTAAGACCACTTGAAAATGTGAAATGATAAATTTTAAAATGATAAATGATAAATTTAAAAAAAAAAGTCCACTAAGGACCGGTAATTTCTATAGGTAAAAGGTGAGAAAGACGAAAAATACCTGCTCCAACAATTTATTAAGAAATGTACTTTTTTGTTCCATAATGAGTTTTGCAGTTGTCAAAATGATAAGACCACAAACATTTCGACAAAGACGTTGAAGTGAGCAAAATATAAACTTAGTAATGAGTACTGCCTCCATTCTTGTTGATAACCTTAAAAATTCTTTGTGGCATGCTAGAAGAGGGTTTCCACGAGAGTTGGAGGAATGTTATCCCAGCTCCAAAAGATGGTATCACGTAGTTCATTTACTGTCACAAATTGTTTACCATCTCCGTAAACATCTCTCGCCATCTATCCCCAAAGATTTTCTATTGGGTTCAAGTCTGGTAACATGCTGGATGACGCAAAACAGGGACCCTATTTTCTTGAAAGTTGATCATAGTCTGGAGGACAGTGTGGACTGCTGTACTATTCTGCTAGAAATACCATTCATTACCACACAAGCGGGGGCCCGCCATCGACAAAGATGATCTTTGTAACATACCGACATAACCAGCAGCTGTTTGACGACCCTGCACCTCCTGAAGCTTCATTGCTCCCTGTAGGAAAAGGCGCCCCACACTATAAGGCAGCCTTCACTGTTGTGACGCTTGGATAACATTTCAGGAGGCACGTTTTTGTCATGCCAATACCTCTGCAAGCCATCAGGGTCATCCAGATCAAACTTTTCTTCAGCGGAAAACAAAACATTAAACCTCTTTTCAATGCCCAATGGCATGCTCTCGAGCAATCTGAAAACAGGCCACTTTGTGATATGGAAACAACTGAGGACCTCTAATCATCAGTTCCTCCGATCTTGCATACCTATCTCTAAAAATGTCTCAAGGATTCATCAAAAACTTTTTGAGTTACCTCCGACAAACTCCAACAGACCATAACTTCATTGGCGGAAGTAATAAGCGGTTGCGAACTACGATCCAGCGCTGACTGTAAACGATGTGGCACAGGCAACAGAGCGTTCCAGCAAACCAAACCAGTTGTGTACGCAAACTGACCGTTACACAGCCGTCCAATAATTTCAGTGAAACTACCCATTTTACCAGTCGACAATTTCTCAAACACCTTTGAAATAATAGGTGTTAGCGTAATATGTGCGTAATAGGCGCTATTGTCGACGTTAAACCGTTGGGAATGGGGGTAATGTTTCCACTAGGTGAACAGTGGGGAACATTTCCCATCAGTGACTAGCGTTTAAGAATAACTCGAGCTTAGGGACAAGAGCGTCAGAGAGTGTCTTATAAAACAGAAGAAACATGCTGACCGGTTCCACACCACCGTGTGGACTAAGATCCTCAAGAAGCACTCCATTGGTTGTATATCTGAATGCCAAAGGGGTTAAACGTGGCTGAGGGAGACATATATGAGGCAATGGTAACACATCATTGCTCTGCATGCCGTTGCAATGAACCGAAAGTAGTTCCCCCTTAGCCAGGAAATCAACAACGATGTCACCACCAGGACCAACAGTGGGTGGTAACGAGGGCTCAGCACCGACGACTGAATCCTTCAGCTCACTCCATTAACGATGGGGATGGTCAACACTAAGCAGACTCCCTGGAACGCTGCCTCTAACAACACTGGGCCCTTTCATGCAGAAGCTTAGCCTCAGCTCTACGCGCTACATTTGCCTACCACAATGCACCGTCACGCGAACGCCGCCAAACCTGAAAATCTACCTGCTTAGATATTTTAGCCAATATGATGAGGCGTCAAGTCGAAAAAAAAAACAGTCTTGCTATCTGCCAGCATGCTAAGAGGCTGTGTCGGAGTCATAACAATACCAAGAGACGGAGTAATACAAACAACAGAACCAGGAATCGGAATTGGATTTTACGCAGTCCGAATTGTGAAGCCTCATTGGTATTTCATTGTGAATCAGCTACACCGTTAAGAGCTTGAAGTCTTTACATTAACAAAGTGGTCACTATATTTGACAGCCTATTTTTAGCAAAGGGGAAACTTCATTTTCGCGGGTCTCGTCAGTAGCAATTTTCTTTGGATTTAATACTATTATTGCTAGTATTTGCGCAATTAGCTGATAAACTGCCACATAATTAACGATAACTTCTTCTCAGGTACCACAATATATTAAGAAGATTTTAGACTTACGACGCATCAAAAAGTCATAGCATTGCAGTTCCCAAGTCGACATGATAAAAAAGCAGACACTCTATTTACTGCCTCTGCTTCTGGCGGTGTCAGCCGCCACCGATGAAAGCAACGAGACGTGGGTGCCAGCCACAGCCAATCTTGCCCAGTTAGAGCAGAGTACCGGCCAGACGGTACAGTTCAGCACCGTGTCCTGAACGTTGTGCGCCATCATCGCCTCGAAGACGGCCTGGGCCATGATGGTCTCCTACGTGCCCAGCATCGTCGGTGGCGAGTGTCGCATGTGGGACTTCATTGGCCCCAAAATCGGCGTAGTGAAACTCAACCCCTCCGACTTTACTTCGCCTTACCGAGTCAGGATCAACTTCACAGGTTTGAAACATAATATTTTTTAATATAGCGTTAGGTTTTAATTAAATATGATTCATCTTCTATCAATTATCTATCTTATTTCAATAGAAAGCGTACAATGAAAGACCTCATCGATATTCTGATATTCGCAGAAGTAACACACTATGACTGGAAGGATAAATATTATGTAAAGAATTTAGATCACGAGCCGCCTCCGGGATTTTACAGTAAGGGACCATTTAATTCAGAATATTGCAAGTGCGATATCATATTTCACTAGCTGTCTGATTGACTGTCTGTCTGTCACCAAGATAAACAAAAAAGTTATAGAGAGATCTTTACGAGACGTACAGGGAAAGTTAGATGTCTTAGGAGGAAGAGATGATGATTTTCGTGAAAATTCGTTGAACCGTTTGTTTGTTTGTCTACCTCTTTCTTCTTGGTAGCATAAATTGCAGACTTATTGACGGATCTATAGGAAACTTTCAGGAACTATTGAGGTTGTTGCTACATGCAACTGGCTAAAGTTTTGAGGTGTTGATTTGTGTGCCCCCATGTTTAGATTAGATTGGCGGCAATAGAAGAACAAAGAGGCCCAATCCTAAAGAGACACCGGAACTTACGTCCCGGCACTGTATGAGCCAATGCCTTTATGTTAGTAGGATGTAGAAGACTGGGGAAACGAGAGGAGAAAAAATGGAAGACGAAAAAACGGGGAGAAGAATCTCAGCCATAGAAATGATCATGAATGGACGCAAGCATGATCGATAGCCGCTAATATGCGGAGCTTAAAAATATAGATGGAGCGGAAGTGAGAAGAAGTCGGCTGAAGATAGCCTGGGAAGCTTTGGCCGTTGAGTGCTTGCGACTTGTGGAGGAGGAGTTCCTAGCTGTGAAGGATGTCTCTCCCAACGTATGTCAAGATGGTTTTAAACGAGTTGACGTACTCCGCACCAACAACGCCGGAAGGGAGTCTATTCCAAATACTGACTATGGAATAGGGAAAGAACTGCTGACTTAAAGTTGTTCTTCGAGCTATATGGTTGAGTTTTTGACCGTTGTTCCGCAAGCCATTATCAATCTCTCTGTCAAAGAGTCCCGTTGTAGGTACGTAGTTGAGACCATTCAAGTACTTGATTGTTTCTATAAGTTGCCCCTTGAGTCGTCTTTGCTCGAGAGAGGTCAAACCCAGTTGTTTTAGGCGACGTTCATACTACTTGTTTCTCAGCTAAGGTATTAGTTTCGTTGCTCTGTGTTTGTCTCTTTACATGTTATCGATGTCTTTACAGAGATGGGGCGACCAGAATTGAAAAGCAAATTCTAAGTGTGGCCTCACTTATGCCTTGTACAAAGGAATGATGATGTCCTAGGACTTGTATTGAAAGCTTCTGGTGATGAATCCCAGCACTCTGCTTGCCATTTTTACACTCCTGTCAACTTGCTGACTGTGTTGTAGTTTGTTTGTAATAGTGATTCCCAAGTCACGTTCTTGGGTGACAGTAGTTCATTTCGTCGCATTCATTTTAATGCGATGGGAGGGTTCACCAGCCCTACGTGTATTACTGGCATTTGTCGACATTAAAGTTCATCTGCCACGTTGCGCTGTCACCCACAACACGGGAACGAATGGACGCATCCGCCGGATCGCAACGCTTAAGGAATGAACCAATGTCGTCATATTGTTGTAGTATCCACCAAAGTGCAATAACTTCTCAATAATCGGCTGTGCAAATGACGTACAGATTACTTGAATCCATTTTAATTCACACGGAAAAGCCCGAGCTTAGCAATTGTCAATCAGCAGTCCCATTGAAAGTGCTAAGTTAGGCTTGCGTTACCGCTTTTGTTCCTTCCTCTACATGGCTTTTAGATACGTTTTTAGTTAGGTTGTTCTTGCTCTGTTTCGTTCTTCTTTTTTTACTGAGAATTTATTCTGTTCTTCCTCTTCTTTCTCGACTATTACCATGTGTGGTGATCCTGTATGGGAGGACCCTCATGAATAAGTTCTCCGTTTCCGTCAATACACTGAATGTCCTTTCTCTCTGTAGAAGATTACGTTTGTAGCGCAAACGGAGGCTGGAACTACTTAATATAACTAGTACTAGAGCACTCCGAGACCGGATACCTTCGCCTGGCGAGGGAGTGGGTCCTGAACCTAGGATTTCTTCTCATCATGAAAATTTGGTTATTTGTGTCTCTTGACGGTAACGAGAGCCTCTGAAATGTTTCTCAAAATCCGTCAGTAACTACAGTGCCTAGACATAAGTATTTTGATACTAGGCAATCTAAAAAAAGAAGGTGTCCGTTACTTTCCAACTCCACAGTGAAATTAATGCAAGGGTGCTTACTATTGAGGTAATCTAAAATTAATCTTACATGGCTAGGGTCACGCAATAAATGAAAAGTATCGTCAACATAACGGTTGTAAAATACAGGTTTAAACTTAATGGACAATCTAGTAACCAATTACCTCGTAAAAACACATAAAGATATTTGATAAATTTGGACCAAGGGGGAGATCCATGCTTAGGCTTTTTATTTGATCATAAAACATTCATGTAAAAATGAAGACATTCAAAACAGATGGTTTCGATAGAGATTTAAAATGAGACAGACCCAATCCAAATACTTCATTTACTGTACATTGGCGAATAATTGCTGCAATCATGTTTCGATCGATTGTCTCCTTCAAGGGAATATTGGTGAATATATTCTCAACATCAAATGAAGCCATAGATAATTTTTGTGCATTTGTAAACTAGTTAGGCGCTAGGCGAAGGTGGAAGAATTGTCAACTGTGCACTAGTTGCAGGTAGAAGGATTTAGAATGGGTACGAGAAGTTTCGCCAATATAAAAGTAGGAGTATTATACGCATATGAAATTTGGTAATATAGTCAAGTTAATGGATGTGAGGGAGACCATGCAATATTGAAGGGGTTGAACTCGAAGCATACAGTTGTGTAAACAAATCCTGTGAGATTGCTGTCAATCATTGACTTTACGTAGGAAATTGTTGATTTTGTCTTCCTCCTTCATTATAGTAGTATCAGTAGGATCAGGTACCTCAATGAATTTCGACTGGTCACAAATGAGAAAAAGAACGCTTTTTATAGTATTCCGACGTCGCCAGTCTACTGTGATTTGATAATAAAGCGCCTTTTAATTCATGTAATTTGCAGGAATTGTGGTACGAACAGAATGCTAGCGGCCGTCTCCCCCCTTACTTCATTCGGCCGTAAGACTTCACGCCGAGCAGTGTGGTGCCCAAGTAGGGCATGATGATTTTACAGTCTTGGGACACGCACGAAATAAGTTAGACCTTCAAATCTTAGACTCTCTCTAGATCCATAAGCTTAAACCCCCCTTAATAATACAAACAGTTTTTATCCACTACTTCAAGTGAATGAGTGCTCCTTTTTAAATTCCATAGTAATATTTTGCTTAGTATAACTGTGTTTCATTAGGTTCGTTAGACTGCGTTTCGTACGACTGCATTTCATAAAATAATTCTTTGTTCCACATTTCCAGAACTGAACTGATGATGGAGCTGGACTGTGAAAAGTTTCCAATTATACGTATACAATGGTTTTTATTAACTCTTCTCTTTGCTTCCAAACTTGAAATAAACTTGCGAAAAAAGCATGACACAAACTTTCCGTTCTATAAAGTGACATTACTCCTGACGCTATAAATATCTGCGGATATACACTGTTTTCATTCAGAGTATAGCCTACCATGTAGATGCCCTTTTAATGGCAAGGGATCCGTGCTTTTCGAATCGTTTTCTCCTGGTTTCCAATGAAAATTGAATTTAGGGAATCAGTGCTCTAGATTGCTCAGGCTAATATTGTTTTGTTCGTTGCAGGCTGTTATAAAGTAGACGGATCCTTGGCGGAGATCGGCGAAACTTACCAAGACTCCTTCTGCTCGGGACTTAAGAACTTATGCACTGAGGAGGGTCCAAAAGGCATCCGTAAGTTTTGTTGCAGCACAAGATTTCTACTGAAATGTGCGAATCACGATATGCCCATTATTACAATATTACGTGCGACACGTTATCTCTGTTTCTTTCTTTGCATGTATGCTTTCCATCTGTCACCATTGTAACTTAAACAGTTATGGTCGAATCTTCATAAAATTTACAGGGATAGTTCGGGATGTTGGGAGGAAAAGATGACTTACGTCTGGTTAAGATTGGTTCAACCGTTTGATTGCTTGTTTGTCTGCCTGTGTTTCTTGGTAACAAAATTCAGAATCTTATGGACTAATCTTGATGAAATTTGCAGAAATAGTTAGTGATAATATGAAGAGCAGCTGACCAAATTATTGTGATGATCTGTAGGTCAGCTTGTCTATTTGTCTCGTTGTTTCTTTTTACGTTTGTCTGGAACATAGCCCAAGAAGTTATGAATGAACTTTCTTGAATTCTATTGCAATGGTTGGAAATATCAAAAAGAACAAATGATCAGGGTTCGACGACGATTAATTTGTCCGTTGGTGTGTTTGACTATAGGTATATCTGTCTTGATGTTTATGAAAAAATGCTAACGAAGTTAGCATTTTTTATTCAAGCTATTACATGAACTGTTAATTATTAATGTCTGTAGGCAAAAATTCTCAAGTTTTGGTGATGATAAAAAATAAATCATAATATTAGGAGTAATTTCAAGTTTTCATTAACATTGCCCTGCTTGGCAGAGTATGCGCTTACAGAGTGCTTTTCCAGCTTTTATTCAATGATGGGAGCAAAATATATCAAATGAATTTAAATGCGAAGCAATCTTCAAAATGTATCTAATGTATTTTTTTATAATATATACGTAGTATTTATATACAAAGCATCGAAAAATGTAAGTAAATACTTTGGTAAATACATCTATATACCATCTATGGTTTATTTCAAATATCAAAATTCACTATCCAGACGTAGCTATTTTCTAGTTATGAATTGAACAATTACATAGCAATACAAGCATGACCCACTTTATGAAAAAGCTATACATGTAAACTTTTTCTTTTGCATAAAATTGTCGCCAAAAAAACTTCACATACGAGTGTTTTTACCTTGTCACGTACATACAAAATATCGAATGCAGGCTGGTGAAAGTGTAGTGTATTCCAAGTGAATATCCAACTAACAACTATCTGCATCACTTTTATTGTAAATTGAATGACAAACTGGCTATCCTAAATAACATGAATGCGGAGGAATAAAACGTATTTGCACAGTTAAGAACACAATATTCAGGGTGTCCCAGAATTCTTCACACAGATGTTAAGTCATACGGTGCCTTACAATGAAGTCACCATATATCACTCAAGAACCATGTCCGAAAGTGTTTCATTTAAAAGTAACCAAGAATTAAAATTTAAGGCGTGCGATTTACTGCTCTGCAGGAGGTAAATGAAAATTCAAAATCAGACCATGTTCATGAAAACACAGGTTAGATCAGGAAGCAAAGAGCGCAACGGGAGGACTCACGAAAAATTAGCACCAAAAAGTGACTTCATCATCGATGAATCTGTGGCTGAGCAGCCTAGGAGTATTTTAACTAATTTCTCCAGAAAAATCGTCTTAAATTGCAAAATTTATCTCTAACGTATAAATAAATGAAAATAATATGCACCAATTTAGCAATTAACAAAAGAAAATTGCAGTGCATGTTGGAGGAAACTTTCACAACACTAGCGCCGAAGTTGTTCCCTTTCGGCGACTCAATTTAACTTCTTTTTCTTTATTGAAGCCTTATTTACACTTCATATTCACTTCACAGTACTCTTCACGGAATTTATTTATTCCTTACCAACAAATATAAGCACTATTATAGCCAATTCTATATGCGAGAGGAACCACAATAGCAGTAAGCCTTTGCCCGAACTTTGTGTACTTGGCGACAACATTTTTCGATATTTTGCAGCTCAAGTAGCTGGCTAGTCTTGAGCGGGAGACTGAATGACATAAATCGAAAAAACACGATGATATCTTCAAGAAAACCATATACGAAGGTCTGAGGCCCCACACCTAAAACATTTCGACTCGTCGATTTGATGTAAATTTGCTACGTGCGGTCACAGCTATGTTTTATTTCAGTCCTATTGAGTCCTCCCTTTGCATTCTTTGCTTCTTGGTTTAGATAGTTACAGTGGAAATTCAAAATAACGCCCATCGGCTTCAAGGCATGCGTAGAGGTGTTGGCGGAGAGATTGCTTAATTAACACGTGCAATGATAGCAGGAGATTCACTAATCTTCACTCAGCCATCAGCAATCCTACCGATGAGTTCTTCTTCTAACAGAACTGGTGTTTTGTAGACTAAACTCTTTATCTGTAGGTGTTCCCAAAGGAAGAAATCAAGAGGCGCCATGTCCGGAGACCGTGGTGACCACTGGCCAGTGGATTGATCCGCCGCGACCTATCCAAGGGATTGGAAACCGTTCGTTCAATAGCTTCCTAACTTAAATCCTAAAGTGTGCGGAGAACCATCTTTTTGAGGTCGCATTCTTCTGCGATTCGCCAAAGGAATTTGTCTAGTAATTCTGGCAATACTTCATGAAGAGATGTCCAACGAATGTGTCGAGTCTCTCCGACAGGATGTTGAGGCCGACAAGACAGTTGTCATTAGTGCCTTCCAGACTTCCTGCACATTAAGCGAAAACCTAACTGGTGGCTGCTTTGCCTTGACTATGTGGATTAAAGTAGCACCAGAAATGCATATTATACGCGTTGAATGTTCCCTAACACTTTTGAAAACACTTTTGATGTAATATCGGGTTGTTCCTGTTCTTGTGGAGAAGAAGTGGAGAAGAACAAGTGAGTAAATATGCAGAAGATCTCCTGAACAAGCTAAAACATGGTACGATGCAAATGGGCTAAAACTGAATACGGATAAAACCCAATGCATTGTATCTGGCACTCCGCAACTCTACAAGCAGCTACAGCCTATCTCTATCTCCTTTAACAGCTCTATCATTAGCCCCATCGATGTTGTCAAATCGCTGGGGGTGTGGATGGATAGACATCTAACGTTTGACGATCACATTCAAAATTATGCAATACTGTAAACGGCACGCTAACATTTCTCCATAAACTTAAACATCTCCTGGATCAAAAATCTCGCCTCCTTCTTATCCACTCGCTTGTTTTCTCTCACTTCAACTACTGCAGTCTGATCTGGG
>LQNS02278059.1:65307-86331 GCA_001587735.2 Parhyale hawaiensis
CGTTAGTTCAAAACTTTCTCGTTCGTTGCGCAGTTTCCTTTGCAGCTCAAACTCTTCTATTTCCTGCCGTTGAAGTACAACTTGCTTTTGCGCTTCCAAAGCGGCTTTCCTTTCAGCAATCTTCAGTTGCATCTTCGATATTTTAGACCGACTGGAAGAGGTTTTTATGCTAACGCTACGAGAGACTGTAGGTGCGGTCGCATCGTGACGTTGCGTGAACTTGCTGAGAAGAGTTTCTACTTTGTCGCGAAATTCATTTATACTTAGCTGATGAGGGGCTAACCAGTCCTGGTGAGTTTCGTCACATTCTTGCAGCAAATGTTCAACTTTCACCAGATACTCTGTGAACAGCGTTTGAATACTGCTAAGGTTAGCAGAAATATCGGGCAGGAGTTCCTCTATTTCTTGACGTTTGCGAGTTACCGCAGCTAATCTTGCGCTCGGCGGTCTGGCTGCCTGCTGTGGCGGATCCTCTGTCTGCGGCGGCGGGTTATCTGGCTGCTCTGGCTGGCTCGGTCGTGGCCTTTCAGGTGTCCTAAACACTGACTTGATGGCATATGGCACCTCACTGTACTGTAGCACTGATAAACACTGTCCGTTATGACCTGAACACCCCAAGATTACTGTTCAAGACACTGCATCTGCTTAATACTGCAGAGCACAAGTAATTACAATTAATTATAACTGCAGTAATTACAACTGTTAAAGCCCTTACGGCTTTAGGGGTACCACGTTTACTGAGCTGGGTGTTCAGGGTTAAGAAAATAATAACGAATACCAGAATTTACTTGGGTGTCCTGCATGTACACAATTATAGTTCAATCGGACGGAAGGTTGCTGGCTAGCATGGATTTCAAATGCGGAAGTTGAGCACATAGTCTATTCACTGGGTACATCCGATAAAGTAGAGCATAGTAGTTGACAAGACACGTCTAATAAATTCGTTTGTGGTTGTAATTATTATTGCATTTGCTCTGCAACAGATATAAATAAATTAATGATAGATACGTAATATGACCTATATGATGGTCCTATAGCAATAGATATACCCGATATTACAGCAAAACCATAAATGCACAGAAAAAGACATGAGCGAGATATCAAGCACGGGGCACAAACGACACGAAAGAAGTGTGAGAGGTCCGAAGGAAATACCGACCCCGCGGACGTTCCGTCCTTGTTCTCTCGCACAAAATTAAAGACTTGCGGTAACAGTCATTTATTATAACATACAGTATTTATATACTAAGCATCAAGAAATTTAAATAAATACTTTGGTAAATATATGTATATACTATCTATAGTTTGTTTTAAATGTCAAAATTCACTATTCAGACGTAGCTATTTTCTAGTGTTTATGAATTGAACAATTGCATAGCAATACAATCATGACCCACTTTATGAAAAAGCTATACATGTAAACTTTTTCTTTTGCATAAAATTGTCGCCAAAAACTTCACATACGAGTGTTTTTACCTTGTCACGTACAAACAAAATATCGAATGCAGGCTGGTGAAAGTGTAGTGTATTCCAAGTGAATATCCAACTAATAACTATCTGCATCAGTTTTATTGTAAATTGAATGACAAACTGGCTATCCTAAATAACAGGAATGCGGAGGAATAAAACGTATTTGCACAGTTAAGAACACAATATTCAGGGTATCCCAGAATTCTTCAAACAGATGTTAACTCATACGGTGCCTTACAATGAAGTCACCATATATCACTCAAGAACCATGTCCGAAAGTGTTTCATTTAAAAATTACCAAGAATTAAAATTTAAGGCGTGCGATTTACTGCTCTGCAGGAGGTAAATGAAAATTCAAAACCAGAACATGTTCATGAATACAAAGGTTAGACAGTTACAGTAGATCTTCAAATGACGATCATCGGCTTCAACGCATGCGTGGAGGCGTTGGCGGAGTGATTGCTTAATTAACCCGTGCAACGACAGCAGGAGATTCACTAATCCTCACTCAGCCATCAGCAATCCTACCGATGAGTTCTTCTTCTTACAGAACTGGTGTTTTGTAGACTAAACTCTTTATCTGCAGGTGTCCCCAAAGGAAGAAATCAAGAGGCGCAATGTCCGGAGACCGTGGTGACCACTGGCCAGTGGATTGATCCGCCGCGACCTATCCAAGGGATTGGAAACCGTTCGTTCAACAGCTTCCTAACTTCAATCCTAAAGTGTGCGGGAGCACCATCTTTTTGAGGTCACATTCTTCTGCGATTCGCCAAAGAAATTCTTCTTGCAATTCTGGCAATACTTCATGAAGAAATACCCAATGAATGTGTCGAGTCTCTCCGACAGGATGTTGAGACCGATTAGACAGTTGTCAATAGTGCCTTCTAGCCTTCCTGCACACTTAGTGAAAACCTAACTGGTGGCTGCTCTGCCTTGACTATGTGGATTAAAGTAGCACCAGAAATGATCATTATACGCGTTGAATGTTCCCCAACACTTTTGAAAACACTTGTGATGTAAAATCCGGTTGTTCCTCTTCTTGTTGTAAAAAAAAAAAACACTTGAGAAATTGAACACGATGTGTATAATCCACTTGAAGCCCTGTATACGTTGACTGTGAAATGGATGTTGAAGATTGGCGTGGAGCACTTGACACTCGGTGGTGTGGAACACACATCACACGATGGCGCGGAGCACACACCGCACGGTGGTGTGGAGCACACATCACACGGTGGTGTGGAGCACACACTACACGGTGGTGTGGTGCACACATCACACGGTAGTGTGGAGCACACACTAAACGGTCATGCGATGTAAATGAAGAACGTTTGATGAAGCATGTGCTCGTCCTTCCCACGTAGCACTGAATCTTGGCTTGAGGATGGACCAATCTTGTATTCCGATATTGGTCGAATGTTAAAAAGCAACATTGCCTCAATGTACAATTTTGTAAAGTCGGCCCAATGTTGTTTCCCAATCGCTTGACAACATTGTCAAATAATGTTTTACCCACATTGTTAAAGAATCTTTGGCCAAGGTTTCAAATGAATCTAGGGCAAAGGCTGCATATGAATGTAGGGTTAATATTGTAAATAATTCTAGGGCCAACTTTGTCAATGAACGTTAGCCAATGCCCCACTTGGGTGTCCTTCCGACGTAAAAATAAAATCGTGGCTTCTAATACTAACCCTGCGTCACTAAAGGCATCAATCATTTTAAAAGAAAACTAACGTTGAAGGTTTACCGATCATACCCGCAATATTTATGAATAATTTATTGAGTAACGATGAATATTTTGCTAACGGATTGCCTACATGGTTATTAACGTTAACTTTTTGAATACCGAATTCACAAGTAAACGCTCCGTATGCTATGTTGTCAGGTGGTTGAGGCTTCATGTTTCTTTCAGTAGTACTTCCCATTATATTTCCTTTCTCTTCCCAGACTCTATTAAACGTTACTGTGTTTTTCTTTTCTTGTCCAACCTGTTACTATTTGTGTGATGTACCTCCGTACTTAGGTTTTTCGTTTTCATGCAATAATGTCCGGCCCTAACCATTTCCTTTCTCAGAGCACTAATACAGTCACAGGCTCAAATAGAGATGCAGTGCAACGTAATTTAATTCTATTCATCCATTTCCTGCTAGGGCATGAGCTCCTACTTCTACTTTACATGTTTAATGCATCTTCTTCTCTATTTCTTTGGTGAACAGCGCATTTCCCAGGAATATTCTGATTTATTTTTTGCTAACGCAGCTGCAATTGTACTGGAATCCTGCCCCGGCAACTACGCCAACACCCCAGCTGGGTGTATCTACATCTCAACGGCAGTGCGCACATACTGCAAGTCCCGCCTGATCTGTGAAACCCTGGGTAGTGAACTCTTCACGGCCGACACACCTGACGATCTGGCGAATTTGCAGGCCTACCTGACTGCAAATCCTGGTGGTGAGCTGTTTACAACTGGGCTACATCGCCCATATGCAACCCCTTAAGTTGTGTAATCCTCCAGGTGAGGTGTCCAATGTCCGTAGCTGAACCATTTGAAGATCTATTTGTTGCTTAACCTGTAGCCTATCTGTCCTTCCATGCACCACAAACAATACGTCCCAAATTCCAAGCCATCGTTAGTTGGGCGAGGAACTAAGTTTCTCAACCAGTGTCATTAAAGATATTTTGCATTCTGAAAGTGAACAACTGTTCCAGAACCATGCTTGGCATTATAATCTTTTTCAGGTGGTACCGAATACTGGATTGGTCTACAGAAGGAGCACGATTACTGGCAGTGGCTGCGCAGCGGCAGAAACCCAGGGAACACCGGAGAAGGGGACTGGATGGCTACACATCCTAACGATGCCGCCGCAGAGTGTGGCATGACCACAGGCTCTCTCTACGAAATGAGTGACAGACCGTGTAGTGAGGAGCACTGGACCATCTGCCGCCTGAAAGTTTAGCTCCAGATCCTAAGGCTTAGCTGCTACATCCTCTCTCATTCATGGAGAGTTTGATGTGGTATCATTTCAGTACATTGCATGGAACACAAAACGTACTGTTACCATTCTAAACTTTCTACCAGCTTAGGGTTCCAGCTATGTATAGCCTATGAGGTCTGGCTCATTCATGGGCTTTGAGTTACAGAAACTCGAATATGTTGTTACAGAACAATGCGTAAAAGAAAGGGCTTTGAACAAACCTGCACCTCCTAACCTGTCAGGGTTTCAACCACAAACTAATTCATTCTGAGTCATTTTGTTTGCATCTGCTATCAACTCCAGTGCGTTACAGTGAGAGAACGTGAATCGAGCAATACGCAGCTTGTTTAGCATTTTCATGTTAACAATTGTTTCCAAATTAACCGTGGCTGTCGTTGCTTAAGAGGTGCATTTGAAGTCTAGCTGAGTGTCATTGTTAGTTACTTAATATTTGATCAAATGCGGTAGCGGGTCGGTCACCTGTAGTATTGGTCCTAGAAAATCAGTGATCGTTAAGGGTGGCCCAAAAACTTGCGACTGTGTTATTCATTATTTTACACACCTTCGCTGCGGTACCAAAAACTTGTGGGCCAACAATTTTCAGAACTGAAAATTCCTTGCACAAGCGCGTAGAAGCATTGAAAGACATAGCTATGACCCAAGTACACGCCATTGTTCTCAGCACTATACGAAATATTGTAACTTAGAACTATTTCACTTGGCCTTTTACGATCCATATGTGTCCCGAGACGTATCCGTGGGGCTGACTTCTGTTCGTCAGGGAACGCTATTCAGTTGCCTAGGGTGCGCAGTGCCTTGTGCCTGCTGTTATTTGTGTCTCTCTATAGTCGGCTTCAGAACGGGTTTGATGGCAGCCAATGCTGATGGTGGACCGGACGTTTTTGAATTTCGGGGATATCGTTTCCACTCCCTTGCGTGATACCTTCATGTCTTTTCTTGTTTAGCACTTTTACGTATCTAATTTATTTCCAAACAGTTATTGAGTGACGCGGAGGGATTGCGTTTTTGAGGCACGGTTTTTTTTTTCTTTTTCACCACGCGGCTGCTCGCCCGTTTTAAACAATAATAATAGTAATTAACGCCAGTATCATTAGATGCAATTATCACTTTCATGTGACCAAAGCAGCGCGTCATTGCTAATAGCAAGTCCAAAAGTCATGACTACTTTGATCATTCTTTGAAGTCAGTGTATAGATAAGATCCTGTACCTAGTAGGACGTGTTTCCTGACAATACAGTGTGAAAATCACTTAAATGGAATGACAGCAGTATATATGAGGTAAAATACTTTATTTAAGATACCTAAAGCAAATGAAAGTTCAGTGTTTCTGTTGGTGAAAAGAATTTGTGTTAGAATATTTTCACTAAAACATTATTCATTTCTGCAGACAAAAATCTTTACATTGATAATATAAGAACTTATAAGCTACAGCTTCAGTGAGGTTAGGGTAGTGTGAAAAGGGCAGAGGCAGAACCACTATTTAAGCAATTCTACAACACTGAAGGCTCGTAAATGGCTATTTCTGTTAGTTACGGGTTAAGCGCACCTTCACCTGCTTGTATTTACCAAAAATCGCCAACTTTATAGGAATAACTGGTATATCTGCCTATACACCCAGTAGAGTCATGTATGTAATCATAGGAAATAGTCATGATTTACTCATTGTATCCATTCGGAACTACTTCTCGCCCAGCCGCTTTTTCAATGTCTGAGTGGGCAGTTATTTGATATTGGATCTAATCCTGGATTGTTTTAACCTATATCTGGTGATTGGCTGTCATTCTTTGAGTGTGCAAGTAGCACGAAATAATGATATAAGTACAGTAAAACTCCAAAACACTAGGATTGCTAAGCAATCTTGATGTCATAATTTTTTTTCTAGTTTCTGGCGTCGGTGGATTCGTTTTGTTCGACAACGGTATAGAAAGTGTACCATTTATGGGAGAAGCATTATATTTTTAGAGGTAACTAAGCTACCCGCACGAGACTAAAAGAAAATATGTAAAAAAAAGCATGTTTACATGAAAAATTGCATAGGTTCGTGCGATTTCGTCACTCCCTCTGACGACTAAACTATGAGAAATAATCGCATATCACAAGGGGACAATATAATAATAGTAATCCATTTGCACTAACCAGTAATTATCAGTAAGAGAAACCTGATTTAAGGAAGTAGTGGAATATAGAATGTAAAAATGGAACGTGTTACAGCCTTAAACAATTCTTAACTAGAGCACTCTGAGAGCGCATACCTCCGCCAAGCAAGGCAACAGTTACGAAAAATTAAAACTGGTTTCGAGACCATGATTTTCTTTCTATCAACACCACAATTAAATTATTTGTGCCCTTCAATGGAGTTAACAACTTCAGTAATTTTTTGGAAGATCCGTTGTTAACTTTTTGAGTTATGCTGCTAACAAGCATTATGACAAACATGAGTCAAACATGCAAACGAACCAACCAATCGGCACTAAAATTTAGTCATTTATGCGTTCTAATATTACTTACAACTGTAAATTTCATAAAGATCCACTCACTATTTTTTCAGTTATCGTGTTAACAAGCATAAAATTAAGAACAGTGACAAACGCACGATCGAACGAATGGGACATTACCAAAATTTGGTCATTTACTCTTTGATATATACTTAACAATTCGTGTTAATTTCATAAAAATCCGTCCATATTTTTTTGAGTTATGGCGTTGAGAGAAATGAGGCAGACACACAAGCAAACAAACGGTTTGACGGATCTTCACCAAATGTTAATCATCTGTTCTTTTTAAGATAGCTAACAATCCTTGTAAATTTTGTCCAACTCTGTCAACAACTTTTTGAGTTATCTTGCTGACAGACAGAAAGACAGAGAGACAAACTCGACGAAAACATAACCTCCTTGGCGGAGGTAATGATAACGTAGATAGAGCAACACTAGGCTGAACGAATGGATAATTTGCCAACATATGACGCCAAAACGTTTCAAATTTCAGGCGTTTCCTACTATTGCAGTTCCCACTTTAAGGCATTTTCCTAAATTTTTAACTAATACTTTCTGGAGTTTTACTGTATGCAGTTACTATTCTTCATTGTGATACATACAAAATTATCAGGTTGTGACGAAATTTTTACTCATAATATAACCTAATTTTTTTTCTGCATCTCTTTTTACAGTTTTGACTTAATCTGCACAATACGGAAGTCTATTATCCTCAATGACTGATACATAAATAACCACAGTAGAAATTCAATGCTGATGGTACCTAAGAAATTAGTATTTGAACGGCATATTTAGAGTACCTCACAGAGAATTAAATTTTTAAGATTCACGTTTCTCAGATAATTTCAAAACACTGGTCTTATTCCAGCTTGCTAAACGTTCATACTTCATCTATTGCACCTCTTTTCTACTGACACTACTGCTTGTATGTTTAGATATTCGCTGAAAAAATCAAACACGAATAGCGATATAAGTTTAAGGCCTTCTGTTTGAAGTCAATAGAAGTAATAATATGCGACACTCTAAATATTCTTAAAACCAGCGTAATGACACCAAAAGCAATGAGTTACATAGAATATGTAGCCTAAATAAGCCACTACCGTATAACCTTCAGTGTGACTAAGAATATTTATATAAGCAAATACTAATACTGTATATCATTCAGTGTGTGACAGTGGGGAGCTATGTAAACTATTACATATATTCTTCAGTGTGCCATGCAATAGTTACGTAAGTAAACCAACTACATCCTTTAGTGTGGGTGAACTATGTAAGCAACTATATCTTTTAGCGCGGCATGCAATAGCTAGCTATAAAAGCGCTTATAGTCTTCAGTGTGTGACAGAGAAGAACTGTGCACGCAGCTACTGTATTTTCTTTAGCGTGGGATGTTTTATAGCTGCATTAACAGCTTCATTTTCTAGTATCTGCCAGGATAACATTCTCAACAAATTATAACTTTCAGTGCGTGACATCGAATAACTACACTGAAACAACTCTATCCTTCAGCATGTGGCGTTCTGTAGTTATATAAGAATATCAGCAACTTAGTCCTTTAGGTGTGGTAAGAAAGAACTATATCCTTCAGTGTGTGACGTAAAATAAGCTTAAAAGCAAAGGTATCCTTCAGTGTGTGACTTGGAATGGCATGTAAGTAGGTATACCCTTCAACGTGTGACGCGAAGCTTATATAAGACTACAGGCAACTATATATTTTTTGGGTTTGAAGAAAAATTATAACCTTCTGTGTGTGACGTAGAATAACCATAAAAGCAACTGCATTCTTAAGTGTGTGACATGGAATATCTATATAAGCAGTAAAACCCTTCAGTGTGTGAAGTTTTATAGTTGACATGTCATTTTTTGATGGTGTCAGATCACTATTGTTTGCGGATGACGCCGTGTTCTATGTAAATAGTAATTCCCTAGAGATCGCTCTCCAAAGCATGCAGAAATTAATCAAGGAACTTTCGAGATGGCTTCGAGTAAATAAGTTAACACCAAGCACAGAAACAACCAAACTAATGCTTTTCAGCTCTTCAAAGGTGAATGATGTACAAGATTTATATTTCGATGGTGTCAAACTCGAGTGGATGAAATCATTCAAGTATCTTGGAGTAATTATCGATGACAAATTACGGTTCTCACAACATGTAGCTAATCTTTGTAAAAAGTTAAGTAAATCAAAGGGTGCTATCTATTCATTATCGCATTATTTACCTAGAGATGCATTAGTCAGTCTGTATCGCTCATTGTTTTATTGCCAACTAACTTATGCAATAATTGTATGGGGTGGTGCCAGCAATAATATCGAGAAACCGGTAAGGTCTTGATGAATGATGTGCTCAGAATAATATTGCGTGTAAAGCGGGACCAAAATAATATACCTTTGGTTTCCTCAAATGCCATGTATTTAAGACTTACTCTGTTGAAATATGATGATATTCAACACTATTTTCTACTTAAATTCTTTCGAATGGCGATCTCTGGAGAAAACGAATTTTTTAACAGCCACTTCTCTCACTTACCAGCTGACCAACATTATAATATAAGAAATAGCCGTTTTAACCTTCCTGTGATTAGGTTAGACATAGAGAGAAGGTCTACTGTTTTTCAAAGTATTAAAGTATTCAATGATCTGCCCGAACCACTGGTGCACTATATGTCCCATAATGATTTAAAACGCAAATTCAGAGATTTTTGTTGAGGCCATTATAATGACGCTTGAATGTTATGCCCAATAAGCCACTAGCTTTTAAGGGCCTGTTTCCTAGCTTTTGATTTTTTGTGTTTTATTGTTGCATGTAATTTGATCTATAAACAATAAAGGTGTAAAGGTGTAACTATATAAGCATGTATATCATTCAGTGTTTGACATCGAATCGCTATATAAGAAGTTATATTCATCAGCGTGTGACGTTTTATGCCTATATAAGCAATTATATCATTCAGCGTGTGACGTTTTATGCCTATATAAGCAATTGTATCATTCAGCGTGTGACATGGAAACGCTATATAAGAAGTTATATCCATCAGCGTGTGACGTTCTATACCTATACTAGCTGGACCCGTGAAACTTTCACGGCCTTGCAAGGTTTTTCAGACAGACCCGCGAAACTCTCATACTTTAGCATGGTAATACCACACTTGTTCTTCAACACTGGGACTTGATGTGTGATGTATTATGTCCATGCTCTTGGTTGATAATGATATCCACAATTCCCTGCAGTGGAGTATCCAGGTGAGGATGGTGGGGACACACTTTCTCCCCAAAAAGTTACACGAACCCTTCACTGGAAATGAGGCCTTGAAAAAAATGTACTGCTTAGGGCCTAGCTTTTGTGTCTCGCTGCCCCCACTCCCCCTTTGAATTTTGCTCGCACTCTTGGTGCCCACTCCCACATAGAAGTTTTACAGGTCCTAACCCGTTCATTCAGAAGAGCCCAGGGGCATAAAAATTATTAGGTTTGATAGGTTTATTACACACAGACACATTTTTATTAAAAAGACCTTGCCCAGCTACACAGAACTGCTGACCTCCGCGTATCATAGGACCAGTGGAATATTTATAGGCCTATAAGTTAGCAGCACCCGTGAAGCTTTCACGGTCTGGCTTAAGGCGCTTCAGATACATCAGTGAAACCTTCGCATTGTACCGTAGCAATTCCCCATCAACATCCCTAACAACACCGAGATTCCATGTATGATATCTTATACGATCGACCAGCCTTTTGCTGATAATAATTACTAAAGCTGCCTATGTCTAAGTGGCCCGTCTCTCTGTCTAACTGGACCCATGGAATTCCTTTGGCAGTAAAGTAAACGTAAATTCAACTTAGACCACACCCTCCACCGGGAAACCCACATGCACTGGTTTTTGCTGCGGATATGGGCCCACTGGCCCCAGATGAGTAAGTGTAGTCGCAGTCGTCCTCGGGTCACCATGAACTATGGCGCCAACTCGACGGAAGGAACAAATAACCCGAGACCCCCCACCCACCTCATATCTGAGGGGGCAGTTCCGCCACAGCACTGTGCATGCACACACAACTGCCGAGTCAGCACACCAAGATCTGTAAAGAGCTCCAGTGTCTGGCAGAGTATCGAACCAGCGAGCAATACAAGGTGTTAGAGCTGAGAACGGAAGCATGCAGCTAACGTTTCGGCAAACCCCGGTACAGGTTCCCAAAGATTTCTTCTTAAAAATTTCAGGCGTATAAAAAATTAAAAAGGCCTGGTCTGTGACTGAGAGATTAGTTATCAGCCGTATCAAAGATACGCCAGCTTCCTGAACTCAATAAAGCGCAAAACAATGAAGAATGAAGGATGAAAATCGCCAATATATTTGCCTCTCGCGTTAGCTGCAGCACAGATACCGGATTTCGCATGTAAGGCCAAATGCAAGTTGAACATTGAATTCAGGCGTAACACACGAAGGAACGAAGTAACAACGCTGTTAATATTATAGATAAGCAATTATATCATTCAGTGTTTGGCATGGAATCGCTATAGAAGAAGTTACATGTATATTCATCAGCGCGTGACGTTTTATTAGTATACTAGTGGCCCATGCCGTCATTATAAATGACGGCAAAATATTAACACTTCACCAAAAAGCCCGCCGTCTTTTGGGCTTCCTCATTTGTCCCCTATCTAATACTGAAGAAAAAGATTCCTAGGTACTAAACTTTTTTTTCGCCTTTTGAAATCTGAAGTTTCTCCTATCCTATTAGTTGTATTTTCCCCCTATCTAATACCAAAGAAAAAGATTGCAATGTACCCAACTTTTTTTTTCGCCGAAAAAAAAATTGCAAGGTACCCCTTTTTTTTACATTTTGAAATCTGAATTTTCTCCTATCTTATTCCCATAGAGCGTGACAGGAAAGATATAAATATATAAATAAATAAATAAAAACACGACGTGAATTATTATATAGTAGATAAGCAATTATGTCATTCAGTGTGTGACGTGGAATCGCTATATGAGCAGTTATACCTATCAGCGTCTGTCATTTTATAATTATATAAGCAATTATATCATTCAGTGTGTGACGTGGAATCGCTATATGAGTAGTTATACCCACCATCGTGTGAAGTTTTATAACGATATGAGCAAATATATCATTCAGCGTGTGACGTGGAATAACTATACTAGCAACTCAATCCTTCAGTGTGTGACCTGGAGTATAACTACAATATAAGCTTTGATGGGCATCGGTAATCGAAAAGTTAACTTCTTTAATTGTTAATCCGTTCATAAAATATGTACTTCGAAGACAGATAATCTGTTCATTCTCAAGGAATACAAGAGAAGTTAACAATAATCCGTGAACAATAATTTTAATGATAGAAAAAAACAAGCAAATAGTAGTACTCTAAAACTACATGAAGCGCCTGTAGAAGTATACAAAGACTATGAAATCATCTTTTTTGAGACTTGAGAACACCAGAAAACAGATTTTTTTTAGAGTTTACTGTGTAAATTATTGTTAAGTTACAGTCATGATCGAAGGAAGTATATTAATAAGGTGACGTAAGTCGAAAATACGATGTACACATCTTTTAATTTTTCCGCTTCATATCTTCTCTTAATTCCGTTCAACAGATGTATATTTGCATATCTGGCTTTGCGTACGTATTGATTTACCGGTTTACATGCTTCTCTATGATTTCGATCTATCCGTCCATTGTCTTTCGCTTATTTTGGTCATGGCTTTGCCCAGCCTACTAGTATTTCTCATGCGATGGCTAAACGAAGGCTGATGTTTATTATTACTGTAACTAGTGTAGCTCGCTGTCAAAAATAACGGCAAAACAGTGATAGTTCCATATGGCCTTTGTAGGGATTTTCTCCTACTGTCTGCTCGTAGCGTAGGTATGAATGCCGAACTTCAAATTGGCCTAGAGCACAGTGTTCATATAAAGAAGATTTGATATGTTTGATCTGAGTGCTTGGGCTACGCCCTTGAAACCTTCAGAATTGTGACTTCACGCCAATAGTGTCACTCCTGTTGCAGCGAGGAATCTTTGTTATTTCCACAATGGCGTGGCGCAATTGTGACGTCAATATTCTGAAGGTTTCAAGGGCGTAGCGCGAGGGTGTAGAGAACAGCACCACTGCAAGAGTTTGCGATTGCTTGGCCAATAATGGAGTTCATTTAAAGGATACTGTTTTCCATACTTAAATGTATTGCATTATTCTAATATAAAACCTTAAAATCTACTCTTTCTTCTGTGGAAAAAAAAAACACGTAGCTTTACCATTAAATTTTCGTAATAAAGTACCTTGCTTATGGCCCACCCTTTATATGTTTTTAAAGCTTCAATTTCGGAAATACAAGCTTTGAAGAATAGACTAATGGTTATGTATGGTGGTGTACATGCATGTGAAGCGGCCGCTGTCTTGTAAGCTGATTTGAAGTGCCCTCAAATGCAGTTTGGATGCAAGTCTTTATTTTGTTACCTGATTTTCGTGTTCGAAATTGAAACTGTTTGATCGTGTGGAAGGGGCTTTAGAAGCTGGACGGTGTATGCGGAGTGGAATATGCAGAGAACATACAGTGTGTTGAACTAGAGGGTGTTCAGTTCAGTCATGTTAGCTTAAATTTTCCTAAGTTAGGTTAAATTCGGATAGATTAGTTAGGTATGTTACGGTTAGAATAAATTTATTTAGATGAGTTACTACGGCGTTTGACTGTTTGTTAGTCAGTCACTACGATAACTCAAAAAGTTATGGACAGATTTTTGCGGAATTCACAGAGATTGCTAGACATGTCAGGAGATGCTGATGATTAACTTTTTGTTGAAGATCAGTTCAACCGTGTGCTTGTTTGCCTTCCAGTTCTCTTGGCAATGTAACTCAGTAAGTCATGCGCGAATGTTCATGATATTCGCAGGATATGTTAGGGAAGTTTCGAGGAGCAAATGACTAAATTTTTGTGATTAACTCTTGATCTATTTGTCTCTGTTTTTAGTTTGTTTGTTTTTGTTAATAATATAACAATAAAACATATCAACGGATGTTGATGAAATTACCAGGAACTGCTAGGAACATTAAGAGACACAAATGAGTAAATTTGCGTGGCGATTGGTGCCGCCGTGTGTGTGTGTGTGTCTGACTATATGCTTGCTTCAACTGCAAAATATGTGAGCGGATCTTCAGCAAAATTGCAAGAACAATTAGGAATGTTAAAGAGCACGAATCACTAAATTTTGGTGATAATAAAAAAGAAATCCTTGGTTGACAATAAATTGAAAGTTTTCATTAACATTGCCTCGCCTGGCGGATGTATGCGCTCTCAAAGTACGTCTCTAGTACGTGCTATTGCCTCCGACCCCAATCTAATTTTATCCATCTTGATATTGTAGAACAATGCCCAAATACGTATAGCTAAACTTAGCCTTACCTAGCGTAATCTAATTTACTCATCCTACCCTAAAATAACCCACCATCTAAATAACTAGAGAAGCACGTATACCACCGCCAAGCTACGCAATGTTAGCGAAAGATTCAAATTGGTCTTGAAACATAGATTTCTTTTAGATCACCATTGAAATTTAGTCATTTGTCCCTCATAACATTTTTAATTAAGAGCTCATGTGATTTTAATCAAGATTTGTCCACAACTGTTTGAGTATATGAAAATAGACCAAGAGATCATCACAAAAACTTGGTCAATTGCTCTTTGTAACATCCCTAACTTTGCCTGCAAACTTCACGAGGTTCCGTTAAAAGCTTTGTGAGATATGTTACCATAAAAAAAAACACGTGGACAAACAGTTGAACGGATGTACGGTTAACGGATGTTAACCGTCTTCACCTCCTAACATACCGAACAATCAGTGTAAGTTTCATCAAGAGCCGTCCATAACTTGTTGAGTTATCTTTGTTATCGACAGACAGAAAAATACCGACAAAAACATAACCTACTACCCAGTCGGAAATAATGGTTGTAATTATAGTAGAACAACTATGATTATGGTCGAGATATTGGTTGTTTATTATCGATATATCCTCCATATATAACCATTTATAGGGTGCATTGTGGTAGAGATGTGTCACTACCTTCAACCATATTACCAACCATAATTCCCGACCATAAATACCCAATTACAACCATAAAGGTTTTAGTTGCACAGCCATGATCTTCCATAGTAAACCGTAAGAAACACCATTTACGACCAAAATCGACTGTGTTCAGCGAATGATACACCTATATTCTACAAAGATCAACTTTTTCAACTGTTGACTTATTATGCACTGGATGCCTGCTTCGTTTGATAATGATTACCTGCTTTTGCGAAAAAAAGGTATTTAATTTATACATGCGAGTTAGGCCAGCAGTTCAGAATGGTGAAAGGCTCTAAACTTCAGGACGATGCTGTAGAGCAGGAGCTTGAACCGGTCTGTGCAGTTAACAGAC
The DNA here is from genome assembly GCA_001587735.2 of Parhyale hawaiensis. NCBI lineage: Eukaryota > Metazoa > Arthropoda > Malacostraca > Amphipoda > Hyalidae > Parhyale > Parhyale hawaiensis. The sequence goes on from LQNS02278059.1 coordinate 80,689, forward strand.
GTTTATATACAACTACTTCCAATTCTAAGCTTTTATGCAGCTATACGACACAGATGAGGAAGTTACCAGTTGATGGAAGTTTGGCCGTACCCGTTGTCCGGGTACGTAAGGCGAAATGTATCATGAAACTTGGCATTGCTTTCCAAGGAGCTAATGGGAATAATTTGTTCATGAAACTTTACAGATATAAACTGAAGGAACATAAAATAGATGGCAATATTTGATCAAAGATTGCAGTACTGGTCTACAAGGGATACAACAAATAAATAGAAATGATGGGTAACTACGCTAAACTGGTAAACTGCTAGTAAAATTTAGAAACGCTAGATAAAAATAACGTCAAGCCAGTTAACGTTCATACATACCTTGTAATTTTCTGCAATTCATTGATAGGAAAAAATCTGAAAATAAACGCAATTTTTGCACTATAATATGAATTTTTAGATGTTTCGCTTACAAACTTTTAGTCATACAATATTATTTTGGTCGATTATGTTGAGAATTCTAGCCATATTATAATGGCAACCCATACATACTCTTCCCCAAATAATGGGAGGAACCCCACTCATGATCGTACGCACGGAAATCCGTTGATAACCAGGTAACCGTAACCAGGTTACGCTATAGCATATGCTCTACCATATATGGTCTTCGAACATCCATGTACTACCATCTACCATGTAAAGTTTTCATACATCCATGTACTACCATCGACCTTCGTTTTCTGACCAACCATAAACAACTAATACTGCCTCCACCAATATCAACCTAAATATATACTAAAATCAACCTTATGTTTTGGTAGACATATCTACCATATTGTTTTATCATCCATAATCGACCTTAATCTCTCATACACCACTATATTCTACCATAATCACTACCATTATTTACGACTGGGTAAGAGGAGGGAACGATTTTTTATTTCTAGAGTGATTTGTCCATTTTATTACTGGAATTATTCGTTTCAAGAAGGGCATTTAAGTCCCAATGCTTGTGGTAAACTGTTGTGCGCTGAACTGCTGTTGAGCGGGAATGCCATATATGCAATTGCGAGGATACCATTGGCGCAAGCTTGTGTGAACAGCGTCTCTAATATTGCGTTGAAGCCAATAGCTTATTTAATACATACATTGTCAGATGGGGTAAGACATGACCGCGGCCATCGTAGAGTAAGAAACGAACCCGATAAAAAAAATCATTATTAACAGTGCAGGGTTGAAACAAATACCGAAGTGGATGGAAATAAATGCTTCGGTTGAAACAAATACTGAAGTGAATGAAAATAAATGCTTCGGTTGAAACAAATACCGAAGTGAATGGAAATAAATGCTTCGGTTGAAACAAATACCGAAGTGGATGAAAATAAATGCTTCGGTTGAAACAAATACCGAAGTGGAGGGAAATAAATGCTTCGGTTGAAACAAATACCGAAGTGGATGGAAGTAAATGCTTCGGTTGAAACAAATACTGAAGTGGATGAAAATAAATGCTCTAAAAGATTTTGCCCTCAAATTTTATCCAGCAGGGCTTTTTGAATTCCTCCATGGGCGCGGTTGTTTCTTACCCTACGATGGTCGTGGTCGTGTCTTACCACTTCTGTCTATATTCTTGTATTTGGCATAAGAAAAGTTTTAGCGAGCCATCTTGAAATGTAATTGATTTAAACATGAAACAGCGACTTAAAAATGGAATGATAGCCTCTAATGGGTTACATCATATTGTCGTTGGCAAAGAATTTTGTCGAAATACGAAAATAATAAACTAAGTTTGGATGCAGCCCCAGCTCAAGAGGCGACGCGATATGGATGTTCCTGACAAGGTGTTAATGGATGGCAAAGTAACTGCTGAAAATCCGCGATATAGATAGAGTAGGAACATGGATATTTGATGGTAAATCTTCAATGTATACAATGTTTTCAATAGAATAATAGATATCTAAATTTAAGGTAAAAAAAAAAAAAAACAAACCTTTGCTACTCTACGTGAGACAAGAACAGTGTGTATTTTTAGAACAGTAATCTGAAAGATCATTAGGCAGTTATTCTGGAGCGAGTTACAGCTTATTGCCATGGTTTTATCATGATATTATGACTGCAGTTATTAGAAGTAGGAGTAAAGTTAATAATTACTATATTATCGGGACTTCTGGAAATTCCAGTGTTAACTGATGTTTTTACTTAGTTTAAACCTCACAAAACCTGACAAACTCTGTCTGACGTAAGGCAGTATATCTTAACACACCTCGTCTAACCTATCTTTGTACTTCGATTTTACTTGTGAATCTCGCTACTGTTTTGTTGGCAAAGGTTTCGGACTTGTATCTTGATAGAGACAGAGATACCGAGGTACGTCTTGTATTGTTCGCCTATGTATTTTTTGTAAGCCCACAGTACGCAGCTAATTTTGTTCTTCATAATGTTACACATTTTCATTTTTTGCAGGTGTATCCGATTTTTTTTTCCACACTAATGCACTGCCCGTGAATAATCAACGGTAGCCCAGCATTTTCTGCCTTACTTGACGCGATCGCTAGCAATAGAATAATGAACAGGAGACTCGGCCAAACAGATTCTTGTGTTTGCGTAACCCCCTGTTCTCAAGATATTGTACATATTCCCTTAGACATCGCAGTTTCACTTCAAAAATACTTTACAGCGAAGCTGTCCAAGACTGCCCACTTTCTGATCCCGCGCCTTGTCCTAGCGACGCATTTCCCTCTACTGATAATGTTCCGTGACACCTGGAAAATGAATGTATTTGGTTATCCAGGATAAGTACAGACTTCAGCTTATAATTGACCACGCTTTTCGGCACAGGTAGAATTACCGGAAATTCCTCGTTTCATTAAGATTTTCACTTAAGAACCCTTAGGTTGTCTGAGGTAGCTCATCTAACTTAACCTACACCGTCTAAACTATTGTCGGCCGCATGGTACTCTGCATTCATACTTGAGTGACTGTTACGCAGTCCGTCTACAATGCACCTTGTCTAACCTCTCTTACTATTCTGATTTGAAATTTGAATCACGTATTTGTTCTGTCAGCGAATAATTCGTGCTTGTTTCTTAATAAAGACGAAGAGCTTAGCTACTAAGATTCTTCTTGCATTGTGCCCCTATTTATTTGCACGCCAGTTCTATGTTTTAAATTCTTTTCCCCGCACTTTATAGATAATTTAGCTATCATAATCTTACACGTTTTCATTTTTGTCAGTGCATGGAAATTTTTGGCACTATTACGGGACCCGTGGATATTGATCAGTCGCTCATAATTTTTCGGCTTTGTTTGATAGAATAACTATACAACAAAGTACAGCAGACTTGGTCAACTCTTTCAGGCGCAGTAGCTTAACCCTCTGTTCTCAATTTGTTATTGTTTTTCCTTAGACATCGCACAGTCTCTCTAAAAACCCTTCAAAGTCAAAATGTTGAACAATGCCTACTCTGGACTCTCGAACCGCATTCTAGCTATGGATATGGCTCTATTAAGAACGTTGTGCGTCACCCGCAAAGTGAACAGGATTTGTCGTGAAAAAAAAAAAAAATAATAATATCAAGGATATGATGAGAGTGAAATGAGCTTCATGTCTTTGTTTCGAAACTGTCGGATAGTTTTTCAAGAAGAGAAAAAAGTACACCTACGGTTAAACTTCTTTCCGGCGAAAATCAGAGCATATTACCTGTTCAATTTCCCCTATCTAAAGGTGAAAGTGTAACGATGGAACTAACGCAAGAACCAAAAAACGAACTAAGGAAGGAACGTGGGGAGGAACAAGCAGAATGAATAATTGATGCTGGGGGGGGGGGGAGCGCGCTGACGTAGGTACGATGTCAATGACATTCGGTAAAAGTGAAGCTGAAAGTGTTGAACTTATTATTTTGATGAAATTGTAGAATGTTGGTTTGATGTTAATAAACTTATTGTACTGATTGAAATCTAATACAATCATGATATTCTGCACTCACTGCGTTGTTTTTGTCCTAGCGGTATTCCGTCCAGTACGGTTTCAAATTATAAGGCTGTGCATTAAGAAGACAGATGCAACGTGATTTGACATAACTGTGATAACCTACAACGGGGCTCTTTGATAGAGACCTCAATGATCGCTTGCGACACAACGGTCAAAAACTCAAGCATAAAGCTCGAAGAACGGCCTTAAGTCAGCAGTTCCTTCCGTATTTCATGGTCAGCATTTGGAATAGACTCCCTTCCGATGTTGTTAGTGTGGAGTCAGTCGACGCGTTTATAAATCGTCTTGACATATATTGGGAGAGACATCCTCCGCAGCTAAGAACTCATCCAGGAGCCGCAAACTCTTAACGGCCACAGTTTCCAAGGCCACCTTAATCCGTCTCTTTCTCTCTCCAGCTCCAACTACACAATTTGATGTCTCTATGCTCCGCATGTCAGCGGCTCTTGATCGTGCTTACGTGCATTCAAGATCGTCTCTTGGGCATGGACTCTTCACCCCTTTTTTTCTTTTTTCTCCTGTCCTCTACATCCTACTAACATAATGGCAATAGCTCATAGAGTGCCGGGGCGTATATCCCGGTGTCTCTTTGGGAATGGGCCTATTGGTTCGTCTACTGCCGCCTATCTAATCTAATCTAATTTCTGCGAAACCTGGTTCATTTAAGGTCTTTGAGAATTAAACCGACATTTTCTAAAGAATATGTAACACGTAAAATGAGGGTTAGTCTGGTCAGGGTAGAATGCCACGCACGTACCTCCTCACCTGACTGCCAAGACACATTAGCTTTAAACTAAGGAGACATGGAGAGAGGCACATGCGTTGTTTGAAAGCAAACTTCCATTGAGGATAAATATATCTACCTACAGTGTTTGATGTATAGGAGAAAATTCTAAGCTTTCTCCACCTAGGTAGTTTAATCTGCTAGATATCCTCAATACATATTTGATAATTAATAAATATAAGCTGCACAAAATGGTACGCAAGATAAAACACGTAGCGTTTAACAACAAAAGCCACCTATTTATAAATTGGTGAGGTATGCATCAGTTTTTTGCCTATTATGCATGCAGCAACAATAAAAACATATAATAGGTCATTACCGATGAATTTCATTGCATTTCCCTACTGTTTGAGAAAAGGTGATGAAGAGACAACAAAATATTGACGAAACATCGAAAACAAACGCAGTCTAGCGAAACGGAGTCATGGACTCTGAGCTACTACGATTAAAGAAGAACGTAAATAGGTCGTAAATCAAGTGTATTAGGTTAGTTGATAAGCGTTAGGTTAAATAAAGATCGAATCGTTATATGAGGAATTTATTTCATTCCATATATCAACAGATATTCGTCAATTGCTTAGAGATACATGCTAAGAAAGCTGGATTAACGGCTAAGATGTTCAATAACTTTTTGTTGCAACTTTTTGTTGCATACACAACGACGCTACATTGCGTTCGGACGAGTGAATGAGCGAACGTATTGAAAAGACTGACGTGTTGCTAGGCGTTTAAGTGTGAGTTATAATAGATTAGGAGGGCAAGGTTGGATAAAGAGCATCAGCCTGGATGAGGAGCGTTAGGTTAGTTAAGGAGCGTTAGGTTGGATGAGGAGCATTCGGTAAAATGAGGAGCGTTAGGTTAGATGAGGAGTGTTAGGTTCGATAAAG
>LQNS02278059.1:126314-141669 GCA_001587735.2 Parhyale hawaiensis
TTTAGTATCATCCGCAAATTTACTAATTTTACTACGGATGTTAAGATCGAGATCATTGATGTAAATTGAGAACAGAAGTGGGCCAAGAACGCTACCTTGGGGAACCCCTGATGATACCTTCGTCCAGGCGCTCATCTCTCCTTCAAGATTCACTCGCTGCTGCCGACCCGTAAGCCATGCCCTGATTCTTCGTAAATAGTCACCCTGGATGCCATGGGCTTCCAATTTTTTCATTAGCCCGTGATGGGGGACTTTATCAAAAGCCTTTTGGAAGTCTAGATACACAAGGTCTACACCTTTTTGTTCATCTTTAATATCTGTAACTTTTGAGAAAAAGTTACGAAAGCCATGCTGTGTGGCGGATATGAGCTGATGCATCCTCAGGTGTTCAGTGATGCCTTTTTTCAAGAGGCGTTCGATGATTTTACTGACGACCGATGAGCCTCTGAAATGCTTATCAAAATCGGTCAATAACTATTTGAGTAATGTTATGACAAATAATTTGACTAACATTAGATAAACACACAACCGGGCGAACTGCTCATCTCCATCATTTGGTCATTTGCGTCTTTGAACATTTCTAATAATTCCACAAATTTAATGAGGAACCTGTCCTAACTTTTTGAATTGTTACTGAAAGACATAAAAACAAACAGAGGCAACAAACAATGGGGCAAACAGATCAACACCTCAAAACTTTGGCCATTTTCTTCTAGGAAAAACCTCAACAGTTCCTGAAAATTTCCTATAGATCCACCAATAAGTTTTTGAGTTATGCTACCAAGAAGAAAGAGGCAGACAAACATACAAATGGTTGTACAAATTTTCACGAAAATCATCATTTCTTCCTCCTAAAACGTCTAACATTCCCTGTACATCTCGTAAAGATCCGTCTATAACTTTTTAAGTCAATCAGACAGTCAAATATGATATCGAACATGCAATATTCTTAATTAAATGGTCCCTTACTATAAAATCCCGGAGGCGTCTCGTGATCTAAATTCTTTGCATAATATTTATCCCTCCAGTCATAGTGTGTTACTTCTGCGAATATCAGAATATCGAGAAGGTCTTCCTTTGTACGCTTTCTATTGAAAATAGATAACTAATAAAAGATGAGTCAAATTTAATTAAAACCTAACTCTATGGTCCAAAATATCATGTTTCAAACCTGTGAAGTTGATCCTGACTCGGTAAGGTGAAGTAAAGTCGGAGGGGTTGAGTTTCACTACGCCGATTTTGGGGCCAATGAAGTCCCACATGCGACACTCGCCACCGACGATGCTGGGCACGTAGGAGACCATCATGGCCCAGGCCGTCTTCGAGGCGATGATGGCGCACAACGTCCAGGACACGGTGCTGAACTGTACCGTCTGGCCGGTACTCTGCTCTAACTGGGCAAGATTGGCTGTGGCTGGCACCCACGTCTCGTTGCTTTCATCGGTGGCGACTGACACCGCCAGCAGCAGAGGCAGTAAATAGAGTGTCTGCGTCTTTATCATGTTGACTTGGGAACTGCAATGCTATGACTTTTTGATGCGTCGTAAGTCTAAAATCTTCTTAATATATTGTGGTACCTGGCAAAAAGTTATCGTTAATTTTGTGGCAGTTTATCAGCTAATTGTTCAAATACTAGCAGTAATACTATTAAATCCAAAAATAATTGCTACTTACGAACCCCGTGAAAATGAAGTTTTCCCTTTTGCTAAAAAATAGGCTGTCAAATATAGCAAACTAGTGACCACATTGTTAAAGTAACGACTTCAAGCTCTTACGGTTACCTGCTTCACAATGAAATACCAATGAAGCTTCACAATTCGGACAGCGTAAGATCCAATTCCGATTCCTGGATCTGTTGTTTGTATAACTCCGTCTCTTGGTATTGTTATGACTCCGACACAGCCTCTTAGCATGCTGGCAGATAGCAAGACTGTTTTTTTCCGACCCGGCGCCTTATCATATTCGCTAAACAATCTAAGCAGGTAGATTTTCAGATTTGGCGGCGTTCGCGTGACGATGCAGTGTGGTAGGCAAGCGTAGCGCGTAAAGCTGAGGTTAAGCACGTGTACATATGAAAGGGCTCAGTATCGTCAGAGGCAGCGTTCCAGGGAGTCTGCTGAGTATTGACCATCCCCATCGTTGGTGGAGTGAGCTGAATGGTCCAGTCGTTGGTGCTGACTCCTCTTTACCACCCACTGTTGGTCCTGGTGGTGACATCGTTGTTGATCTCCTGGCTAAGGGGGAACTACACTCGGTTCACTGCAATGGCATGCAGAGCAATGGTGTGTTGCCATTGCCTCATATATGTCACCCTTAGATACGTTTAACCTCTTTGGCATTCAGATATACCACTACTGGAGTGCTTCTTGAGGATCTTAGTCCTCATGGTGGTGTGGAACCGGTCAGCATGTTTCCTCTGTTTCATAAGACACTCTCTGATGCTCTTGTCCCTAAGCTCGGGGTATTCTTGGACGCTAGACACGGATGGGAAATGTTCCCCACTGGTGGCCTAATGGAAACATTTCCCCCATTCCCAACGGTTTAATGTCGACAAATAATGCCAATTACTCACCTATTACGCTAACGCCTATTTTGTCGAAGGTGTTTGAGAAATTGTAGACTTGTAAGATGGGTAGTTTCGCTGAAATTACTGGACGGCTGTGTACCGGTCAGTTTGCGTACAGAACTGGTTTGGTTTGCTGGAACGCTCTGTTGCCTGTGCCACATCGTTTAGTCAGCGCTGGATCGCAGTTCTGAAGAACGACTTGTTTAGTTGGACCTAAGTACGACGCTCGATAGATTCAGCCTCAGGAGTCTAATGTACAGATTAGAGTTGTTTGGTGTAAGTGGCAGGCTTCTGTGATCATTCGTGATTTGTTTTTGAATGAAGACATAATGTATCAGGAGACATTTTTTGCGTGCTTCAGTCGCAGCAATTTTGGCATCCCTCAGAGTAGCATGTTGGCCCGCTGCTGTATATTCTGTGCACTAGTGAAAAGCTCTCATTTCTGGAACACGCTATGATCAACTACGTCGTTGATTCCAGTTTGACAGCAGAGATAGAAACCCCGAGTATGCTTGAAGATATCGCCCAATCCCTAAACATAGACTTGTCACGTTTTAGTGCATGGTGCTTTTCCTGGAGTGTGAAGCTGAATAGTGTCAAGATTAAATCTATGAGTGTCAGTAGGTCGTGGAGATTTATTGGGGGAGGGGAGATTTTCGCCCCAGCATCCAGCTTTGAAGATACTCTGCGCTTCAGAGATCTAGCTCAATGGTAACTCTTGGTGTCGTTGTTAACGAGAAGCATGCGTTTGCGGTGCATATTTGGCGTTTCGCCGTGTCACGTACTTCGAGTAAGATTAAGCTCTTGCGTAAAGCAAAGTCTGTGCTTGGTGACAAAGACGTTGTCCGTATATACTATTATGTTTTTTGCTGCATTTGTTGGAGTATTGGTCACCGGTCTGGGTTTCGGCTGCTAGAATGACTTGGTAGCTGAGCCAACAGGCGGTGTGCTGAGAGTGATAGACAGCGCAGAATTTGTGATGATTTTTCTTCGGTGAACATACGTTTGATCCTAATATGCTTCTGAAGAATAAGTTACAACACGTAACTTACATCGTCGCAAGAAAAACGATCTAACTGTTTCAATAATTCATCAGAGTAGCAAAATCCTTTCGTGGAAAAAATGAGTATATATTAGCAAGCAGTGAAGCATCACTCAATTTAAATTCATTCTCAGCCCTGTATCCTGCGTACGACGTGACATAACTTCGGTAGATTCAGTAAAATTTTTTGCGCACAAGCGAAAAATGCTTCATTGAAGGAAGAAAACAAGCTAAAAAATGATTGTTGTATCTACTGCACCTTGACAAATCGCTGTTTCTGGGCTTCGTTAATCAGTTACTCAATTTGTAAGTCATGAAATAAGAGTAACTATTGTTTCAATGTCTGGCGAGAGGAATAAATAATCAGACTCGATGGCAGTGCAGATAGAAGCTGTAATTATCTTCACTGATGTCATTTCAACGTTAGCAAAGCAAAAATTTTAGCTCAATTATTAAAACAATAAGGAGTCAAACTTTGGCAATCTTTGCAACCTGGTTTAACTTGCGCTCATCGATCTCCACCTAAGCGCAACATAATTACAAAAGCTACGGTGTATCCTACCTTTTCGCCTATCTTTTCCGTTAAGAGCGTGACACGAAACACACAAAAATACAAATATCTACTAGTGTGCCGCCAGTCAGAAATGACAGCAAACAATTTCTAATGATACGTATCCACTGATCATGATTTTGTATTAATTTGCTTATCTAGGAAGCACTGCAACTGCCAACTTGAAGGAACATAAGAGATAAACCCGATATGTCTTATTCTGCTGAACAACGACAGTCTTCCTCCCGGTGATACGTGAAGAGTATTTTTTTCCCTGGAGGAAATATAAGGGGAGACGATGTATATCTTCGGCAGTGGGACAAACAAGTAGTTCGCAATAGCTTTTTCACGACGGTTTTCTCAGGCGGCTTCCAGATGAGCTCACTTATCATAGTCATGAAGTGGACACACCACAGTTGAGGGCCGGCACAACATGACCCTTATTCAGGCAAGAGCGGATTGGCGGAATAAGCTGCACAAAAAAAAAATTATATCGTTCGGGAGGCAGGAGGGGACGGACTCCTTGGAACTTGGATTCCGAGTGTTATATGCGCCGAGTGCACCGAGGATCTGAAAATCTGAAATATTAGCAGCATGGAAAGCCTGCAGCTGAGACAGATGAAGAACAGCTCGAGTCTGCTTTTTTTAAGCTAACAGATATATCAACATATATCTACGCCACGCATTCGCGCTAACCCGAGCGTCAGCCAGCCAGTATGCTATCTAGCTTGCAGCATGATAGTTGGCAGGTGGTTAATAAAAACTTAAATTGTGTCTCTTTTATTATCACCCCCTTTACTGTCTCCGAGTTCTTTTTTGATCGCAGTTGAAATCCCTCTAACAAAAGTTGAGTTCTGTATATCCGAGATATTCGACGATGTCATAGAAGTCGCGAGTGTTTTTGTTCAAGCGAAAAGTCGTTCTATTGAAGGGAAAGCCTAAATTGGGAAAACAAATTATATGCTCTCCAGATTTTTCGTGTTCTTTGCCTGCCTGCTGACCGCAGAATTATATCTTACTATCTACTCTGATGACTATTTAGTTAGTTAGAGAAAGCATCAGCAGCTGAAGCTTGAATTAAAGAGAACTCAGAAGAGAGTACAAATCACGATGCATGAGAGTGTAACGAGAAGCTGTAAGTATCTCTATTGGCTGGAGTTAAACGTAAGCAAGAACTGCTTTCAGACACAGTATACGTTTGCCATCATTTGCAGCCTGGTCTGTTTTGTATCTATTAATTTTCTATGAAGCTTGACAGGATAACCCGAGTCACTAACGTGGCCTCATTTTCGCCTGTATTCTTAAAATATGACAGAAAATAGACAGATAAACAGATAAATACACAACGGTCTTGTTTATATTGTAGACCAGGGTGGTCCAACTGCTGGGCCGCGGCCACAAGTTGCCCGCCAGTTGATTTTCTGTGGCCCGCAACCGCTTATTACTTCCGCCAATGAAGTTATGCTTTGTTGCAGTTTTTTCGAGAAACTTTTAGAGATAGATATGCAAGATAGGAGGAACTGATGATTAACGTTCGGTGAAGGTCAGTTCAACCAGTAGTTTGCTTATTATGCCTGCTTTTCTCGGTAACATAACTCGAACAGTTATGAACGGGTCTTCATGAAATTTACAGGAAATTTTGGAAACTTTACGAAGAGCAGTTGAACAAATGTCTGTGATGATCGCTTAGTCCGTTTATCTTAATTTTTATATATGTGTTCGTCGGAAACCTAACTCAAGGAGATAAAGGCGGTTTCTCATGAAAATTACAGAATGGGTATTAATGTTAATAGGCACAAATGACTAAATATTGGCAGCAATAAAAATAAATCCTGGTTCCAGGACCAAATTGAATTTTTTGTTATCACTGTCTTGCTTGGCAGATGAATGCGCTCTCAGAGTGCTTCTCTAGATTGTATTTTTTGCATAGACACGAAAAAACACCGAGTTCCCGTATCAGCCTCTTCAATTATGATAGGTATACTAAATGTCGTAACGTATCATTGATACCCATTAGTTGCACAGCGCAAGTATTTGACAAAAAGTTTCGAAGTTCCCACCTTGTCAACGGCATTCACTGAGAAGGTTGAAACCTGGGTGAAGATAAAATTCAGAATCCAAGAGAAGGATTATTTACGTCATCTGAATACTACAGAATATGTATATATCTACACTGTTTATCAAAATCACTTGAAAATGCAAAGAAAAAAATTCACTACGCTTTAGTGATAAATAAATCAACTCCTCCGAATAGGGATCAGCAATTCCTAAAGGTAAAAGGTGAGAAAGACGAAAAATACCTGCTGTAACAATTTATTAAGAAATATACATTTTTCTAGTAAAAAAATGAGTTTTTCAGTCGGTCAAAATTATAAGAATAGGGTAATAAATGTTTAGTTCTACGGTAATTTTCGGCGTTTCGTGTCAGATACAAGCTTGCACTGATAGTGTGAAGGTGTCACTGTGCCCAAAGCAAGCAAATTCTCCGAATTAGAACGTGGTCGAATTGTTGAACTGCATAAGCAAAGTTTGTTGCAGCGTACAATCGCACCTGAGATTCACCGCAGTAATATTGTGATTTACAACTTCCTAAAGGATCCTGAGATTTATGGCACAGCAAAATCTAGTGGTAGAACCACAAAAATTCCCCCCGCAATTAGTAGAATTAAACGGGTTGTGTCACAAGACAGAGGACGGTCTTCCAGGCAAATCAAAGCACTCGCAGATGCTGATTGCAGTTCAATAACCATCAGCCAACACTTACAACAAAAGGGATAAAGAACAAAAAAACGAGATTTAAAATCGTTGGCGAAGCAAAGGCCGCTCTACCGTTGAGCAGATGAATTTCCTCCTACATACCTCAGTTGTTTCCGCATCACAAAGTGGACCGCTTACAGTTTGCTCGAGAGCACCCAATTGGGCATTGAAAAGTGGTTTAATATTTTGTTTTCTGCTGAAGAAAAGTTCAATCTGAATGACCCTGATGGCTTCCAGAGGTACCGGCATGACAAAGAGGTGCCTCCTGAAATGTTTTCCAGGCGTCACAACAATGAACGATGCGTTATAGTGTAGAGTGCCTTTTCCTACAGAGAAACAATGAAGCTTCAGGAGGTGCAGGGTCGTTAAGCAGCTGCTGGTTATGTCGGCATGTTACAAAGATCATCTTTGTTGATGGAGGGCCCTCACTTGTGTGGTGATAAATCGTTTTTCTAGCAGAATAATGTAACAGTCCACACTGCCCGCCAGACTAAGCTCTTCTTTGAAGAAAATAGGGTCTCTGTTTGCGTCATCCAGCATGTTACCAGACTTGAACCCAATAGAAAATCTTTGGGGATAGATGGCGAGAGATGTTTACGGAGATGGTAAACAATTTGTGACAGAAAATGAACTACAGGATACCATCTTTTGGAGCTGGGACAACATTCATCCAACCCTCATGGAGACCCTCATTTCTAGTATGCCACAAAGCATTTTTAAGGTTATCAACAAGAATGGAGGCAGTACTCATTACTCAGTTCATACTTTGCTCACCTCAAAGTCCTTGCCGAAATGTTACCTACGGTTTTTGTTTGTGGTCTTATAATTTTGACAACTGAAAAACTCATTATGTGATAAAAAAGTACATATCTTTATAAATTGCTACAGCAGGTATTTTATTACTGGTCCGTAGTTGAATGTTTTTTAATTATCATTAAAACGTTGTTGTTTCACATTTGCACGTGGTCTTAAACTCTCGACCAGGAGTGTATATTTGGCCCTCCATGTATTCGCTGAGACCCGAAGTGGCCGCGTTGTCGACGAAGTTGGACCACCTTGTTTAAGACAAACATATAAACACACGACTGTGTTTATTATACTGTTGTTATTCCGTTCGTTGAGCTTCCATTCAAACTGAGTATCTTGAGTTAAAGGAAAAGCACTTCTTTTTATTCGCTATCACATTTGGAGTACAATCTTGTGTCTATGATACCACATAGAGATGCATCCAACACTTCCTTTCCGAGATTTAAAAACTTTGGCGAAGCAATGGCCGGTTTACTGTTGAGCAGATGAATTTCCTCCTACATACCTATTCTTTCACGTTGGGACGAAGAGGCCAACAACTCAGCCAAGCAAGTAACCAGCCAATCATCAAACTGTGGGATAGTATAAGATAAAAATTCTTCATTACAAATAATTATTATGTATGTGTTTGATGTTCAAGCTGAAATTTACGCGCATTCAAATCCATTGCGTGGCTTGCAGAGGGAGCGGCATCACTGGTTGCAAACAGTAAAGAGTGAGCTCAGGTCGGCTTTGCGTTAACACAAACAAACTGGTTGCACATGTATAGTGCACCGAGAGCTATGTCGAGGTGACTAAGGAAAAAATATCAATGCTACTCGCAGAAGTGCATTGGGTGCGGCTGTTGTGCGTGTGAATTCGTTGTTATTATTATTATTATTATTATTGTTACTGTGCACCCGCACGTGAAAAAATTCACGCAATAATCAACATATTTTTTTAATTAATATAGGCTGTTACGGGATCTTCTCTTCTCTGACTTGCTTCATTTTCTTCATTGATCCTTTGACGTGCTCTCAACCTTGGGGCTTCTTTTCCCTGACTTGTCGTTTCCTCATTTTCGCGCTAACGCTTATCAGCAGCTTTCATTCACTTCTGTAGCCTTTCTGCTTCAGGTCTTTCTTGACTGCGTCGCATAGACGAATCATCTCTCTCCATGCATTCGTAGAACGTCTTCGATCTTGAGACTGTAGTAGTCTCGTACTACTTATACGTTCCCTATCTTCCTTCTTGATTAGGCGTGCCTCTTCAATAGTGACAGGCAGAAAAAAATATTGCGTAAAACATTGCAATAAACTTGAATGTAACTCCAGCCTGCTTGTATGCATGTCAGAGCTCCGTAACCAAGGTACGGTCTTGCAAACTTAAATATCTGCTTCACTGAAATTTTGAACTATGAAACAAAATTGGCACCTTCAGAGAACGAAAGTGTAAGGGATATTATTATTATTATTATTAAAACTTCACGCTTGAGCTCCCACTGACAGGTAATACAACCCAAATGAAGCATCTTGCAACATCGGGAAGCCCAATATGCTGCTACAGGAAATCCAGCAAAAACCATTAACAGCTGACTTAAACGCTGCAGGCCAATACGACCAAAAGCCGATGCCGGCAACAAATTCCAAACCTTAGCCGACCAGGGCACGAAGCACCGACAGAACTGATTAGTTCGACATCTGACAGCCTCCAAAGTGAAAGAGTGCGCTCCGCACGCAGCACGAGTCGCTCTCCCAAAAATCTTGAGGGCAGGGAGAGAAGAATACAACCAATGCCTCTCAATATTGTACACCTTATAAAACATGTATAGCTCTGCTACTCTTCTCCTGTGTGACAGGTTCACTAGATCATTATCAGCGCACAGCCTGCTGGCTGAACTAACAAGTCGATCCAACAGACGCAAGTGAGTGTCAGCAGCTGAAGCCCAGCCCGGTGAGCAATGCTCCAACACAGGCAGCAAAAACGCAAAAAAACGCATGGTATGGAGCTGAAAGAGCACATGGCAATGGGCAGAAATATTTGGAATGGCAAGATCTGCTTTAGCGACCCCCCTCTGAACGGGAATAATTCTGCTGTCGAAGAAGTGAAAGGCAGTAAGCTAGAAGAAATACTTGTCTACTGCCCGTGAAAAATCACCCCCTTCGTTGACCATCTGCCAAATTTATTCATCGTGACCTGGGAGAAAAAAGTTATAAAATCGGACTCAAAAAGCTACATGAAAAGTGGTCCGATTTTAAAAAGTGTTTCATGCAAGAAGTGTCTTCAGATAAAGGGATTCGGATCGGCCGTCGCCATCTTCTGCAACCTGGTAATCGATTTAAAATATCTGCAATCTGGCTAATTTTTCGCCTATTTCCTTCAGAGCGGACACTAAATAAATAAATACACTAAGCGTTTTATTATATTATATGGATTTATGCCAGACTGGCGAAGTGAGAATTGAGGAAACTCCACAAGGTTATCAATCCTCGAGCAACCAGCCCAGCAAGAGAAAAAAGAAAGGGAAAATTACAGATCCCATAATCACTCCGTTCAGAAGTTGCTTAAAAATGCCTCTACCCGCGTAAACAAAGGCAGAGCTATCAAAACTTTTCCATACATCAACATATGACGGAAAACTGAACGAGAATACTGGCTAGTACGGCATTGTACCGGTTCCAGGACAAACTCATGAAGAGCACGAGTACGCCGAGTATAGCGCGCTCGAGCGAATGGCTCCGGAAGAGCTGCCAGTAGATGACTAGGGCAATCATATATTATACAGAGAAAGCAGACTATCAACTCTGCGGCGATGCACCAGATCACAAGGCACAACACAATCTAGCATAAATGCAAATCGACGAAACACTCTGTCAAACAAACTCAGTTGACAATCGGCAGCAGAACCCCAGGCTAAAGAGCAGTATTCCATAAGAGGAGAACATAGCAACTAGAGCAGCGACGTATCAACTCTACCGAACCAAACACCCTCCAAGCACGTCGCATGAGACCAATTTTCTGCCACACTCGTGAGGCAGCTGAACGGATGTGGGCCTCAAACGTCAACTTTGGATCAAAAGTGAATCTAAGATTACCAGGTCATTTACCACAGGAAGTGATACGCCCTCCAGTATGACTGCGGGGAAAGCAAGTCTCACTGTACGTGACCTAGACACGAGCACAGTTTCAGTCTTACCTGCATTTAATCTCATCCCCCACCTAAAAGACCAGGAACCAATCACCTCCAATTGACGCTGAATGAATTCTGTAGCCTGGCTCCAGCCAATAACTAGGATTCTCGCAAACAGCCAGTAAAGAAACATCATCTGCGTAACCAAGTAAATTATGAACAAGATCAAACAAATCCCCAGATTACACGATAAACAATAAAGGGACCAGAACGCTACCCTCTGGGACACCAGATACCACAGCCAAAAATTCACCACTCTTCCCACCAAGAACTATACTTTGGTGTCTACCAGACAAAAACTGACTAATAGTCGCGAAGATCGGACCACCAATACCCCTCAATTATAGCCTATGAAGCAACCCACAGTGAGTCGCGGGATCAAAAGCAGCACTGAAGTCACACTGGACTAACCTAGCCTCATGAATCCTTTCAAGTGCCAACTACAACACATGGAAGAGAAAATGTGAAGCAGAGCGTCACAAGTTCCCAAGCCCGTAGTGTGTCGGAGGAAAGACACACTGCTTCTCGAGAAAGCGACCCCCTCGGTGTAACAAACTTCTCATAAACTTCAGACAAAACAATTGTGATCGAGTTGGGTCTATAGTCGAAGGTCTGAGATGAGATACAACAGTTCGGAATAGGCGTCACATGAGCGACACGCCAGCATTCCGGGAAGGAGCCCAGCCGTATCATCCGACGGGACACAGAGTAGCGAGGAGAGGACAAGCGCTACATATGTACTTTTCTCTGCTCGATCGTTGGTAATTATTTTCCCGGCAGGCTACAATCTGGCAGAAAGCCTTGAGGAAGGGTAATAAGTAAAATAGTACTCAAAATAATTCTTTTTAACATCACATCATCGTCAAACTTTTGTACAGTTACCTAACTAACATTCATACAGAGTTACTGGCTCTAGAGGCAAAATAAAACGTTGAATGTAGGGGTCAATGCGACCTTTCCCCAGGCAGCCTGGAGCTCACAAGAAGGAAAGGGACACGCAGGCGTCAGGTTATGAACTGATTTGATTGATTGATTGAGGTAAGGCGCATCGCCGACGCAGGGCACTAGCGCCCTAGGTTATGAACTGAGCCAAGTACTCGCGAACCCCGCGCAAGAGAAGACAAGTCGGGAATAAGGAGGAAGAACCGAGTGATAGCTGCCAAGCGGGCAGGAAATCAAGAAAGAGCGGAGGAAATTAGAGAACTCAGGGCCTCAAAAACCTAAGTTAAGACACGAGGCAACTTCACGAAAGTTACTCAAGAAGGTAACCGCAATAGGTAGTGTATAATAAACTCTATAATTCAGCATGGGCTCCAAAGAGTCGAACTCTAGTAACACTAGCAATATACTGTACACAATATACACTATGATTCTATGAAACAAGTTAAGCAGTACGATCACTATAAGGTCATTTCACAAGTAGGTTTACAATAATAAGGAAACAGCTCAAAGCAGCACTGTGCTTTACACTCGTACAAGAATTTGTTATTAGCTTAATATTTAAATTTGCACAAGGAGTTATTCACCCGATTATCGGGACAACAATTTTCCACCTGCAAAATGAGCGTTATGTAAATGTACCGGCATTCGCTACCGAACATGGCTTACCACACTTACGGGATACAGTTCTGTTCAAATAAAAACCTAAGCTTACCACATTTACTGCTGGCTCTGTTCGGTATTCAATACTGACTGGAACAGTAGCAACGATTAGAAGTGCTGACTTTGAGGAACTTTCACGTTCTGCGAGTTTCAAAATTTCCCACGTGCCTCCACCTGTTGGGTGAAAGAACGCGAGTGATTAGAGAAGCAATGACGCTTTTGAAGCGCAGTTTTGGACTACGTTCAACACTCAACAGCTACAGAATAACTTCTTATATGAGATCTTCTGCACGCAATAAGCGACATCAACTGACCATATTAAAGTTGTACCTAGATGACACTTATAAATAGCTAAGGAAAATAAACGTTATATATCAGCCAGGCCCAACCTGCTGGTCCCCAGATTGCTCACGTGCGCCGCACAATAGATTAGAATTCCCTTTCACAAAAAAATATGTTCTCACAATTTACCAATTCTTCGTGAATTTTACTGAACGCTCACCTCAAAATAGAATTGTTTATTTATAATTCCCTATATGATTGGATAAAATCCTAACACAAACTGCTGAGGTGATTGTTAGATATAGGGCATGAAAGCAAACAAAATAGATTCTATCTGTAATGAAAGTAAAGGGAAACAGAGTTATTTAGTGGTTTATGACTAAAATACTACGTGATATGAATAGTATGAGTGAAATGCGTTGACTTTTTCAATGACCCAAAGCAATGGTGTGGCACCTACTCGCCCTCTACTTTTATAAAGAAACGTTAACTACAGTGGCGTCACATTCACATGTCCCATGAGCGCAATGTTACCAAATATCCACCCCCATGGCGGGCTTCGGCTCAGAAAAAAAAAGGGACAAAGTCACACCACTACAACAGAGGCGAGCGTTGCTTCAAGCACACAAGCGATCCTCTGAAGAAAGGGTGGAATGGATCAGTGGCAGCATAGGGGTCCATATAAAAAAGAAAGCAATCCTCTTAAGAAGATCTGAAGCAAAACCAGAGAACCTAGGCTCAGGGTCACACACTAATGGAATATGAGCCCGGTCGCGGCTCTACTTCCGATCGAAGTAGCTTAAGAAGCTCCACCTCGGCCGTAAGGACCACAATAAGGTCACAACCAGCACCAATTAAAGGGGGAAGCAAAACAACAGAGCTCGCACCAAGCACAACGGTCTTCTAGGTGGACCACCACTTATATGCGCTGACATACGAAGCTAAGAACTTCCTTGACCTCAAATTATGCTCCCTCTCAGCTTCTTCATAAGTAGCCCTAGCGCGACGCTGTAGTTCTCTGAAACGCTGAAAGTCAACATCAGACCGGATAGCACGCCAACGGGCGCATAAGCTTGCCACTTCAACTGGTGCGCCCTTCTACTGGCATCATCAAGCCAGCGTTCATCGCCTGTCCTAACCATGGCTTAACAACGTAACAGGTTAGCTCATCGCTTGACCATTTTGAGACGGTTCTGCGCATCTGTTTGTGTGACGTCAGGTGAGGAGAAGATCGTCGGTGTTGCACCAGTACCTTATCCATTTATACCAATATTTCCGCTACCATGGGCTGATAATTGATGTTCGGCTATTTTGATCACAAAAAATAACTTAGTGAACCTTTTCTTTCTCCCAAGGCTCCGGAGTAACGAAAAAGGTGAGTTTTGGCACTAAATGAGTATACTAACTTTCGCTCTCACCAGTATCGTCTACTGTGCTTCAAACATTTTTTGCCCCAGTAAAATGATAAACCACTACGTAGTAATTATGAGTAATTCAATTTTCCTCCAGATTTTTCCATGTAACCAATTCCATGTAACGCCAATTTCTCTTAAAGAAGCCATCAAACATGAAATGAATTATTTCTCGTTTAACTTTGAACGCATGTCTAGTTAAGTTACCCTAATATTTACTATTTTCTTACAAAAATTGAAAGAAAATGCTATGTCGACGGGGAAACTGTTTAATCAAGTGAAATACCTCCTTTGAACGACTAATATATGAAGCTTGAACTAGTAAAAAAATACTCCTCCGTTTGACCATGTGTAATATTTTGACGAGAAAAGGTCTTCAAAATACAAATTTCACAAGTAAAGTTAATAAATTTGAAATTAAATTACTTCTAGAGTGATTAGTAGTGCCCCGATAATACCTACCTATGCTACTGTAGATACCTATTTCCCTGTAAGCCATGTTCTTACGCGGTAATTTTTCATCACGGAGTGTACTAGTATGTAAAATGATATATAATTATTACAAAATAAGCCACATCAATACATAGGAAGCCGTGGCTATTTTGTTGTAATTGAATTTTTCGCCGGTCAGCCTATTCGCTCGACATTTTATTGCCTTATTTCAAGCAAACCGATTTTTTGCATCGCACAGTTAACAGCTGTAATAGTGTTGAAATGATAACCCTTCTTTTTTTGTTCACGGGAGCCCAGGCTCACCGCATTTATTAAGCAAGTAACTAGTATGAACTTATTAAACTGTTTGCTATCTACAGTTGCGAGCATAATTAAGGGACAAAACTAAAAAAATTCATATCTCAAAAACTGTAAAAGGTTCAACGCTGACATTTTAACACAAAAGAGGTATTGGGATACCTAATAATATGCTAAGAATTTATTACAATCTGAATGATAAGAAAAAAGTTATGTATATTTAACTTATAATTATGAATTTAGTGTTAGCAGAATTAAGAGACACTTGGCAAAAAACGCAACAAAACAAATATTTAACAAAACCTTCATCCTTAATCAATATTTTGTGAACGATCCTTTATGTTTGATGACTTCAACACATCTTCGAGGGCAAGATTCAATTAAATTGCGGCATCGTTCAATATCAATCCTTCCCCAT
>LQNS02278059.1:141882-160508 GCA_001587735.2 Parhyale hawaiensis
ATTGACACGCGTATTCAGACGGACGAGAGGAGTAGTACCCTTTGCAGAAAACATTCCGAACACCATAACACTACCGCCTCCAAATTTAACAGTTTTCTTTGTGCATCTTGGATCGTATTTCTCACCTATTTGACGGCTGAAATAGTTATTTCCATCATTACCGAACAAGTTGAACTTGCTTTCATCACTAAAGAAAACTTGAGACCACCATTCTTGAGGACTGTTGACGTGTTTGTTGGCGAACTTCAACCTTGCAACTTTGTTCTTCTTAGTGATTTGAGGCCGACGTGCACGAAGACCAATCTCATTCAGTCGCCCTGATACAGTGAATCTGGAGATGGTTTCGTCGTTAGTATCATTCATTTGCCTTGAAATAGAAGAGCCAGTAGCAAAACGGTCCTTTAATGTTGTGCGTTGGATGATCCTATCCAGCCTAGCAGAAGTTTTTCTGGGCCTCCCACGTTTCCGAACACTCGAAACACGTCCAAGATCTTCATAACTTTCACAATTCTTCCAACAATACTCTTTGAACGATTTACCCGTTCTGCGATTGCCCTGATGCTGAGATTTTGTTTGTGTAAACTAACAATTTTCATGCGCAAAGATTTATCTACTTTTTTTCGGGTAGCCATGCTTGCAGTACTTGCAATGTTTACATATAATGTAGGCAGTCTTTTTTATCTTCGGAAACGCAAGAAAGTGGGGTTACTGAATATTTAAATTACAATATTTGAAAAGTGTCCCTTAATTCTGCTCACACTAAATTCATAATTATAAGTTATATATACAAACCTTTTTCTTATGCTTCGGATCGTAATAAATTCTTAGCATATTATTAGGTATCCCAATATCTCTTTTGTGTTAAAATTTCAGCGTTGAACCTTCTACAGTTTTTGAGGTATGAATTTTTATATTTTTGTCCCGTAATTATGCTCGCAACTGTTTCTCCCCACCTGACGTCACAGGAGTGGGCGGGGCTTAACACCTACCTGCGCATGAGTTAACCTGGTCGTTGTTCAGCCATGGTCCTAACCGTAATGAAGTGGGAATGGACATAAGTACGCACCACGTCAGAGAAAAGCCAATCTAAAGTAGATCCAGGATCAGGAGACTCTCACAACACCCCAAGGTAGCGCAAGGATGGCACCAGAAACGGCGTCCCAATTCACTCTGGACTTCAAAAATGCCTCACGCCTTAGAGGGACTCTTGGAACCCGCTGACGAATTTGCAGCATTACAGAGAGGGCACCATGATCCGAGGAACCAATGGGAGACGACACCGACACTCCAACCAAATCAGGAACATCAGTCAATAGGAGGTCAAGAACACCTCACATCAAATGGGTGGGTCCCTCAACACACTTGTCCTAACCAGAGCCAGTCACAAAATTGGAGGCTGCATGGCCGTGGCAATCGGTCCTTTTACAGTCTAATTGTTCCACATGATGATAATTAAAATCACCCATGAAGACAAATTCAGAATGGCTATCCGATGACTGGATCCGAGCCATTGCATCCAAAACACAATAAAAAACCCTATCAGATCAGCAGACGGACCACAAAACACTAAAAACAAATAAAAATTCATAAATGAGCCACAGACTCGAAGTACCATCAGCTCACAGCATGGATATTCGCATTCTCCCTGCCTACACACAACACCATTAGGAATGTAAGCAGCCAAACCTCTAAGTCCAGGGCGGGAGTCTGGCAACCGCAATATTTTCTTCTCAAAATCCAGGATCATCTGCTCAGAAACATGACAATGGCAAGAAACGAGAGTCTACGAACAGAGTCCTAGATCATAATTCAAAGATGCTACAGAGCGCTCAGCCATATTAGCATAGCGACATAAACATTACCACAGAAGATGCGGCAAGAGCGAACACTAGAA
Organism: Parhyale hawaiensis; assembly: GCA_001587735.2. Taxonomy (NCBI): domain Eukaryota; kingdom Metazoa; phylum Arthropoda; class Malacostraca; order Amphipoda; family Hyalidae; genus Parhyale; species Parhyale hawaiensis. The sequence continues at coordinate 143,777 of LQNS02278059.1, forward strand.
CCACGAGGATCAGGATTAACCTCCACATCAGGATAGGAAACTATCAGGCGCGCAAGAAAAAATTAGTACAAGAACAATCATCGTAAGCAAGAGGACAGCATCAATAGTCAAATAACAATACAAATCGACAATCACGATAGCTACGAAAGTAGCCAGCTATCAACGCACCCCAGATCCCGCCATCACTAGTAATTGCTTTCGTCGAAAAGAAAACGAGAAGAGAAAGAAAAGAAAAAAAAAACAGATGATAATACTTGATGGTAGAGAGAGGAGCAGACTGTGTAAGACCAAGTACCCAGCTATGGCACCACTCTGTTCATCTCCTCTTAGGGAAGCCGCTCAACCCAAAGGTCTCATCCGCCTATAGAGTGGCATTTCCTCCAATTCAGGGGCTACCCAGAGCCCCAACCCTCAGCAGGCTCATGCGAAAAAAGAGCGTCCTGTGGCCAGACAATGGGTGCGGCCTAATACCGCGCAGACTACACGCGTTATCACCGTTGCATTCCATCTACTGTTTTTCTCTGGGAAGCTCATGGATGCACCGGGTCCCAAGTGACGACGAATCAGGGATGAAATGATGAGAACAGATTTTATACATCCGTTATACGAGCTGAAAATGTTCGAGAATCAGTGGATAGAGATTTTATTCTAAGTTAACAAAAAAAAATTGCAATAGCTATAATGAACTCTGTAAAATATCAATAGCCTTGCAAATACACAAATAAAATATTCCCATGATATAACCTCATTCAAGAGATGATATCATGGCATATTTACTTTAATATGATTGGTAGGCCAGTTTCGAATCGTTCAGATACTTTTTTAGTATCAGGTACATAAGTCGTCATCTTATTACGTCAAAGCCACAAAGAAAATTAGCTGATGATATTGTAGTTGTGCCTCCCTTAATTAACTGTATACATTACTAAGCATATACACGATATGTTAATCTACGAAAACCATTGTAGACAGGAAAAGGGAATTGTAGATCCCTTACCCTTATTATCGTACCCCCAATACTGCTAAAAACATTTTTCTGTATGCTCAAGGTCTAGCGTTGGCTGTAGAGTTGCGCTAATAGTGCTACATGTGGGTTTTGGTTATGGGGATTCGAAGACTTCATCGAACATATTTGCTGTGAGCCTACGTAGCAGAAAACCAATTTGGCGGCCAAAAATGCAAGATGTGGAGTTTGTCATTTGTTCAGGCTCCATGGGCGTGTGATATAACTGCATCGAAAGTTTTTGTAGAAAGAGCTCGAATATGACTTTAAAAATTGTGTGTATGGATCCGCTTCCTCCGATCGAATCCTCGATGCATTAACTTCGCAGTAAAAGCCGTACAGCTTGTGGGAGTCTTGGTTGAATGTTGCAGCTTCCTCACGGCATGACTGATTTTGCCTCTCATCTCTGGTTTGCATCAATTTATTAAAATTATTGTCGTGCCGTAACACTATATAATTTTTTTTCTGTTTTTGTGTATTGTTTGTCTTTTTAGAGCCATCGTATGCTTCCTAATTTCCAGTGTTTCATTTCGACGTCATATAAGTTCGAAGCAGCATCTCTCTTACTTCTATGGCAGTTCTCGACCGGCATACTTTCAATGAATACATCCTATTCTCAAAGACCTCTCGTTGCAACACTTGGCCATTCTGGAAGTCCGTCCTTTTCGTGTATGTTCTTTCCGAAACCTCATGAATTCGCCGAAACTCACCTCCCAGTATTGTCGTAACACTCATTTTGGCACACTTTAGCCGTGGAAACTTAAGAATGAACCCGGGAATTGATTCGCTATCAATACTCAGTAACGCACAGTAACCAAAATGTTAATCCACGTACACAATTTTGTGATCTGCACAAGTGATGGGGAGAAGTTCGCATCCGCAACTGAGGAACATCCGCACCTTTTTTGATATCCGCATCTGTATCCGCGGATGTTAAGATGGAAACAGCCGCAATTGCATCCACATCCGCGGATGCCTCTGTAACCTTGGTTCTTTTATTTATATTAAGGATTAGTAGATCACTAGATGTCATTTGTATTCATCTAGCCATGCACCTATGTATTCATGCAGCCAACCATGCGCCCATTTCCGCCTGCCGGTTTGCATCCGTCCATATACACATACATTTCTGCATGATTCCATCCATGCGTTCATTGATGCCTGCATGCATGCGTGTATCCATCCACCAGTGTACTTATCTATGTATGCGTCCAGCTATATATAGTATCCATCCATCTATACAATCATCCATCAATACACCCATCTATGCATGCAGCCATCAATGCGCTCAGCTATGTATGCATGCATCTTTTCATCCATGCATGTATTCATCTATCCAAGCATGCATCAATCTATCCTTGTATGCATGCATTCCTACATTACATTATTCAATGTTTCATTAATGTTTCATTAATCTTTATTCGTTATATCATTCATTCACTACTTCAATCATTACATTAAACAATTCTGCAATCAATACTCTCTGCATTACCCATTCATTACTTTATTCAGCACCCATGGATTGTCAATATATTACTCCATTCTTTGCCTCAATCTTTCATTACTCCATTTCATCACTGATGCATTCAATTCATTCATTTTCCATTCATTAGTTCATTTATTTTTCATTACTTCATTTGTTCTTTCTTTCATTCATTCTTCTCTTCATATTTTGTTCATTGATGCAATACATTGATTGCATATGGCATTTTCTTCATTCATTAATCATTACTTTTTATGCTCATATTCATTACTTCATTCATAAACTCCTTGTAAAAGATTTTATCCTTCTTCCTGGTAAGTTTCAGGAATGTGGAATGTATATCAAACTAGAGCACTCTGAGAGCGCATGCCTCCGCCAACTGAGGCAACGGTAGCAAAAAATTCAAATTGGTTCTGAAACCATAAATGTCTTTGTATCAACTCCAAAATCTAATCATTTGTGCCTTTTTATATTAATAACAGCTTGTTCAACTTTCTTGAAGATCCGTTCATTGCTTTTTGAGTTATAGTGTTACAAACGTTATGACAAACATAAGTCAAACATACAAAAGAACAAACCGATCTGCACCAAATTTTGATCATTTATGTGTTTTAACATCACTAACAACCCCTATAAATTTCATAAAGATCCATTCATTATTTTTTGAGTTATTGTGTTAAAAAGCATAAAATTAAAAACAGTGACAAACGAACGAATGAACAAACGGATCATTACCAAAATTTGGTCATATACTCTATGTTATATACCTTATAACTCATGTTAATTTCATCAAAATCCATTCAGACTTTTTGAGTTTTGGCATCGAGAAAAATGAGGCAGACAGACAAACAAACAAACAAACAGATGGACATATCTTCATCAAAAGTTAATCGTTTGTTGCTCCTAACATACCTAACAATCCCTGTAAATTTCATTCAAATCGGTTCATAACTTTTGAGTTATCTTGGTGACAGACAAACAGATAGACAAACAGGCAAACAGACTGACAGACAAACACGACGAAAACATAACCTCCTTGGCGGAGGTAATTAAAAATTTACATGATTTATTTCATTTAGCAGAGTGTGAGGCAGAACCAGCGGTTACCGCAAGCAGTGCGGGAAACTGCGTGTTGTCAGTCTCCCATTTGCACCTGAGTGTGATCTGTCATGACTTCACCTGAACCACGACCTGAAGAAACCCATTTGAAGTCCACCGGATATTAACATTTCAATATTTAAGTTTATATCCTCTTGATTTATATACATTAATCCGTAAAACCCCTCTTGCAGCTAGGCAAGCGCTAGATATTATCAATCCTAAATAAAGAATCCCAACAGCTATAGGAGAAATACAAAATCTTCAAATTGTCTTCCATGCTTATCCCTGTGTCATTTGAAATTCCCGTAACTGGCAAAGCACTTCCGTTGGTTTTATATTAAACTTTCAGATGCTAGAATTTAATGAACATTGTACCAGCCAGTTTTGGAAAATCCATCAACAGAAATATATAGTGAATCCGAGTCTTAACTCGGTTACTACTATGAGATTCTAGAACGACAGGGCTGGGAAAGAGGCAACATTGAGTTCCACACAATTTGCTAGCAAGGAATAATGCATGTCTTCTATACCACTTTGAACAACTGCCACCTAATAACTACTACATAGAAAACAATACTTATTTTTACAGATCCAACCGTTAAGGAGTTATTTATTATTGCACAGTGTCAGTATTTTCTACCTAACATAGAAAAATTAAAAGCCTCAGATTTACAGAGCGAGGTCTTAAAAGCACCCCTTTACAGTATACAAACAACAATGGTGGCCGTGAGATTATGGTTCCAGTATCTCTTTAATAGGTCTTTAGGGAAAACAATAATTTTTTGATAAATCACTGATGACTTTTTTGCGTAAAGTATGATGAAACAGTCTCAGTATACATCCGGTTTTGCATTTTATAGCAACTGCATGATTTCTTAATTTAAATTTGCTGTGTGTGCACACTCACACACACACTGAGCAGCCTCTTAATACCGTGCCGCCGCGCGTTGAGAACGACGTCTCTTTGGCCCTGGGCGACTGTGAGATTTTTATCGCACGAGGATATGCTATGCTGCGGGATGTGCGTTTCTGTGAGGTCTCTACTAATAACATTCTGTACGACTGAATAGCGTGTGCTGAATATCTACAGAGCGTCTTGCGAGGAAAGTAAGAATTTATTGTGCATTAGTTAATACGCTGCACTCACGAAACTGTTGGCCCTCATGTCGGTCATGGAACCGAAGAATTAAAATTTCATCGTCATTTAGTTCTTCGTAATTCAGTTCTGTCGTCTGTTTGGCAGCTTGTGGGCATGTTTTTATTCACATAGTTGCCGGGCAAGTGCTTATATAAAGCGACAAGTAAGCTCTAATTAGACTCGAGGTCAGTCGAGAACGTCTTTGTTACACCTCCATTAGCCTCGCTTGCTGTTATAGAGCATGTGAATAATAAAGTTCTAATTACTTTTAGATCGTTGAATATCGACTGCAGAACAATGTTCTTGTGCCAGGGCAGAGTTCCAAGTCCCTCCAGTTGAGTACACACTTGAACAAAGAACAGAGTAAATTTACTCATCATAATATCGGTGTAGGTAATTATATATAAAAAATACGAGAAGGAAGAACAATAGAAAAAAGAAAAATCGTAAGACGGAGACAAATAAAGACGAATAAATACAGTGAAAAAATGATAACATGTGAGAAAAGCTTAAACCGAGAAAAATAGGAAAGCGCGATTAAGGAGAAAAGAAAGAAACACAAAAGGAAGTGAATGACAAAAAATAGGAAAATTAAGACAAAAGGAAAGAAAGGCACAAAACTAGCTGAAAAAACCGTCCCTGAAAGGACAGAAAGGGAGCAAAATAGACGAAGGAAAGATAAGGAAGCAGTAAAAACTAGAGATTGGGGTCATATTAGGAAGAAAATACAGTTAGTCGAAGAAACTGTTGTTCCCTTCTACGATCCCTGTTTCTCCACGTGGCTGATATACCTATGCTCGTTGTACCCATCGCCGGGTGTTTTTTTTTTCTTCTCCCACCTTGGTTATATGTCCATGTTGTTTGCACTCATAGATGCATTATTTTATAATATTAGGAATGGTAGTTAGATAGGTAACGAAAGCCACTTGCCTAAAAAAGACGAAAAAATGGATACTTCTCTCGATTCCTCTTACCTCTACGGTAAAAAAGCCTAAAAGTTCGAACTGCCGAAATCCCTAAAAAATAGTTTCTGCATATTCACAATCTGTCGTTGGTTATGGAACGGTATGAATAGATAGGGAGCATATTTTCCAAAATAGTAAATGTGTAACTACTGCAATTACAAAAATCCAATTTCATGGAAAAATAGATCAAGTTTTGCTGACGCAAGATTACATTAGCTTGTGATAAGTATGATGAATATGATTCCAAGTTTACGGGGGTGTAGATTAGTGATGGGTCGGATGTCATTTTTTCGGACATCCGCGGATGTGGATGCAATTGCGGATGTTTCCAACTTGACATCCGCGGATACAAATGCGGATGTCAAAAAAGGTGCATATGTTCCGCAGATGCGAATATTCACCCCACCACAAACACACACACCCCCTCTCACGACGGCAGTTTATGCAACACTTGGGGGAAAATAACTTGGATGGTGCTGTGTTGACAGGGACAGCACTTGCACACATTTCAATGCAAATGAGAATTTGCAGTTTTCAGTACTATGGATGAGCTTAGCGTACAGTGATAAACCTGCGCATTCGCGCCTCCTTTGCTGCGGATTTTACAGTTCTGATATCCGCGGATGCGATTGCGGATGCTACCATCTTAGCGGTTGCGGATGTGAAGAAAAGTACGGATTTTCCTCAGTTGCAGATGCAAACTTCTCCCCATCACTTGTGCAGATCACAAAATTGTGTAAGTGGATTAATAGTTTGGTTACTGTGCGTCACTGAGTACTGATAGCGAATCAATCACCGGGCCCATTCTGCGATTTCCATTGCCAAAGTGTGCCAAAATGAGAGTTACGACAATACCGGAAGGTGAGTTTCTTCGAATTCATCAGGTTTCGGAAAGAGCATACACGAAAAGGGCGGACTTCCAGAATGGCCAAGTGTCACAAAACGAGAGGTCTTTGAGAATAGGATGTATTCATTGAAAATAGGCCGGTCGAGAACTGCCATAGAAGTACGAGAGATACTGCTTCGAACTTATATGACGTCGAATTGAAACAAACAATACAAAATAAACAACAAAATACAATGCAAAAAACAAACAACACACAAAAACAGAAAAAAAGATAGTGTTACAGCACGACAGTTTTAATAAATTGATGCAAACCAGAGATGAGAGGCAAAACCAGTCATGCCCTGAGGAAGCTGCAACATTCAACCAAGACTCCCCCAAGCTGTACGGCTTTTACCACGAAGTTAATGCGTCGAGGATTCGATTGGAGGAAGCGGATCCATACACACAATTTTTAAAGTCATATTCGAGCTCTTTGTACTTAAAAACTTGCAATGCATTGATATCACAAGCCCATGGAGCCTGTACAAATGACAAATTCCACATCTCGCATTTTTGGCCGCCAAATTGGATTTCTGTTACGTAGGCTCCCCATAACCAATACCCACATGTAGCACTATTAACACAACTCGACAGCCAACGCTAGACCGTGAGCGTGCAGAAAAATGATTCTTTTTAGCATTATTTGGGGTACGATAGTAAAGGTAAGGGATCTACAATTCATTTCCTGTGTACAATGGCTGTAGATTAACATTTCATGTATAGGCCTATGCTTAATAGTGTATACAGTTAATTAAGAGAGGCACAACTACAGTATCATCAGCTAATTTTTTTTTTTTGCGCCTTTGACGTAATAAGACGACGACACATGTACCTTATACCAAAAAATATCTGAACAGATTCGAAACTGGCCTACCAATCATATTAGTGTAAATATGTCATGATATCATCTCTTGAATGAGGTCATATCATGGGAATTTTTTATTTGTGTATTTGCCAGGCTATTGATATTTTACAGAGTTTATTATAACTATTGCAATTTTTTTGTTAACTTAGAATAAAATTTCTATCCACTGATTCCCGAACATTTTCAGCTGGTATAATGGATGTAGAAAATCTGTTCTCATCATTTCATCCCTGATTCGTCATCACTTGGGACCCGGTGTATTCATGATCTTCCCAGAGAAAAACAGTAGATGGAATGCAACTGTGATAACGCGTGTAGTCTGCGCGTTATCAGGCCGCTCCATTGTCTGGCCACCAGACGCTATTTTTTTCGTATGAGCCTGCTGTGCGTTGGGGCTCTGGGTAGCCCATGAGTTGGACGAAATGCCACTCTATAGGCGGATGAGACCTTTTGGTTCAACGGCATCCCTGAGAGGAGATGAACAGACTGGTGCCATAGCTGGGTACTCGGTCTTACACAGTCTGCTCCTCTCTCTGCCATCAAGGAGTACCATCTGTTTTTTTTTCTCTTTCGTCTTCTTTTCAACCAAATCAATTACTAGTGATGGCGAGGTCTGGGGTGCGTTGATACGTTTTCACCAGTCTTGCACGATGCTGCATCTTCCCTAATAGGAGAGAATGCATCAGTCGATATGCATGGGGTGAGATAGGAAATTGGAGCCTCAAATAACCCAATAAATACCTTTAATATGCCCAGGATACCTCTAGATACTTCTTAACGTCTTTTTCTAGAGCTCGAAAACGGAGACACTTCCATTCTGTAAGTCGTCTCTTTCTCCCAATCCTTCACATGATGCGTATAAGCAGTAGGTATTTATTTCGCAGTACCCAATACGTATCTTCTGTGCCTGCCTGTATACGTCAGCTTTCTTCATTAGCCATCCGCGCCTTTATTTCTTCGACTGAAATTTTTTGCCTAGATTTCTGAAAATACACGGGTCTAAGAATGAGACCACAGTAAAATACGTTTCAGCCAAAATATCATTCCCTTAGAAGCGGCATGCTTTTAATGTCAGTAAATATCGAATATCCAGTTCAATCCAATTGTAGCATTATAAGCTTAATTGCAGGAGAGCAAGAGGACCAATTAATACCGTTTCCAACTTAAAAAAGATATCTTGGATTCTGAAGTTCACTGAAACTCTTGATCGAAACGCGAGAATGAACTGGGCTCGGCTGTAATAACAAACTAATGGCAACTCGTAACGATATGCTATAGAGCAGAATTTCCCCATGACCAGCCTTCTATCGTGAACCGACTTTAGTAATCAAGGTCACAGATTTCCTTTCCAAAGAAGGAATAATCATTCTCCCCTTTCCCTTTATTTATTGCGATCCGTTTATGAGGTTTTTATGATATAGATTTCTTTTTAGTTTAAGGGGGTCATCTCACGATTTTGGTTATAATTATCTTGTTTTTTTTTTGCGCTGAGAGAAGTTATTAGGTCGTGTGAAAGTGTGTCCTAAATTTCTATGAGGCTAGGAGGGGTCCAAAGGAGGTCCATGGGGGCGGGAGGCAGAGGGTCGGAAATATCTATTGTGGACCAATTGTTTTGAAATTTGCATAATATATGTATTTTTCAAAAAGAAAAGAAACACATTTTGCTCATACAACTTTTTGCGATTTAGGCTTTAGTTTTTGAGATAAAAAGAAATATATATAAAGTGCCTAGACATAAGTATTTTTTTATTTATTTAAAAAAATTAGGGACTGCTTTAGGATAATATTAATACAGGAAGTTTATATAACATATATATAATAGAATATTTAAAGAGAACAATCAAATGTGCACTTATTACAGGGAAGTATTACGCAAGCAAAAGTAATGAGGAACAAAAGTATTTGACCAAAATAAATATGATGTTGAATCTTTGATATTTAATAGTATAATTTGAATAAATTACTTTGGAAATTATTCTAGAACGTTCTTGAAACGTCTCGAAACAAATGCAATGTAAGGAAACCACAGCCGGCGCAATCATTACCTCTCTAGACCTCGTTGAAGTCGCGCACACTCTAACTACAATGCCCAAAGTTACAAAAATCCCTGATGCTACTCGTAAACGGATAATTCAACTTTGTAGTGAGGGATTAACTTATAGAGTAGTAGCAGAACGAGTCAATGCTTCTTTTTCAACGGTTGGAGCAATAGTCTGCAAGCATTAAATGACTGGGGCGGTCTCCAACCTGCCAAGAGCTGGAGCTCCGCGTAAGATCATGGGTCGTCCTCGATCGGCGCTACATGCTACGTAAGGTGACTAATGACCCCACGGTAACTCGTTCTGACCTTCAGAGTGAAGTGGCGTCTCAGGGACTGCACGTCAGCAGGAAAATTATTGTTAGGGAATTGAACCGTACTGGCACTCATTTTTACACTCCTCGCAAAACTCCTCTTCTTACAGCAATGCATGTCAAGAGCCGCTTAACATTTGCCAAAGACCACCTGGACAAAGGAAAAGAGTTTTGGGAAGGGGTTATATGGTCTGATGAAACTAAAATAGAACTTTTGGCCGAAACGAAGCTCGACATTTATGGAGGAAACGTGGAACTGCCTATGACCCCAAGAACACAATCCCCACCGTGAAACATGGAGGGGGCAGCATCATGGTGTGGGGTTGCCTTACTGCCCATTGTGTTGGGATCTTCTTATCAATGATGGCAAGATGAATAGTTTAATGTACAGTACAGGGAGACATTAGAGAAGAAGATGCTTCCAAGTGCCAAAAAATTCTATGGGCGGGGCGGGTTGACCTTCCAACAAGATAACGACCCCAAGCATACTGCGGATTTAACGAAAGAATGGTATCAAAAGAAGAAAATAAATGTTCTTCCATGGCCTAGTCAATCACCGGACCTTAATCCAAAAAAAATTGTGGCGTTTTTTATATCTTGTGTCCACAAACGGTGTCCCGAAAATCTTACTGAATTAAAGGTTATCTGCATGGAAGAATAGAAAAAAATACCATCAAGTGAATGTGAAATGTTAATTTTCTGCTGTAACACTCGTCTCCATGCTGTTATTGCCAATAAAGGTCACGCCACCAAGTACTAACGTCATAATTTTTTTTTTGTCAAATACTTTTGTCCTCCATGACTTTTGCTTGTATTAAATTTTCTTGTTACAAGTGCACATTTGACTGTTCTGTTTCAATATTTTATTATATATATGTTATGCAAACCTCCTGTATTAATTATCCTAAAGGAGTCCCTGAATTTTTTAAAATACATAACAAATAGAGTGGTGCAAATACTTATGTCTAGGCACTGTATATACTAGAGGACACGCTCTGTCATAAAATGACACCGAAAAATTTGTGTTAACTTTCTTCACTGATCATACATTAGTTATTACAACTGCTGACCTAAGCACCCTGAGAAGAGCATTTACGGCTTCACAGCTGCTCAGTACCAAAACTTTTTTCTCTGAAATGGAAAAAAATTCACTGCTTATTGTAGCCCGATCAGCAACGCTGAAAGTAAAAGCTCAGATTCGGTATTGTGGATACGGTAGGCTGGCCTATACGTATACAGGTCCAATGGTTTTTGCTTAGCAAAAACTGTTTCATCGACCATTGCTTTAAATTTGGGAGAATCCTTGAAGCAACGAAATCATCTGTGGGAAGAAACTACGAATCAAGATGCATGAGAGTGCCAATGGAAGCTTCAGATATCTTTAGTGCTGCGATTTCAACTTCGGCAATGCAATAAGTGCATGCAGACAAAAGGTCGCGCGATACTTTGCCATAGATTCGATAAATGGAGAAGCTAATGCTCGTAAAAATCAGACTAAGCCTGCGATGTCTTCATTTTTTAAATTTCAGCTGTCCCTGATTAGGATACGTTTGCCATCTTCTACAACCCGGCCTATTTTCTACCTAACAGTTTTCAATGGAACTTGAGAGGATGACCAGAGCATCAACGTGGGCTAATTTTCGCGTATCTGTTTTGTTAAAGAGGGACAGAAAATGGATAAACCTATAAATAAACAAACAGATAAATACACATCGGTCTTTATTATAATGTAGATAGCTATTATATAAGACTCCCCACATAGGGTTCCTACCGAGGGCCGATCGGGGGGGGGGGGTCAAAAATCATGAAATGACGCATGCATATTATCTGTAGTTGCTAATGCAACATACATACAGCATTCATATTCCATTTATAGTGCAAAATAGTGCAGTATATAACATTTCACAACATGTTTTAGTTTTTTGCCTCTCCTGTAAAATGTGACTTTTTCGCCTGAAAAATAATAAAAGTCGATAAGTGTTCATGTTAGGAAAAAACAAAGACAGTTTTAGAATCCTTGAAACATTCCTAGCAAAGTTATAAAGAAACATTTTCCATTTTTGCCTTTATATTTTTTATTTTCTAGCTCAAAACCGAAACTTTGCTTTTCTTCACTATATATCAGTTAGCGATCAAAAATCGCAAATCAAATGAAAACGAAAGAGAAACTGGAAAATCTGTCTCTATAACTTTGTTAGGAATGCTTCAGGGATTCTAAAACTCTTTTTTTTTGCATTAACACTTATTGATTTCTATTCTTTTGAAATTTCCCGAAAATAACTAAGTATATATATATATATATATATATTCCCCATTATCTCAAAAACTAACGCCTAAATAAAAAAAGTTCTACAAGCAAAATGTGTTTTTCTTCCAAAATTACATATAATGAGCAAATTGCACACTAATCGGTTTGCAAATAAAAAAGTTACAAAAATCTGAGTTGATCCCCTTAAGCGAATGGAAAATTTCGTCATACTCACGGACCATTCATAATCCCTTTTGCTTCAATATGCACTTCTTTGACATCCTGTTCTTAAAGCCTCTTTTTGCTGGATCGACCGCTGAAATATGCTCAGCAGTCATTGCCCGGCTGGCGACTCTTTCCTCACTAGACAGCTTTGGCATTGCCCGCCCCATGCTAATTGACATTATTACCTTCGCCAAGTAGGTTATGTTTTCGTGGTGTTGGTCTCTCTGTCTGTCTGTTTGTGTGTTTGTCTATTTGTCCCTTTGTCTGTTTGTCTGTCTGTCACCAAGATAACTGAAAAATGTTCTGAACCGATTTGGATGAAATTTACATGGATTGTTTGGTATGTTAGGAGGAATAGATGATTAACTTTTGGAGAAGATATGTCCATCCGTTTGTTTGTTGGTCTGCCTCATTTTTCGCACTGCCATAACTCAAAAAGTTATGGATGCATTTTTATGAAATTAACATGAGTTGTTAGGTATATAACAAAGAGTAAATGACCAAATTTTGGTAATGATCCGTTTGTTCGTATTTTCGTTTGGCATTGTTTAAACTTTTATGCTTGTTAGCACAATGACTAAAAAAATCATGAATGGATCCTTATGAAATTTATAGGAGTTGTTAGTAATGTTGAAAGACATAAATGATTAATTGTTGGTGCAGATCGGTTTGTTCGTTTGTATGTTTGACTCATATTTGTCATAACGTTTGTTAGCAGTATAACTCAAAAAGTCATGAACGGATCTTCAAGAAAATTGCATAAGCTACTATTACTCTCAAAAGACACAAGTGATTCGATTTGGAGTAAATGCAAAGAAAATTATGGTTTCAGAGCTAATTTGAATTTTTCGCTACCGTTGTCTCGCTTGGCGGAGGTATGCGCTCTCAGAGTGCTCTTGTTGCTATTAAACTTCACGCTTGAGCTCCCACGGACAGGTAATACAACCCAAATGAAGCACCTGGAAGCCCAAAACACTTCTAAAGGAAATCCAGCTAAAAAATTATTAACAACTGACTTAATTGCCTGCAGGCCAATACGACCGAAAGTCGATGCCGGCAACAAATTCCAAACCTTAACCGACCAGAGCACGGAACACCGACAGAACTGATAAGTTCCACATCCAACATCCTCCATCGTGAAGGAGTGCGCTGCGTACGCAGCACGTGTCTCTCTCCTAAAGACCTTAAGGGCAGGGAGAGAAGAATACAATCGATGCCTCTCATTGTTGTACACTTTATAAAACATACAGAGCTCGGTTACCCTTCTCCTGTTTCGATAGGTTCACCAGATCATTATCAACGCACCGCCTGCTAGCTGACTCAGAGCTGCCAATGGGATTTTTATGAAAGCTTAAGATTATCAGTAATTCCCAGAAGAATACAAGAAGGCGAGCACTAACATGAAAAACTAAGGTTTTTGAGAAGACCCCAAGCTATGGCCCCTTGGCTCTGGAGAAAGAGTGTGTGGGGCTCTTTTCGTCGGGTGGCCCAGCCATTGTCTACTTAATGGTTACGGCGGGTTATGTAATAATTGTTCCTATGTCTGGAGACTGTATAATCTTATAAAGCAATAATAGTACATCATTCCCATTCCTTATGTCTCACAATGAACTGCAAAACCTTATGAATAAGAAGACTACTCCGGGTTCTTGCTATACGCGGAGGTTATGATTCCAAAATGGTTTCCGTCAAGTGAATTTGCCTATATCGAAACCATCTACGTTAAATAAAGGGGACTGCGTTGTATGACCCACTCCCATAATAGCAAATCTGCTACTTTTTTCGCATTACTACTGCACTAAAACACAACGGAAAGGCAACAGTAATGGTATATTGCAGCAATCTGTAGGAGAAAACTGTAAATATGAAAAAATGTTCTGTATTGAGGCAGTGCCTGCTGTACGCAACTCTCCAATCGCATAAGAGGAAAATTTTCTCTCATAAATTTCATTGGCCACAATTATTGTCCATCTGCATAAAAGCGAATTTTGCATATAAGAAGAACATGTGTAGTTGTAAATAATGTTATACAATATATTATTTATTGCAGGGGTTTGTTCACTTTTGTACTCAGCTGACATAAAAAAAAACTCAGGAACTAAAGAATGCAACTTTGCGCACGCCATTCCACGATTAAAACGTCATTATAGACTTCACGAAAGAATATATAAGTGAGTCTGATGGTAGAAACTTTACAATGAGTTCACTGTTCATAGTACTCAACAGTATATATCTTGAGGAAAATAACTTAGAAGAAAATAAGCTATTCAGAAGTACAACATATTTAAAGTTTCGTAGTTAATAGCAGGGGCCCTGTGGTGACCACAGAAAATTATGCATGTTCAAACTTTGGTTTTCTCAGCATGCAACGCAGCACTACATAACACGCTCTTTAGTCGTTAAAACAGTTCCCTCCTCAAGAAAAAAAAAGTTTGGAATCACTTCCTGCTGCATACTTGTGTAACGTAGCTCACAGGCGTCGCTATTCGTAACGGTACATTATTTTGCTCATGTGGTGTTCTCGCAAGGTTAAATTCTTGACTGAAGTAACAATGCCGCTGTGATGGACTGGCTACTGTACCTAGAATAATGATGTGTAAGACACTGCTTGTTCGCACTCATCGGTAGCATGTGTAGGATTTAGCGAATATGCGAGGTGAAATACACCAGAACGTGGAGAGAAATGGCGCACAATGTAAAATCAGAGAGTGAAAAATGTGAAAATAAAAATGCAGTACAGAAAGAACAGTCACTCACTACGTACAGTGTAGTTAAGCAAACAAAATGTGGCCACAATAGAAAGTACCGTCAAACAGTACAGAGTGCAGATGCAGTCCAATACACCACTCTACAACCACGCACTACAGAATGTGCAGTAAAGGACTACATTACATTTGTTATTAATATTGGTTGAGGTAGCGTATTGTTGTAGGTCAACGGAATATAAATGAAGCTGAAACCAGTTCTCTCTTGCTTTGGTTACGTTACTGATCAAAGAAAGATATTTAGTTGAAAGCGGAAACGTTAACGTCCATATAAGGAATGCAAAATTTTACTATTTTTAAAATCTTTCAATAATTTATGATGTTATAAAGTCTCCTAGAATTTGTACTTACTTACAATTCAAAGATAATTACTTCCGCCGAGGAGGTTATGCTTTTGTCGTGTTTGTCTGTCTGTTACTCTCTTTATCTGTCACCAAGATAACTCAAAAAGTTATGGACGGATCTTTACGAAATTTACAAAGATTGTTAGCCATGCTTGCAGTAACAGCTAAATAACTTTTTGGTGAAGATCCGTTCGTTTGTTTGTTTGCCGATTTTTTCTTAGCAGGTACCATAATTCTAACAGTTATGAATGGATTTTCAGAAATTTATATCAGTTGTTTGGTATATCACGAAGAGTAAATGACTAAAGAAGCTCCTACCCGACGAACAAAAAGGATGCCGTAGGAACACCAGGGGAAGAAGGACTATTTGCTCGTCGAAAAGCTCCTCACGAAAGATGCCAGGAGCAAAAAGAAAAATCTAAGCATGGCTTGGGTTGACTACAAAAAAAGCCTTCGATATGGTCTATTACTCCTGGATCCTGGAATACCTGGAAATTCACGGCATCGCCGGCAACATCCGCAAACTGGTCTCGACGACCATGCCCAACTGGAAGAGCCAGCTCACAAGCGCCAATAAACACCTCGGCGAAGTGAGTATCAAGCGGGGCTTCTTCCAGGGCGACTGCCTATCTCCACTGCTCTTTATCCTGACCATGATCCTCCTCTCAAAGACCCTGAACAAGGCCGGCCAAGGCTCCAACTACAGCCGTACCATGAAGCTCAACCACCTGTTTTACATGGACGATCTGAAGCTCTACGCTAAATCAAAAGACCAAGTAGAGCAGCTCCTTAATATAGTCCATCAGTATTCCCAAGACATCAAGATGCAGTTTTTGTTAGCAAATGCCGAGTCCTTAACATCGAAAGGGGGGAGGTTACTGCGTCCGAGGGAATCATCATCGAAGAAGGTATCATCAAGGATATCGAGGAGGCAGGTTACAAGTACCTGGGTGTCGTGGAGTATAACACAATTCTCCACAGAACGATGAAAGATTCTATTCGGAAGGAGTACCTTACCAGACTCCGGCTCATCCTGAAATCACACCTGAATGGGGACAACACCATCAAGGCCATGAACACCTGGGCCGTCTCCGTAGTCCGATATTCTGCTGGCATTATCAACTAGACCAAGAAAGACTGCACCGACATGGACATCAAAACCAGGAAGCTCATGACCACCTATCGAGCACTGCACCCAAGATCGTGCGTAGACAGACTCTACATCCTTGAATCCTTGAATCCTTGAATAATGTTTGAGCCTTGAAGCTCCGGCCACGCTGATGCGCCGCCATCTCACTGCAGGAGGTGCAGGGAGTTAGTTGCGTTGGGCTCTCTGATGGGCGAGTTGGTCCACCAG
>LQNS02278060.1:13795-26345 GCA_001587735.2 Parhyale hawaiensis
CATCAATTAGAGCTTGTTTTCATCATTTAGAACTTGTCTACTTGTTAACAGATCTTCACTTCCTTTGGGTGATTCGTTTCCTTTGGGTTCCTTTGGGTCTTTTTGGGTTCCTTTGGGTTCCTTTGGGTGATTCGTGGGACCCGCGACTTTTTCTTGTCCCACTTTTTTCTCAAAAACTACTGGACCGATTTCGATGATTTTGGTCTCAAAAAATTTCTAATTTTTAGCTCCACCCGGAGATCACTTTCATTTAACCCTAAATTACCCTACAACCCTGTCAGGGTTACAAAAGGGGGTCAAAATCGCTTGTCGCACGCGCCATTTTTTTTTTATTATTGGGCCGATCAACCCAATTTTCTTTTAAAATCCTGTATCTTGATCCTTTCGAGTGGCAAACACCATTCGTTTTCCCAAAAATTTATCCTTAACCCTGTCAGGGCTAATTTACTTTTTTATCCTAAGCACATACATAAATACGACATTGTCCCACTTTTTTCTCAAAAACTACTAGACCGATTTCGATGATTTTGGTCTCAAAAAATTTCTAATTTTTAGCTCCACCCGGAGATCACATTCATTTAACCCTAAGTTACCCTACATCCCTGTCAGGGTTAAAAAAGCGGATCAAAATTGCTTGTCGCACGCGCCATTTTTTTTATTATTGGGCCAATCAAACAGTAAATTAGCCCTGACAGGGTTAAGGATAAATTTTTGGGAAAATGAATGGTGTTTGCCACTCGACAGGATCAAGATACAGGGTTTTAAAAGAAAATTGGGTTGATTGGCCCAATAATAAAAAATGGCGCGTGTGACAAGCGATTTTGACCCCCTTTTTTAACCCTGACAGGGTTGTAGGGTAACTTAGGGTTAAATGAATGTCATCTCCGGGTGGAGCTAAAAATTAGACATTTTTTGAGACCAAAATCAGCGAAATCGGTTCAGTAGTTTTCGAGAAAAAAGTGGGACAAGAAAAAGTCGCAAGCAAATGAAAAAGTCGCAAGCAAAAAGTGGCAAGGTGAAATGCTGAGGCGATTCTTTGTGGCGAAGTTGTGTGCGTGAATACAACCACAAGTTGCAGAAACGACCAAATTCATGTCTACGTGACGACCAAAAACGTGGTTGTCGCACGGAGACTCGCTTTTGGTTGTGTTTACGACCACAACTCGCAACTTCATTTTTAGTGCGCTTATCGATCGTGGTTGTGACGTCACATGTTTATGTTTACGAAGTGTCACTGTACTTAGCTTGCGGAAAGTGTTCCTTGCTGAGTGCTTCAAAGACTCTCATTATTTTTCTTTGTAATAATGTTTTGCAGTATTTACTAGGCTAGTTCTACTTTCAAACATGGATACGAGAGAGGATCATGGAGATGATGTCGAGTTTGGACAAATAGTGCAGTAAGTTATTATATGAAAGTCACTTGATATTGAAATAGGCTAGGGCCCCCTGGAAGGCTAACTAAGTTAGCAATTAGGGCTAGCCTAGGCAATATTGGGAAATATCACTGAGGCTTTTGAAGAAGTCATTCAATAAATGGCATTTGTTGAAGGTACCAGGAAGGTTTTTTTTTTCTTTAGC
Source organism: Parhyale hawaiensis (assembly GCA_001587735.2). Taxonomy (NCBI): domain Eukaryota; kingdom Metazoa; phylum Arthropoda; class Malacostraca; order Amphipoda; family Hyalidae; genus Parhyale; species Parhyale hawaiensis. The sequence continues at coordinate 15,374 of LQNS02278060.1, forward strand.
TATTAGCCTAAATTGATCACTGTGCCTGCAATTCTTTTTTTCCATGCCTATTCTGATGGACTGAGACTCTTTTACCCTATCAACTAATCAAGGTAGTTTGGTTGTGGTCAAATTCCTCTATAGTGTTGGCAGTTCTCTGGGTATTTCTGAGATTTATCTAGGCCAGGCCTATATACAAGATGTGGGCTAGACTAAAGTGGGCCTATGGGCTGAACCAAAATATGCATAGGCTAGCCTATAGCCGCTATAGGATAGGCTACAATTGGCAATGCTAACTAGGTAGTCTATTGGTATCCAGAAGAATTTGACTAACTAGGCTAGACTATGACCAAACTGCCTTGATAGAATGGTCTGATTGGTTAGCCTTAGTAGGTAGGCTAGGTCAGCTTAGTTACAGTGGAACCCCGGTTTCCCGGACTTCTCGTTTTCCCTGACTATTTTTACTTCTCTGAGGTTTTCTCAGAACGTTCCGGGAAACTAAAACCAAGCCGGAATAATATACAACTTCTGTATTTCTCGGAAAAAGTCTGGCAAATGTTCTGGACTTTCAAAAGATTTCCCCGGAAGTGACACTGCGCAGATACTGAAATTCACCTATTGCGCAGTGTCTCTTCTGGGAAATGTAAGGCAACCTCCATCATTTCAATTCAGTTGTCATCTGCACATTGTAGTGTTTGTTTAAGAAGTGCTATTCTAGTGATTTAAATTCAAATTTATAGGTATGATTTTAAATTTTTAATGTGAATGTGATAAATTCCGCAAGTCGCAATATCGCTAACTATTCGTAGAAGCAGAAACACGCTTTCTCGTGCAGAACGGAACTAACATGAGGTAACTGCCCTCATAAAGATTTTGTGGCTTATGCAATTAGAAAAAGTTATTGAGGAAAATAGCAAGATCACGCGGGTGCGACCGCTCGCAAAATCACGCAAGTGGCAATAGCACTAATACTAGCGTAGCAGCTGAAACAAGCTTTCTAGTACAGGACGGAACTAACATGAGGTAGCCTAACTGTCCTTTGAAATTTTGTGGCTTGTGCCCTTAAAGAAAAGGTTATTAAAGAAATTTGTGTGATAATGTGGATGCAATCACTCACAAAATACCATAAGTTGGGATATCCTATTACTAATACTGACTCAAGTTTTTGGTACTTCATGCAAAGATTTACATGTAAAATGCTATGTGGACTGACAATTCTGGAAATAGCTTAAGTTCGGTCACAAATGCGCGACAAACCACGGTTTTTCTGGCATTGAATTTTCTAGAAATCGTTTCAATTTACCGGATAGACGTCCGGTAAAAAGGGGGTTTTTCCGGGAATTGAGATTTTCTCGTTTTCCTGGAAATTTCAGTTTCCTGGAAGAGGCTCCCCCCCCCCCCGTGCTGTCCGGGAAAATGGGGTTCCAGTGTATACCGTATAGCTATACTGTATTTTGAAATGGGCCATTAGATGACCAAGATTCTTTTTATATGGTCTGTTGAATGGCCAGCTCTTGTTAAAGCTACCAAAATTTGAGTATCTACATCCAATGGCCTGTTTGCTTCAAAAAGCTCAAAAACTATTAGAAACACTGTGCATTTTCACACGTCTGGTTTCAATTTGAAATAAAATAAGCATATTTAAATGCACACCACTTCCGTACAGATGAGATAATCATCCAAATTTCTTTATACTTGAATACCTTTTTGTATGGGTTTTAACTGTAAGCTAACCTATTTAAAAGGTGATCCATGACAATGATTACATTTTGTCATTACCAGGTATTTTCTTGTATAGATAAACTAAGAGAAATTCAAAGTCATCTCAAAAAGAAGGTCCGTCCATAAAAATGGACATAAGATTCATAATCCATATAAAAATATGAGTCTATTAAAGAAAACAAACTTTTGGGATGATTCCAGTTTAGCAGCATCCAAAAAAGAGGGTATTATTGCAATTTATGGGCAACAAACAAACTGTGTTTTTTCTCTTATAGGTACATATAATGTATACAGTATATTTTGACCTGTATATATAATCCAAATGTGAAATTGTGAAGTCTACCTCTGTTGGACAACCCTAGTTTTTAAGTTAGGTCTATAGCTAGGACAAAACTGTTAAACTTTTACTTTCACTTACACATGTTTTTTTTTGCTTTCAGTAGGCTATGTAAATTGGGTCAATTTAAAATAATTTACACAAATGATGTTTCTGTTGCAAATACTTAGTTTTTGAGATATTAGACTTTGAAGTTCCCATTGTTTTCCTATGGGAGAAAATAGCCGATGTCACCACAGGCTTGCTAACGACCTAAAAAGAGCCTAACCAAGCCTAACCTAACCCTACCTAACCTTATCTAACGCAACCTTACTCAACCCTAATTTTGCTTGTAGCCTATGGGATCGCTTGGTATTTTCTCCCATAGAAAAACAATGGGAACTTCAAAGTCATATACAGTGGAACCCCGGCTTCCCAGCCTTTTTTTTTTTCACTTTTCTGGGGTGTTCCGGGAAACTGAAACCAAGCCGGAAAACTTCGGCATTTCCCGGAAAAAGTCCAGCAGAAGTTCCACACCTTCAGAAGAATTCCCGGAAGTGATGCTGCGCAGATACTGAAATTCGCCTATTGCGCAGCGTCTCTTCCGGGAATCGGAAGGCAACCACAGCCATTATCGTTCAGTACCTATGCGTCTGCACATCGTGGTGTTCAGTTGAAAAGTGTTATTTTGGTGATTCAAATTCAAATTTATGGGTTTAATTTTGGGTTTTTAAAGTGAATGTGATGAATGATATTGAGTACTATACTTAATCAATAAAAGTAGGCTAGAATAGTCACTTATTTATTACTTTGAACGAAAACATCACTTGGTGAACTCGTAAGTTAACTCTAGCCCCTAGGCCAGCTTTGCAGTCATTCAAATATGAATGCATCAAGTATGTACGGTAGCTAACTACATACATACTCTACAGTAGGTATGTATGCATTATGAGCAGTAATGTTCATTAGATACATTAATGTTATTCTTAGTTTTTTTTTGGGAGGGTGGGGATTACATATTTGAGCCTAGCCTCACTGTATTGTATACAGTAGTTTTCATGTAGGCTAAGAACAAAAGAATAACATTTAAGAACTAAACACCCTTTTTAGTTTTTTAATGTACATAAAACCAAATACCTAATACTTGTAATTCCTCAATATTAATGTACTGATTGATATGGTATACTGCTCAGCAAAAATTTAAGGGTAACAATTTTTGAAATGGCACTAGATCTATTGAGTTCAATTCAGTATCTATTAGCTATTTTGGTGTAGGCAAATTGAATGTCATTTCAAATCTAACTACATAGATGTCTCAATTGTGAGTTGTGACTGTAAGCTGTAACCAGCTAAATATTGCTTCAAAAACCATTGTAATGATTTCAATGAAATACCTAGTGTTGTATTACCCTTTGTTGAACTAACTCTGTTTCCGAACAGACAACTAGTTATTATTTGATATGTTTGTGTGATATTCCTATCAAATAATTGCTAGCTGTTTGTTCAGGAATTGAGTTAGTTTGAAAATAGGGTAAATTCCCTCTCGGTGTTTCATTCAAATCATTACATTCATGGACTTTGAAGCAATATCTGGTTACAGTTTACAGTCACAATTGAGACACCTAGGTATAGGTATTTGTTAGAGTTAGTTAAGCAATTGGGTATTTCTCCTATTAAGTTTAGGTCCATTATTGATTTTTAATTATATTTTGACATGTGATATAGGTACCACCATAAAACAGTTTTTGACAATATCTTGATACTAAGTTAGAAAAGCGAGATATCTTGAAAACTGGATAACCATATCTGATGAAATTGTTTTTCCTTAAAAATGTCTTAAAATGTGTATTTTTTTCCTATGTCAAGTGCCAAAATATGAATGGCAGCATCAATTTTTCTCTGTTTGTAGCTGATTTTATGGCACAATGCTTTAAACTCCCTAGAATTATAAATATACTTCTGACTTTCAAGTCTTTCGCCAAGTGCCACAGCACTCAATGAAAGTTCGAAGGCAGAAAGTCTAAAGTAAATTCCATAAAATTGGCTACAAATAGAGAAAAGTTTATGCCATCTTTTCATAGAAAAATGTTTTATTTCGACAATGTGTTACCGTACTTCCAAACCTTTATTTGGTACCTACTGGTACAGTATGCCTAGCCTATTGCAATGAGAATAGCAAAAGAAAAAAAAAAGCATTTTTGCGATGGTTGGTATGTTTGCTAGCAGTATTAACGTATATTTGATGACAATACTGTACTTGATAACTGAAGGAAGAGGATTTGTTAATGAGAATTATCTGCAAGGCAAGAGGCTAAGGAAGTGCTACAAGAAATGGAATGAAAGATCCTTTTCAAAATGAGGGTACCCTGGACTTACTTGGCAAGGAGGCACTCCTCTGAACAAAAAAAAATGATAATAAAAAATAAATATTGACAGTGAGAATATAAACTCTAGGAACTAGGTACCTATATGGTAGTAGAAAGAGACATTAGTGAATGTGCCACACAATATTGTTATGTCTAATACCAAGCTGCCTGTCATTATTATTAAAGGTAGTCCCTAGTTTAAAAAAATACATTTCCCATAAACTTTGTTTGCATCAAATTGCCTTGATGGTTCAGGCCCTCCACCAGCTCAGTTTGTCCTGTTCCTCTCCTCCCTTTGTTGGCGAGCATTGCCTAGCTCACCTGCTCCCTGGCCTTCCTTCATGTATCCTAAGTGCAGGAGCCTTGCTCATAATTATAGCTAGGCTAACTATTTATCTACTCTATTGAAATTGGGTGATAGGTATCTATGTTGCAACTGTTCCCTCTGTAATATGGTAAAAGTTGACATTCTTTGAAAAGTGTAACCTAGGTTGATAAATTCTAAAAAAAAAAATGTTTCAGGTATGCCTGTCCATGTTGCTCCGTGGTTTCGTTTACCGTGGAAGGCATTGAGCACCATTTAGACGAAGCCCATCCGAAGATACCAGCCGCAACTGGTGAGGCAGCTCACCCGTTAGGCCTACAACAAACTTATCATCTCCAAGACACTGGTAAACCATCTTGCTCTCCAATGGTGGAATCTCGGTTGAGGAATAGAGAATCCAAAGGTTGGTTTTACATTTGCTCCTCAAATTTAAAAATATTGCATTCATAACTAGATACAAATTTATGTCATGTAGGCCTATGTTCATCTACCAAAACTAGATAATGTATATTTAGCAAACTAGAGATATCTTTATATTGAAGAGAATATTCTTTATTTGTTACCTCAATATAGCTTCATTGTTCATTCAAGTTCGATTAGTAATGCCATATACTGCAGTTAGTTTGTGCTAATCATGGTTTAGGACTCTGTTGCACTAAGTTCGTTACTACGTCTGAGTTCAGCAACTGCCATAATCCTGGTCCTTGGACTTCAAAAATCTGGACTCAATTAGCTAGCTATTCAGCAAATCCCAGCTGCTAGGCCAAGTTTCCTTTACTTCCCGACACCAAATCTTCTGCACAATTTTGTAATGTGCAAGGTTTTAATATGAGTCAAGATTCCTTGTAAGTAGGTTACCTGCTGACCTGTTACTGATTGTTAACGTTCCACATTCCAGATTCATTCCTCTACTACAGGGAGTTTTCCCTAACAGTAGATAGCTCTCTAATGTTGTGTAGCTAACTACATGTTCTTTCTTTAAAGGTTTTATTTTTCCTTGTGGCACTTTCCATTCGTGATCGGGATAACTACCTACTGTATGTACTGTACTTTTATTGTTTTTTGTATTAGAGCTACCTAGTCCTGCTTCACTCTTGAGCCATTTGGACGTCAGGGTTGAGACTGTGGAATGTTTCATATTTTTGGAACACATCTTTCTTTCACAGATAAAAAGATTAAACATATTTAACATCCTAAGTTGCCTATATATCCATGTTAGCTAATTCAAATTTATTTGAATGGATCTGTGCAGATTACACTCCAGTTGAGACAAATAATACACTTGCGGTAAAGTAAAGTTTGAAAAAAGGATAACCCACGGTAGGGGTAAGAAATGGACACCCTGTCTTGCAGTAAAAAAAAATCCATGTCTCATGCCGCTGATAGGTAAATGTTGTAATATTTAATAACACCCTGGCAGAGAGTTCTTGTGTCGCTTGAGGTGCATGGTCAGAAGGGTTGCGAAATCAGAGTTGCAAAGTCACCTGTTCCATGAGTCTGAATCAGAATTTACAGGTACACTCCCACTGTGAAGAACCACTTAACAAGATATCAATTCATCAACTTTATTAGTACTCTCAGGGATGATACAATAGTTAGGTATATTAAACCCAGCTTATCACTAGACGCTTGACAGCCTTAGTAGCTACACTGCATTTCGGCTCATTGTTTGGCATCTGTTTGGTAAGAGTATGTGCTGCCATCGGCTATACATATTTGACAGTCTGTAACAAGGGCCATCATAGACCACGTTTACCAGCTAATTAGCTGATTTTTCAATCCTGTTTTGGAGACTGAAAGCGCATATCCTTGTTCTGACTTTCAAACAATCTGTATTTTTATAAGCGGATATCACACTAGCACTATACGACTTTGGTACATTCATAAGCCGGCGAAATATGTCATTATAAGTCACACGTAGGCGCCTAATGGTCTTCTGCTTAAAGTTCAACCTAAGCGAGTTACAGTAGATCGTGTAACAATAGCTACGAAATAACTGACGCTTGACCTCTTCAGAGCAGTGACCACATTTTCTCAGTAGTATGTTGCCCACTGCGTGTAGCTTCCGAGTTTCTTTCTCTATGTCCTGGTTATCACGAAAATCATCAGTGGCCCAGATAAGAGAAGTTGTTTAAATAATTGAGCTCTACGCCATTGAGATATGTCACTTTATCGGCCGGCAGACTTGTTTTTTGTATCCTAGGTTTAATGTACATGCAGGCAGCTTTCACAGTACTGTATTATATTCAATGCTAAGTTTACTAGCTTCATTTCACAAATTCTAAGTAGTTTTTGGAGTCCGCTGGAATGGGGAGCAGCAAGAACCATATCATCAGCATAGCTTTGCGCATTTACTGCCTTACCATTAATATGGCACCCTACTCCGGCTGTGTTCAGTTGGGTATGAATATTGTCAACGAAGATATTAAAGAAAAGCGGGGAGAGTAACCCTCCCTGCCTTATGCCATTAGTCGTTCCAAACGTTGATGACATTTCTGTTCCCTATTTCACAAAGAACTTCTGAGTTTTGAACCAATACTTTACTAGAGTTTTAACGATGTAATGGGGTATTTGTCTATCGATCACACACTTGAAGAGCGAGTCTAGAAAATATATAAAATATAAGAATTTATTCATTTTTGTCTGTAATTGCACCATGCACATGCGAATACAGAGTGGATTTCAATTATTGTATTCATTTTTTTATTAAAATTGGAGTGCCATGATAACCTATTGCCAATTTTTTCCATTTTATAAACTAACTAGTAAATTTGGGTCTCAACTGGGGCATAACCTATGGTTTATGAATGAATTCCATTATAAATGGCTACAAAATACTTTCTTAAACTTCAACTGATGTATGTTATGGCCTCTTAGGGGAGAAAATAATGTGAATTTGTAAAATTGCCTTAATTTCATCGACTTTATTCAATAGTGGTGCATCGCTCTGAGATTGAATATAGGCTACGGTAGTAACTACTGTAGTAAATAACACATCCACACGATATTATTAAGGTTTTTCATCACATCTCGTTCCTTTAAATTTGGCATATTAAATTCATTGAATTATCATAATTATTTCACTGATTTCTGTTTATTAAATTATAAGTAAATTGCCAATACTTACACTGGCTGATAATGGAATATTCGATGTACCGTAGCTATGTTTTGGGTTTGCTCATTAAACAATGAATAACGCTATGCAAAATATATTTTGTATTGCATTGAGTGAAATGTGTAAACCATATGGGTATTGCATGTTCAGTGCACTTCAGCACATTTCAGTTTACAATTTTCCACCACACTTTTTTGTGCATTATTTAGTATTTACTATTTACATCTAACATTTGCGTACGTCATTGTTTTGTTACACACCGTACATTCTTTATTTTTGTCATCAGATGGAAGTGGACACGCCTGGAGAGATGAACACGTCATCGAACTCCTCACTCAAGTTTCTACTAGAAAAAGACTGCTGGACGACAAATTGACGAAAAACAAGAAAATATGGGATGAAATAGCGTTGGTGCTTCGAAATGTAAGTTCTTCTCCGAATGGAATGAAATTTATGAGAAATTTGTAAATGATTTTGAAGTTTGGACAGACATCAAGCTATTCTATAGCATGTCTTGCACATTCGAGAGTATGCACATGTAGTGTGTACTGTTAAGTAGCCTTCCGCGGCTACAATAACGATAAATCCCATTAGGGTTGTAGGATGCACCATAGTATATATATAGCTGTAGGGTTAGATTAGTTTCGGTTCGCCCTTACTCTGTTGTAGTGGGCAGTGCCCTCAAGGGAACCCTTTACGTTATCTACCTAGGCCTTCGGGGCTTCTTTTCTTTCGTGCCCACTTTGCTTCCTTCTGATTTCATACTCATAACCTACTGAACTTACTTTCGTCCGTTCTTGCTCTTCTTTGCTGTTGTTATGCGCGTTTATCGTGTCTGGGAATACCGTACCCTCGTTCATGAGTTCTACTTGGCTGTCGATGTATGGTACGATATATACCATATGTCCTTTCTACTTTCTAGGAAATCATCATAACTGCTTCTTACCAATAATTACTATAGACGAAGGATGTATTAGCCTATGTACGACGATAAATTTTATGCACGAATTTATACTCAACGTATTCTTGTAAGTTTCAAAGAACTACCCTATGATGAAAAGTACTGCTTCATTCTCATTTCTAGGCACTTGGTATGAACATCAGCGGGCAGCAGTGCAGTGACAAGTACCGAAACTGTCTGAGGCATTATAAGAATTACATGCAGGCATCCACAACAACAGGAGCCGCTACTCCCAAGAAGCTATTTTACTTTGACACTATGCATCATCTTGTTGGGGCGAGCCACACTGTTCAGATGCCGTATTTCACTGATAGTCATGTAAGTGTTCACATTTTACGCCGCTGAGGCTGCTTAAAATAGTTAGTTCATTTTCAATAGAAATTCAAGCCCTTTATAATTATCACGAGCATCCCTGTTTGTTTTGTGTTTTTAATGTAGCTTTAAAAAATATTTCGTAGTGTTTTGGTAAAAGAAGTACCGTACCAATTAATAGTAGGCCTATAGTATAATAATTTTTACGAGTAACATTCTATGAATGGAGACATGCTTATCCGAAAACAAGTGGTACCTAGCATTTACCGCTATATATTTACGAATTTGTTCTGATTAGCCCCGGGGTTATGTGTTAAGACGAGCCCTTTCCCTGTCATAATGTTTATGGACCTTACGAACCCAGTGACAAACCGGAGTACTTTTTCCAATGGAGACATTGCAGCTGGCCGGAGTTCCTGCTGGAGAGTTTAGTTTTGGCATTTGTCAAAGTAGGTAGGTTATAATAATATTTCCCTCTTTGTTTCGTCGAGCGGGCGAGGTTGTTGCCCATCCCATGGGATTCCTATCTGCTCCCGTGTGGGGAACATAGTAGGAACATTCCGCACGGGTGTTTCATTCTTCTGTCTTCTTTTTTTCATTTATATCCCTGCTTCGCACGCCAAAGCGTGTTCGTTTAGCCGGGCTGAATATGAGTGGAGATGCTCTGCGCCTGAATTCCCCGCCAGCAGGTAGATCTGCAGCGCACTGAGCTAACCAAGACTTTTCGGAAGGAATGCAGAGATAAACTATTCCTTCCGAGCTAGGTGTAACGACTCATTCTGCACTGTGAGGATCACCCATCGAGTTGATACGGTGGTAAAACCATGGCTATGATAACTAGAGCGCCTTGTGGCGTAAGACCATCACTCGCGCTGGGAGTAAATTTCAACGCCGTCATTTTGATGGCCAGCTAATGCTAGAGTTCTAACATTTTGCACATTTAAGTTTACTGACCTGACTCTCTGCAACAAAAAATGACGATCATTGCTCAACTCCTCCCTTTTTTACTGGGAACAGATAAATCTATACAATACTTGAAACGCTTCAAGGAAAACAGCATCACCTCTCTCACTTCGTACGCGGGTGATAATATGGGGCTAAATAAAGTATTTAGCAATTTGTAGTTTCTGGTAAAATATTATTGAATTCCAGCTTCCTCAGCGACCAAGTCTCCCTTCGGGAACGGAGGCTTAAACCACTGGCTATAGCTAAGAATAACATTCCATAGCGAACGGAAAAACATTAGCTGTATTGAAAGGATGAGATTGGATCATATGCGTAATTGCTTTCCATTCAGCCACTAGATGAAACGCTGGTATTGTTAGATCAAGCCTATCAAAGAGGAAGTATTGTCTAAAACCTATTTTATGCACTAAAAATAAAAGCACCAACGTAACTGTTACTAACGTTAGCATAGCTGGTAATATCGTCTCAGGAAGGTGAAAGAAACAGGCTCATGACTAAAACTTATTAAAATTAGACGTTTCGGGACCTGATCCCATCATCAGTATATCTGAAACAGACAAAACTATCTTTATTCCTACTATTTAAGTACAAAATTTACATAGGCAATGAAAATGAATAAGAAGGTAAAATCTAGCTTTTTGCGATGAACAGGAGATGGGAACGATTTTGGTCATTAAGAGGTGGTTTCTCTTTTAAATTGTACGTTTAAAATGACGTTCTTGTCATGACCCTTCTGACCTGAGAATTTTAGAGTCCTTGTACATTTTAAGAGAGAAACCACCTCTTAATGACCAAAATCGTTCCCATCTCCTGTTTATCGCAAAAAGCTAGATTTTACCTTCTTATTCATTTTCATTGCCTATGTAAATTTTGTACTTAAATAGTAGGAATAAAGATAGTTTTGTCTGTT
>LQNS02278063.1:0-14549 GCA_001587735.2 Parhyale hawaiensis
GTTGACTCACGTATATCAACAATTTGCCACCATCTCTTTCAATTGCGTCTCACTAATCAATTTTTGTAAAGTTGTAGCACTCTGAGAGCGCATACTTCCACTAAGCAAGGTAATGTTCAAGAAAAATTCAAATCGTTATTGACAATGAGATTTTTTATCATCACAAAAATTCGGTTATTTGTGCCTCTTGACTGTAATAACAGTTTCTATAATCTTCTTATGGTCTGTCCGTATTTTTTGAGTACTGTCATGGCGAAGACTATGACAAACTTGGTCAAACACACAAACGGACGGAGCGATCATCACCAAAATTTAGTCATTTCAACATTTCTAACTACTAGCGGGACCCGTGGAAATTCCACGGTCGGTTAGTTAATGTCCTCACTTATTATCGTGAAACAATCTAACCTTACGGTATTATAACTCACTTTAGTTCACCTGATGCAGCTTCTCAACCTAACCTACCGATAAATAGCCCCTGTTCCTTAATCCTAACGAACTGCCTCAAACCTCAAATGCGAGAGTCGAAACATGGCAACATTGCTCATTATCCTTCCCCTTGCGCTGCTGTGTATGCAGCTTCGACTTTTCTAATATTATATTCAATAACTGCTTAAACTCCGACGCGCGACTCCGACGCGCTATTCCACTACAGCCAGGATTACAGCTCTATATTCTGACACCACTATATTCCGACACCCCTATGTTCCGACACCCCTAGGTAAGGACACCCCTATGTTCCAACACCCCTATGTTCCGACACCTCTATGTTCCGACACCTAACCTAACATAGGAGTGTCGGAACATAGGGGTGTCGGAACATAAAGTTGTCGGAACATAGGGGTGTCGGAACATAGAGCAGTCACCACAGCCAAGGCCACGTGCTCTCTTTAGACTCTGTCTCTGAATTACTTCTGAGTTTCAATCCACAACTGTACACATGTTTTGCAATCGTTGTATCTTAATAGATTCAACCGTTATCATGCGCACAGAAACAACTGTTCCAAGAACGTGAAGCGTTCCTGTGTTCTAAATTGAAAGTCACGCAAAAGCTATGCGTCATTGCAACTCTAAACTAACTCAAAAGTAGGATGTACATACTCCCAAAGCTTGGCCATTGATTCTTGTTATAACGTACAAACTGACAGAAACGACTCACACCTTAAATATTCTTTTTAGTGGCATAACAATGTCCAATCAGATACAGAATTGCTTGGCAATGCAAATACGTAGGCGTGCGCCCGCCTTAATTAAGTCACCCTGTACATGCACAACATATAGACACTATATTGCTACTGATGGATCTCGCAGAAATCTTACCAGCAAAATTCCCCCCCCCCCATATATCATGATAGAGATATAAAGTCAGCATAAACAAATGTAACAAACTCGCTTTTAGGAGGTACTTTTCTCATTGCTTCTCTTCTATATTTACACTCCTTCGCCATCCTTTGTTTCCCATCGTCTGAAGATAACATTATTTAGACTTTCATATTTCTAACATTTCCATTTTCAACGGTGTATCTGATGATTTCAATTGTACTACGGGACATGTGGCTGCTTTACACTTGATGTACAAAAGACTGCCAATATAATACAACGCTCAGCCCATTAAAAAATATTGATTCATGTCGCTGAAAGTACTTTTTCTGTTAGTTTACGTCATTTTTCTAAACATCGCACCTGAAAAATGCAGTTTAGAATTATGCAGTTGAGAACAGCTTTGTTTGAACCGTATTATGGCTACGATCGGATTTCCCCATATTTCGATTGGTATGCAATCCCAGCAACGTGAATATTACAAGAAATGAAATTTGGTATCATGGTAGGTAAGATACGTGCAAAATGAACTTCATGTCTTCCCTTCGAAACTGACTGAATTTTTTTCAAGTGAAAGAAAACAGCTGTGGTTTAACTTTCTTATAGAGAAAATTAAAGCTTCGTAAAAGTTGAATTTTCCCCTATCCTTTATTGAAGAGCGTAACACACGAAGGAAGGAACGAACGAAGGAACAACGCTATTAATATTATAGATTGATGCAAACATCATAAAAATCTGTTCATAAGTTTTTGAATTATGTTCCTGATCAATATGAAATCAAACATATCGATGCTGTGTTTACGAGAACTCTCGGAAAAAGACAACGCAAGCTAAGTAAATTATAACTATTCATTTCTTAAGACATTTCAATGACCACCGTCTTCAACTCCAGACGCTCAAAATTATGTTTCAATAGAAACTGTATGTACACCCTCGCAGAAATAAAGTAGCACGTATCACATATTTAAGTTATATTTATCTTAATCATTATTATCTAAATTTTACACTAAGGGCATTTTCGGATGTTGCTTATTTTTTTCTTAAAGCGCAATAGTAATGACGCTTCCAATATGTACATGCATTTTACAAGGCCCTAAGCTTAAGACATCGCAGAATAAACATTTTCTGTTCGTTTTTCTGCAATAACTCCTCTTCTATCAATGCAATAATGCTCCACTAACGGTTGGCTAATATCACCGATTACACTCTCACGTCGTGACTATGACCCTACTAAATGAGCTCACTTGATCATAAAATACACGTAAACATCTGAATTCCATCACTCACTGCGGGAAACATTGACCAGCAGAGCGGCATACCGGAGAGGCAACCTGTAATTCTCTCTGGGTGCACGGTAAACACAAAACTTCCGGACACAAATAGTGTTCCATCTACCTATCCGCTGCAAAACACACGCCAAAGTGCAGAACCGTAGCCTCCAGGCGGACTCCTCTTGATCTCTTCCAATAATCATCTTGCGCTCGAATATTCACTGCCTATTGGAGAAAGACTTCGCTTATCTTGAAACTTCATTGGTCACGCGCGGCAATCTCTGCTCACAGCAGTGCACCGTAGCTGGGCATTTGATGTTAATATACAGGTGCCATAGCACCGCGGCAGTGTTGAAACATCATGGACTCCAAAGCATTTTAGTTTTACTTAGATATTTTAGGGGCACTCAGTTTTCCAAAATGGAAGAAAGCTACACAATCTGTAAGTGTGGTCTAACACAATGTTCGCCAGGCTGAATTGCACCGATCGTTGCACTGGAAAACTCAGGGCGGCAAAGCTCGACACTCACTTAAACAGGTTTAGGTTCGTGTAACTACCTGGAATCACTTTAGAATTCTTCCTCTCTACGAGCACAACTACATGTAGCAATCACAAAACGATGGCATGAGGCTGCAACTTGTCCACTAAGGGAGCTTGTCAGTTATTCTTAGGAGAAGATGCACAATGTGAAGGTGCTGTCTAACACACCGTTCGCCGGGCTGTTAATCCAATCACTGAACCCAAACTCAGGACGGCAATGCTCAACACATACACACAACAGATGAAAGTCCGTGCAATATAGCGGCACTTTAGATTAATTCACTCCGCGATTAAAAAGAGAGAAGTTCTGGTATCGTACGCATTTGCTGTTAAATCATGAACAACACTGAGTAAATTCTGAGTGCCGTGCCTATAGCTCACTGGGACTTTGAGCTAGAGGGAAAAAGTATAGGCGTATTCCCCCAAATAGCAGAGGCACGAGGCGCCTCGCCCCCAGCAGAGGAGGGCGAGGGAGCACAAAACTGTGTGCTTGCTCTGAACTCTAAGCTATCACTAACTATGTCTTACAATCTACACTCTACATTCTAAGGACTACCCAGCATCCTTTCCTCACTTGGGTCTTGGTCCGAGACTACAGCTTGTTTACGCTTTACCGTCGCGAGCCGAATTATGAACACACTCGCTTGCTTCTAAGGCACTAAATCTCGTGACATTGAACAGATGCCTCTACCGCCTTCAACGGCTTTTCGCGTCGAATATTACCCATTCGCGAACTAATGTTGAGCACTACATTCCTACTTGATAAACCTATTTTCTAGAGACATTAATTACTTTCCTATGTGTAGCTATATGTAGTCGTACAAATCTATATTTATGTATGTACATATTTTCCTTTTTTTTGTGAATCCATGTTTTCGTAACANCACTACATTCCTACTTGATAAACCTATTTTCTAGAGACATTAATTACTTTCCTATGTGTAGCTATATGTAGTCGTACAAATCTATATTTATGTATGTACATATTTTCCTTTTTTTTGTGAATCCATGTTTTCGTAACAATAGTCAGCTCGAATAAAAAACCAAATAGCTACGGCCCATGCGCAAGTGAGTGGTAATATAATTAGGAACGGAGTTCTATCCCTCTTGACCAATTTGAGGTCCTCCCTGAATTCCACAGCACTGCAAAGAGAAAAGAGAACCTACTAAGTATTTTTGCAGCTAAAGAAATAAGTACACTGTTGTTGACCTAGTATTACCACTTTGTATTTCACTTATTACCGGTAGCTATTACTGTGGTTATAACATTAAATTGCGGAGTTATACACAGTGAACACTTACATGTTTGCGCTGGGCCGCCAATGAATAGGAATGACAGATAAAACCCTAGCGGTAGCGAAGGCCGTGCGCATTGACAATAGATTGTCGTTAAGCGTAATAGCCACGTATTACGAAAGACAAAAAAAAGTGGTATCCCAATAAAATAGCTATGTGTATAATTTACTCCCATTGAATAGTTATATTTTACTCCCTTTATACGTGCCCCCCCCCTCCCGCAAAAGTATGGCATCAAATCGGGCATGCTCAAAACACCCTACTTAACACATCAGCGCCAACATTATCTTCGCTCCTAACGTAGACAACACGAAATTTATATTCTTGGAGTGTGAGGGTCCATCTCATATAAGCCGTGCATTGCCGCCCCGGAACTTCTTTATGTAGAGTAACGGTTGGTGGTCGCATTCTACGATGAACTCTTTGGCGTACAAATAATCTTTGAAACGTCCGATAGCCCACACAATACCAAGGACCTCCTTTTCTATAGCGGCGTAATTTTTTCTCTCGGCAACAACTTTCTGCTGGCGTAGGCTACGGGTATCGGGACATCATTATGGCTCTGGAAAAGGCAGCTTCCCAAACCGAGATCGGATGCATCGGTTCGAACGCAAAAAGTCTTGCTCATATCGGGCAACCTCAGTACAGGAGCTGTTGTAAGGCGCTCCTTCAATATACGGAAGCTCTCAACTTGTGCGGCAGACCAATCAGGTTTGTCAGCGGCACTTTTCTTCAACAAATCGTTCAGTGGAGCACAAACAGATGCGAAATCTGGGATAAATTTCCTGTAGAAAAGACATAGTTCCCAGAAATGAACGCAGCTGCTTCTTTGTTGCAGGAAGCGGCATCTCGACGATCGCCTCAACCTTGTCGTGGACTGGCTGTATGCTATTCTTACCGACTTTGAAGCCTAGGTAGCGGATTTCGCTGTAACCAACGAAGCATTTCTTTGGGCCTGCTGTTAGCCCATGCTGCCGCAACCTCTCCAGGGTAGCTCGTACGTGTTGCAAATGCTCAGGCCACGTCTTTGAAAACACGCAAATATCATCAAAGTAATAAGCAACATTTGGCAAGTTACACAAGACTATAGGCGTCAGCCTAATGTAGGACGCGCACGCAGTAGAAATTCCGAAGGGAAGGCGCGTGAAATGCACCAAACATCTTTTAGTGGTCGCAAATGCAGTAAATTGTTTCGAATCTTCATTAAGTGAACTTTGAAAATACGCTTTGAAAAGGTCCAGTTCTGTTGAGTATACGGCACCTGAAAATTGGTGCAGATTTTCCTCTATAGTAGGCATTGGTTCAGAGTCGAAAACCATAATTTCATTCAAACCGCGGAAATACACGCAAAGGCGATACGAAACCCCGTCTCCCTTCTTTACCAATACCGTAGAGGAACAGTACGGGGAACGGGAAGGTTCTATAATGCCTAACTTAAGCATTTCCTCTACTTCACTGTCAAAAACTTGGCGAAGGTGAATGGGCACAGGATAAGGTTTCTTCATAACAGGCTCGTTGCTAGTAAGCTTTATCTCGTGAACATAACTAGATGTACATCCAGGTTTGTTAGTAAGCACGTCCGAGAACTCTGACAATAAGCGGCTAGCATCTTCCCGCTGTGCATTAGAAAGATCGGGACAAATATTCACTCCCGCCGGACCGCCGTACTCTACGGTAACTACTTTGCCTGGTTCATCGGTCTCCTCCGACATAACGATACTTGTTTGGACAACGCACAGGGGCCTCAAAGGGAGCTGATCTGATGGGGATTGTTCGTCTACAGCACTCAAATTGTGCACAGTCGTCTGGTAGTGATACAACTTTAACATGTTAATATGGAAGAGTTTACTTTTACCTTTGAAGTCAATAATGAAATCTACATTATTGCGGCGTTCCAGCACAGTAAGTGGCCCGCGCCACTGAGAGAGTAATTTATTAGAATCTGTCGGCAAAAGTACAAGCACTTCGTCACCTACGTGGAAGCGACGCTGTTGTGAGTTCTTATCAAAATAATACTTATACTGAGTTACTGACAATTAGAATTTTCTGATGCAATTTTTGTGGTCTCTTCTAACTTCTGCCTAAGCTCCAGGACGTATTGATATGTATTTCTCATTTCAGGCTCGATTTCCTTAGACGTCCAAATGCCACTTAGTAACGATAAAGGGCCCCTAACTCTTCGGCCGAAGAGCAGCTCAAAAGGCGAGAACCTAAGCGTGCCGTGCGAATTTCTCTAACGGCAAAAAGTGCGGCCGGCAAGTACCTGTGCCATTCGCGTGGTTGTTCTACGCACAACTTCTTTATAATAGATTTGAGCACCCCATTTAAGCGTTCACATACCCCATTCGTCATTGGATGATATGGGGAAGTAAAAATGGGCTTGACAGCTAAAAGCTTGTGCACTTCCCCCATTAATTCCGACGTAAACTGGGCGCCACGGTCGCTCAGTATCTCCCTCGGTATGCCTACCCGTGAGAACACAGTGACTAGCGCCTCAGCAATAGTTACAGAGTCTACACTCTTAAGGGGAACTGCTTCAGGATACCTTGTAGCATTGTCAACGATAGTCAAAATATATTTATGGCCTTCCGACGTTGGGGGATTTAGCGCGCCTATAATGTCTACTGCCACGCGAGCAAATGGCTCTGTTAACACCGGCATCTTCTCCATGGGAACCCTGCGTACTCTTCCTCTAGACGTCACCTTTTGACAAAAGTCACAAGACTTGCAGTACAAATTGATATCTTGGCTAGCTCCTGGCCAATAAAGGCCTCAAAGACTTTCATTTCGGTTTTCCTATGAGAAAAATGACCAGCAATAGGAGAATCATGTGGCAACCGTAAAATCAGTGAGCGGCATTCTAGCGGCACGACTAAGACGGACTTTCCGATTTCATATTTACGCTTACTGTCGACACACCGGCGGTATAAAAGGCCATCTCGGACCTCACATTTGTAAGTTTTACCACAGCGACTCTTTTGGGACTCACCAGTAGTCGCCAGTTCTCTAAAGTTCGACAAAGACGGACATTTCTGTTGCAACTCTCTGAATTTATCGGGTGATATGCCTAAGCTATCTATCTTTGGTAAGAGCAGGGGATGAGTTACCTTTTTCTTAGCTGACCTAGTTATGACGTTGCCCACCAGTGAACAAGTTCCTTGCTCTTTAGCATCTTTGACACCAGGGACGTTCCCAATTCAACCGTAACAAAATTTTATCGGAGCTCTCACTACGTCCGTCCATTCAGTAGAATATGGGCAGTCAATATGACTATGGACAACTGGGAATTTGTCTTCTCTACCCAAATAGTCTGCAAGAATCGTATGCTTGTCACCAATCAAATCTACGTTAGGTAATACCTTATCAGAGACAATAATTGAACTGCAACCGGTGTCTCGTGAAACTGTGGACACCCTGGCACTATTTATAGTACCACTCACTAGATTACCGTATGCCGTAGAATCTTTTAAGGTAAAACCGACATTATGGCGAGTTTCTCTAGGTTTTGCAGCAAAAGAGCTTTGAGGGCACCTACTTTGGACGTGTCCGTAAGCGCTACAAGTATAGCACCTTACATTTGCTAGTGAACGCTTGTTACTTGCTTGTGCGGGACGAGTTTCTACCTTTACAGGCTGTTTAGGCTTGGCCTGAGAGCTTTCTTCTGGAAAGGCATAATGGGCCTATCCAGAATCTGCTAATTCGGTCATTACTTGAACTGATTCACATTTATGTTCTTTAACAAGTATTCTCAAATCAGGGGAAATAAACTGAAGAAATTGGTCCCTCAGAATAAAGTTACACAAAAAAGGGTAATCCTTGGCCGTTTTTGTGCTCTCAAGCCAGTAATCGAGCATTCTAGACTGATGAGACAAGAACTGCGAATAAGTTTCATCAGGTGCAATTCTTAGAGATCTAAATTTTTTTCCGAAAATGATTGGGAGTTTGATTAAATGCTTTTAGCAAAACATTTTTCAATTCTCAATAAGTATTGGTAACCTCAGATGGCAGCGAGGAATAAATTTTCAGTGCCTTACCCTTAAGTGACAAACCCAACTGACCAGCATAATGCTCGGGCTTCCAGCCCATAAGCTGCGCGATATGCGCTCAAACCATGTTAGGTAAGTAGGCAAGTCGTCACCGTCTTCGAATGGAGGCGGCCTGTACTGGTCAGGCCGTACGCAGGATCTTACTTCGCCAGACGATGGAGCTGAAGGATGCGCTTGCAATTCGGCCAACCGCAGCTCGTGATCCCGAATCTTCCCTCGCTCATCGCGCTCACTAGCAAGCCTCTCTTTCTCTCGCTCGTTACAAAGTCTTTCTTTTTCCTTTTCTATTTCTCTGATCTTTGCTCGCTCTTCACGTGCAATACTTTGTTGATCAGTAACAAATTTCATCAAAACCGCACTTGTCAAACCAAAACTGGTTCCAAGTTCACGTAGTTCAGCAAGGTTTTGTTCAACCATCGCAATGCAGCGAAACTCTCACGTAGAAAGAAATTTACTCGATGCTTCAATTCAGCTAGCCTCAGGTTAACCTCACGAACCTCTACACATGGGATGAATGCTTGGTAGCATCAGGCTATCTCTTGATGGGATCTGTCCACAAGTAGCCAACTCCGTGGCAATTACCACTACAATTTCAAATTTGTTGAAATCTAATTCAATCAGGATTGCAATGGGCGAGCGACCAGGTAAACTTCCAAAAGAAAAAATAATAGAAATATCATGCTCTGTAAAAAATGGGCTGTTCCGAGCTATAGGAGTCGTGAGTAGTTAGAAAGAAAGTTGTGACAAAACCCTGTCCGCAGCGCCAGTGTAAATTTTAAACTGGGGTAGGGTAAGAAGATCTCCCCTCCAGTTCTTAGGTCCAAACTTAGCTGGCCAATGGTACTTTCCAATCAACAGGGGTATAAAGGAAACTGCAGTTTCATAAAAAAAAGAAAAAAAATAATTATTAACAATATCTGCTTATACAAGGAGCGTTTACTTTTGGTCGCAGAGCATAGGGATAGTTCTGAGTAAAACAGGCCTTTTCTGGTCGTACAAACTAAAGTCAGCTCGAATAAAAAAAAATAGCTACGGCCCATGCGCAAGTCAGTGGTAATATAATTAGGCACGGAGTTCTATCCCTCTTAACCAATTTGAGGTCCTCTCTGAATTCCACAGCACTGCAAAGAGAAAAGAGAACCTACTAAGTAAATTTGCAGCTAATGAGATGAGTACACTGTTGTTGACCTAGTACTACCACTTTGTGTTTCACTTATTAACGGTGGCTATTACTGGGGTTATAACAGATTAAATTCTGTAGTTAGACACAGTGAACACTTACATGTTTGCGCAGGGCCGCCAATGAATAGGAATGACAGATAAAACCCTAGCGGTTGCGAAGGCCGTGCGCACTAACAAAAGATTGTCGTTAAGCGTGATAGCCACGTATTACGAAAGACAAAAAAAAGCGACATCCCAATAAAATCGCTATATATAGAATTTACTCCCATTGAATATGTAAATTTTACTCCCTTTACAAGTCAGTTCACATCAGTCGTTAATTTACTCAACTAATGGACCGCAACACGACTCTTGATTTTCATTTATTACAAGACTAACTCAGTTGTGTTTGTTGACGAAGCTTCAATGTTATTTTGCATGCTTCACTGAGAATTATTTTCCATAACAAATTTAGCTGAAATCTCTCCCCTAGAAAAAATTTCAAAATATCGTTCTCCGAGAGGAACAATTGAATGATTGGTATTGGATAAGTCATGACTGTTCTTAGGAATTTCGATTTAGAGATAAAAAGAACGAGTTTTGTTCAGAAAACAATATGACAGGGATATTTAGATCAGCTGCGCTTATGTCACTGTATTAAATTTCAAGATGGGTTGTGCTCTTTTTACTTGTTTCTTTAACTGCTCGTACCTGTCAATCTAGAAACTGCTGAGCATTACATTAGAAAAAAGTTCAGTTAAATAATGCCAAGATCACATATTTCCATATAAACCAAAGTTGCTTTTTAATTATGTCAAATGGATCTATCTGCGTGAGTTTTGCTTTCAAGAGTCAGTCGAATATACCGACAATATCCTAAGCTGGATGGTAACTCAAGCTCTTCTGATAAATGAAGTGCAAAACTGGAGAGTCCGGCAGTACAAAGTGGCTGCATAGAGTTTGTGAGGCTCCCTTGTCATCGTTTACTCCTACAGTACTAAAATTCTATCGTGAAAGATGCTCTATCTCTGACATTTTTTTACGTGCCATACCGTTTCTATACACAAAAAACTCTTATGTTAAATTTACATCTAAAATGTCATCGAGAACATGGATTCTTTTTATGCATCGAGTTTAACCTTGGAAATGAAAACGATGCTCTCGATTCAATAGGTATGCAATTGGTGACAGACAGAATAATAGACAAAGAGACAGACAGACAAACCTAACATAAACTTAACCTCCTTGGCGAAGGTAATAATGAAATTACTGTTCTAGGCGGCGCAAAGGGTGCGTCTAATGGAGAGTAGCACGTATATATGGGTACTGGAAATAGGTAAATTGCAAAAAGGAATTTTAGCCTGTCTAACTTTTTTAGTGCTCAGAAACATGATGTCTAGAGACGAGCGTCTCCTAACACAGTAATAAATCATAATTACCTCCGCCAAGGAGGTAATGTTTTCGTCGTGTTTGTCTGTAACCAAGATAACTAAAAAGTTATGAACCGATTTAGATGAAATTTACAAGGATTGTTAGGTATGTTAAGAGAAACAGATGATTAACTTTTGGTGAAGATATGTCCATCCGTTTGTTTGTTTGCTTTTTTTGTTTGTCCGCGTCATTTTTCTCGATGCCATAACTCAAAAGTTATATATGGATTTTGATCAAATTAACATGAGTGTTTAGGTGTATAACAGAGAGTAGATGACAAAATTTTGGTAATGGTCCGTTCGTTCGTCACTGTTTTTAATTTTATGCTTGTTAGCACAATAACTCAAAAACTGATGAATAGATCTGTATGAAATTTACAGGGGTTGTTAGTAATGTTGAAAGACATAAATGATCAAATTTTGTTGTAGATCGGTTTGTTCGTTTGTATGTTTGACTCATGTTTGTCATAACGTTTGGTAACAGTATAACTCAAAAAGTTATGAACGGATCTTCCAAAAAATTGAACAAGCTGTTATTAATATAAAAAGGCACAAATGATTAGATTTTGGAGTTTATGCAAAGAAAATTATGGTTTTAGAGCCAATATGAATTTTTGCTACCATTGGCTCACATGGCGGAGGTATGCGTTCTCAGAGTGCTCTAGTTAGAAGATACTTCGGAGAGTTCAGCCATATTAGTATAAGAGACCACGATTATTAGTACACAAGATGCGGCAACAGTGAGTGCTATGTAGAACCACGAGGACCAGGGTTCGCTCCACAACCAGATAGCGAACTATCAGACACGCAAAGAATCGAAGATAGACGCACTAACACAGGAAGATACATCGATTTCAGGAGCTACCATCTGCTTTGCCAAAGATCAAGTGTTGTCTAATCTCTCTACCGTCGAGTAGATTCATTAGGCAGTGACGAGCTAAACGAAGAAGAATTCAAAGACGGTAAGAAGCTTCTCAAGTACAACTTTCCTGCCAAATTTACTTAAGAACGAAACTAGAGCACTCTGAGAGCGCATACTTCCACCAAGCAAGCCACCGGTAACGAAAATTTCAAACTATTGCTGAGACCATGATTTTCTTTGTAGTACCACCAAAATCTAATCATTTGTGCCCTCTGATTGATTAACACTTCCGGCAATTTTCGTCAAGAGCCGCTCATAACTTATTAAGTTATGTTGCTAACAAATATTATGACAAACATAAGTCAAACATACAAACGAACCAACCGATCTGCACCAAAATTTAATCATTTGCGTGTTTTAACATAACTAATGACTCCTGCGAATTTCACAAAGATCCACCCTGAACTTTTTGAGTTATTGCGCTAACAAGCACAAAATTCATACACATCGACAAACACATGAACGACCAAACAAAGCATCACAAAAAGTTGATCATTTACTCTTCGTAATAAACCTAACAACTCATGTAACTTTCATGAAACTCTGTCCATAATTTTTGAGTTATGGCATTGACATAAATAAGGCAGACAAACAAACAAACGGATACACGGATCTTCACTAAAAGTTAATCATCTATTCCGCCTATCACACTTGAAATCGATGTAAAGTTCCTTCAAATCCGTCCATAACTTTTTGAGTTATCTTGATGGCAGACAGACAAAAAACAGACAGAAAAACCCGACGAAATCATAACCTCCTTGGCGGAGGTAACTAAGGCATTCAGAGCAACGATCAACCTCAGCCAACCTCCAATTAATATAATAACAAATTCATAAGTGTACCGTACATAAGAGGCTGTTCAGAGAGGGTGTAAAGCGCACTAAAACCATATTACATCATGTTGGCGAATAAATAAACTAACAGAATCAAAAAAACTTTGCAAACTCAAAGACACAAGTACAAAATTAGTGTAGAGACGACGGATCTGGTCTACAAACTGGGATGCTCAAACTGCGATGCCTGCTACATCGGCGAAACCGGAAAAAAAATCTAAAAACACTCGTCGAGGAACACGCAAGCAATGTGCGGTTGAAGCAAGAGTTTTCATTAATTCATCAACACTGCCGCTAAAATAGCCATTCTTTCGATATTCGCCAGTACAGCAGAAAATTAAAAATTGGTAATCTCGTAAAGTAATCGAATGATTTTACAGCGTACAATAACTAAATAGGATCAACAGACAATAAATCAGATGTCCCACAACAACGTCTATCTCTACTCATTGATTGCTGATATTGCTTGCAATTACTTTTCTTTTTGCTGTAGAGTTTTCTTCCATAGTATAATGGCTTCTTGCTTTTGTACATACATAGGTGCAGGACATAATATGCATCTTTCCCCTAACGACGGTTCAAGCAAATTCATGCCGAAACTTGGGCTAATAAATCCAGTGCATTGAAAAAGTCAATATTGTCACGATGGAAGCATAAAAAGAAACAAACAGCTCTCTATTCTCTTCAATAAATTTCGTAATATTATTTTAATAGAGTGGCCTTCTATAATACTACTTAGTTCTCAGGTTTACACACTTAAATATTACTGTTTGTAAACATCAACTCTGCCACCGTGTTAAGGCATAATTAGTCTCATGTTAAACGTTTTGCGTCCAACCTATCTACAAGACTGCACTGACACTAAGAGCCAAAAAAATATCGTTCACCATCACGCATGCAACATGAAAATAAGGCCGTCGGTCTACAGGTCCATCCGTCTTCCCGTCAAACGCAGGTGCGGAACATTTTTCTTGTTCTTTGCTCAAGCCACGAGCTCGAGGCACGATTAATGGGACTTGCCAGCCGGCTAATGTACTCCTCTCGTTATATTTTGCTGCAGTTACTGCGTCGTATAGACTTGCTATGAGCGACAATGCTTCCTGTTTTACAGTGAAAACATTATGAATTACAAAAAATATCATGAAACACTGATATTTGTTTGAATACTCATCCTAAAATAATAAAACGCTTCGTGTATTAATTTATATATTTCCTGTCCGCATCTTAACCTTACAATGGGAGACCTGAGGTGTATTGCACCTCACCCTGCAGAAATCTGCCTATTTATTATTTTCAAATTTCAGTTGAGTTGCTGGAAACTTGCAACTTTTCATAAAATTGCATTTTTCATGTTATGTGAAAAAAATTAAGTGAAAATACCATACATAAGTGAAAATACCATAGATTTTATGATAAATGGTTCCTATAAAGGGAGACCTGTGCGATAGTGAACTGCACCGTGCATTCTGACGGCCGGCAGCCCCGTACGTTTCAACTTCTGTTAATTCTGTGTTTCTGCATGTAACTTCATCCCAGGGTTATAATTACGGTTCGACAACGAAGCTTTATACAAATCTATACTGCTAGTGGACCCGTGCGTGAAGAATTCACGCAATAACCTTTTCGTTTGCCTAATGCCTCTAGGCCGGTGCGGAATCTCCTCTTCTCTTATTTGCGTCTTAATTTTCTTCTTTTCTTCATTGATCCTTTATCGTGCTGGCATCCTTAG
>LQNS02278068.1:56092-68522 GCA_001587735.2 Parhyale hawaiensis
TCTTTGCACAAGTCTCTCAGCTCTTCTGTTTCGTCAGACGACATCTTGACTTCGCGACGACTTGCACGGTACTGGACACAGGCACCGATTAGCCCGACAGCAGTTGCCTACGATGATAACCGTTCGTGTCAAAGCGTCAACCGCAATTGCTAACGGCAATTGCGTGCAGTAGGAGGAGCTCGAGACTAAGTGACGGCGGTGATTACCGTAGGTGTAAAAGACCCTTTAGCTGCTTGGTCGGCACGTTCGTAGCCAGTTATTCCGACATGGCTGAGTACCCAGGACAAAGTAAGAGTTTTACTTCTGTGTCCGTTACGGCATTGTATCATTGTTATCAACGCATGTACCGGATTATAGCGAGTTATGACTTCAATTGAGCTCCTCGAGTCTGTAACGATGACAGGTGATGTGTGGGCGGCAGGGTTTCAGTATAATCCAAAGAATCGTAGATTGCATATAATTCTGAGGTATAGGAAGAAGAAAGGCTAAGAATATGGCGAGAGTAATTATAAGATTTATACTTGTATACAACAAGATGAGCCTTCCTACATCAAAAGTAAGCTGTTCAAAAGAAGAGAAAGAAAAGGGACACTTGGGTATTATTATTATTATTATTATTATTAAAACTTCACGCCTGGGCTCCCACGGACAGGTAATACAACCCAAATGAAGCATTTGCAACACCGGGAAGCCCAAAACGCTGCTAAAGGAAACCCAGCAAAAAACCATTANATATGCGGCTCAAAAGTGAGCTTCCCATCAAAGACGACACCTAGAATCTCCAATGAGCTAGACTCCTGAAGCAAAGTGTCACCAATCTCTAGTTGGGGATGTTGCGGTATAAGTGTCCGAGACCGACTGACAATCATCGATTTCAATTGACGAGTACTACCCATGCAGGAAGAAAGGTGATCAAACTTTAAATCTGCTAGAGAATAAAATATATATTTACAAACCTAGACACAGCATGTACAATACCTATAATTTTCCGATTACGTTCGAATAATTTCAACGTTATCAGTGAGCAACAACCCAAGCATATCAAGTATAGATGGTAACCTGAGCATAAGGTACATTGCATACTATCAACTTACCCTAACTAGTAAATGCTCTAAGAAAGTTATCGAAAAAATAGCAATTACATCGCCAGATTTATTATTGCCAAATTTTACCGGTAAACAACATTGCAAAAACATGCAGGATCGTTTCGGAAAAAATATATAGCTATATATATTTACAAGCAAAGGTACAGTATGTGCAATACCTAAAAATGTTACGAAAACATGGATTCACAAAAAAAGGAAAAATATGCACATACATATAGATTTGTACGACAACGTATAGATACATATAGGAAGTAATTATTGTCTCTAGAAAATAGGTTAATCAAGAAAAAAATGTGTTCAACATTCGAGCTCAAGTGTGTTACCCGCGTTAACAGAGTCTTTGTTCGCTTCCGTATTACAACAAAGACTCTGTTAACGCGGTTAACACTCTGAAAACTTTCCTCTCTGAAGCTTACCCGCACATTAACTTCAAATTTTCATAGAAAAACTCCTTCACTATAGGGTCTTATTTTAAATTCAAAGACAAGCCTCGTACACATCTACTGTCGAGTGTTGTCTACAAATATCAATACAGAAGCTGCAATGCTTCGTATATAGGTAGCACGACAACATTTCAAAGCTCGAATCGATAAACATTTAGGCGTATCCAGCAGAACCGGTCTACCACTCGCAAAACCTGCTTATTCTGCTCCCCGTGTCCATGCTGAACAAAATAATCATCCTATCAACACGAAAGACTTCTCAATCGTAGACTTTTCTACCCCACTCGAACTCGCAACATTGGAATCTCTTTACATCCACCGAGCAAAACCTAACCTCAACATTATGACCTCGGCTATACCTCTACACACGGTTCATGCCTGACCCACTGCCCTCTGACTGTACAGATGTTGACATCTGGACCCTCCAAGCTTGCTCCATTCAGTTGCATTTTAGACTTACTGCGAGCAACAACTTAGCTCCCTAATATATTGACAATGAAAAAGAATTCTGTTTTAGTTTACTAGGCTACCTGAATATTTTAGATTTCTGAAGATGGAAGGGATTCCTGAAACGTTAAATTTTATATGAATAGGAATTATATGCATCCCCCGTGAGTCCAAATGCATAGATTGGAGAAGCTGTATATGTCCCGTGTGTGCGGAGCCACCAGTTGCACTCAATTCCAGAGAGGTCCCCAATTGAGATTCATCACTTCGTCTACTGTAGATTAGTTCCGAGGAGGAGATGAAATAAATGACGATGTCAATATAGCAGAAACTCTCTTTTACTGTCTTACTTCTCAGTGTCAATTATGTATTCAAGCGAGTGTATCGCTGGACCTTCGTAGTGCGATGTGATTCCCGTGTTATCTCATTGGCAAGAGATGTGTGTATTATTGCATTGATAGAAGTGGAATTATTGCAGAGAAACCGGCAGAAAAGGTTTATTAGGTGGTAAATGTCTTAAAATTACGGAAATGTATATGTATGTACAAAAATAATTGAAGCTTGTAGTTTGTTCATTGTATTCTTATCGCGCTAAAAAAATTGAAATATCTGAAAAATGCCTTAGTTTAACATCAAGACAATAATGATAAAATTAAACTAATATTGTACTGCATTTATGTTTCATGTAGTGAAAATTTATTTTTATGCGTGCGGGAGCACGCACTGATCTTATGTTTCATGCGGTAAACCAGCTATTTTTATGGCGCTGATCTATGGTGAGTCAATTATCTTTGTAATTAAAAGGTTGTGCGGTTTGGAATACGAAATCGGAAGATTAGCTAGAGGTCTTGAGAAATGAATGATCATAACTTGCTTCGCCAATGTGGTCTTTTTCCCGGAGTTTTTGCAAACGCAGCATCGATGTGATAAAATGTTTGTTTACATGTATTGTATTACATCTTCGCTGTCTGAGAGCACCGTTTTTGCCACCTGGTTCAATATTTCGACTGATTAATTTGTGTTTCTGATGGAGCTCAAACTTTCAAATATTTGCGGTCGAAGTTACACATAGATATACCTCCAGGGTACTTGCGAAGTGATCAATTATAACCGGTATCAGTGGTGATTCAAAATTTGCATCTAAGAGTGTTAAAACAGCTTATTAATTCTTGCTTTCATGTGGTTTCCTCTTTGTATTGAATTTCCATGCTCTTTTCCCCAATATATTTTGAGATCTTTACGTGTGTTTTACTGATCCAGCTGCCGTATGAGTCCCAATCGCTAAGTCTTTTAGTTAGGTAGGTTGGAGAATAGCTCGCCCCTTGGGGACTTGTCTAACTTGTTATGTGTTTCTTTCTATATTATTTCTATAGTTACAATCCTGTCATGTGCTACTTCCCGAGAATGATCAACTGGATCATTCGTTCGTAATTAATCATTCATAACAATTAGGGAAAACGACGTGCATTTATTTATTCCATTCTTATTCTCATAATTAACGATATACTCACATTTCCCGTAACAAAAATATTTTTAGATTCAAATTAAATTACTTGACGCATTATTAAGCAAGACCTAGCTTAACGCAGTGCATGAGTCCATAATTCAATCTCTTCACATACCTGCTATTATACTGAGCTAAGTTCACAATTCAATGAACAGTATTGTAAACTTAGAAGGCTAAAGTTAATTACTCCTGCATTTTATACAACTACCGTCAAAAAATACTAGCAAATCTAGGAACAGTATGTGCATTACTTGAAAATGATTCTCGGTTGAATTCAGTGACTTTTGACGTTATAATTCAGTAGCAACCAAACTTTAACGTGTAGCAATGGCTTCGAAACAGTCGATCTAAAGTTTAAGTTAGCCACATACTATTTGCTGAGGGAGTTGTCAAAAATATCTTGAAATATTTACAAATGAACACACAGCATGTGCAATACCTGTAACAGTCTCTGGTTAGATGACCATTATATATTATAAATACATAGCATCATGTTGACTTCAGAATCAATTCGGTCATTTTGTTGTTGTTTTTGTTTTGTTTATTTTAATCTCACTAGTTTGTTGTTGAAACAATGGTTTGTCTGTTAAAAATGCAATATTCTCGCTTCATTCTTGCAACTGGTGTGAATTAGATCTATTCTGCTAGCCTATGTGCTATATATATGACCAAATATGATCCTACCATCTGTAACTTTTTTTCATATCAGCTAATTATCAATTGGTCATACCAAGGGAGCCATCTTTGCTTGATGAACGATTTTAACTTGTTTGTCACACTAGTTTTTGTTTCGCATTGCAAGGAGATATTTTAGGACTCGGAATGTAACATTAACTTAGATAATCGATTTTTATTAAGTTCTACCAAATTGTATTCGAAAATTACCGATTTGTTCTGAGAAATCCTACACCAAATATGTGGTAGCTGCTTCTGAGTGTCAATAGTATTTTGCCATCGAGTATAGCTGCTACTGCAATCCTTTGAGTGATAGGATCTATCTTGCGTGTTTTTGATAATGTGAAAATTATATCCCCAATCTGAGATTGAACATTTAACGGACATTAAAGATTTCCTTGTCAGCTGTGTTCCACAAGCGATACACTTGCTTTTAGTAGAACACGTTCTCATTTTTTACCTGTGGACAATGAATTTACTTGTTAATTCTGACTGTAAATGTTTTTGAGAACAAATAAAGGTGTAAGGTGTATCCGTCAAAAATTTAAATTTCAATCTCACGTCACGCACATACTGTAGACGCGCCAGTTTAGGATGTAGTGAAACTCTATTTAGAATTTTTACAAGGTGCATTACAATAGCTACAAACACTAATTCAATCAGAGCAATGAATGACAAATAATACATCATATCACAAACTTCTGGTCAAGGCAATACTCTTAAATCACACATCATCCACAAACGATACAGAAAACAATCACTACAAAAAACTATTGACTTTCGATACAGTATTTGCAAAAAAATAACGAGGTCCTACTCTTCCTCCGTCACGATGACGTTTTACCTTTCACTTACATAAATAGCTAGAGCACTCTGAGAGCGCATACTTCCGCCAAGCAAGGCAACTGTAACGGAAAAATAAAGTGGTTTCTGATACCAAGATTCTCTTTGTATCACCCCCAAAATCTAATCATTTGTGCCCTTGAACAGTGTTAACAGCTTCAATGGTACTCCTACTTTGCAGATCAGATCATATTTCTTCGTTATGCCACGAATAAACATACGACAAACGCTAGTCAAAGTCACAAACAGACCAACTGACTATCACATAAATTTAATTGTTAATGTCTATAAGATTGTTCTAACTCCTATAAATTTGATGACGCGAGGATTACGACATGATCGGATGGTTTGCTGGAGGCCGTGTAGCTTTTGCTGCAATCTGCGAGTCTGTTTTTGTTGGTTTAAGTTTGAGATAAACCTCCCACAAACCTCCGGTCCAGTGTTGTTTACGTCTTTTCTTGCACGAGATGCTCAGCTCTGTACTGCGGCAGCACTGGACAGCATCTCAAAGCCCGCGTTGACCAACATTTAGGTATATCGAGCAGAACTGGTTTACCGGTAGCAAAACCTGCACATTCAGCTCCCCGTCTCCATGCAGACCAAAACCATCCCATTAGCAGGTAAGACTTCTCTTAATAGCTTATTCTAATCCAATAGAACTCAGAACTGTGGAATAACTATATATTCGTAAAGTAAAACCTAGCCTCAACATAATGTCTTCAGCCGTGCCACTCGTCACGATCCATGATTGACACGTTTGCCTCCGACTGTGCTTGCCCTCTTCCCTCCGCTTCCCATGCCGTCCGTCACTTATATAGGGACCCCCGTTGCGCGCTGTGGTCATTTGCCCAGTGCTGCCAGGTGCAGGTTAATTACCCTATTTCATGGTAATTTTAGTGAGTTTAGGGTAACAGGGTAGAACTTCGAAAAATTGCCAAAATCTAGGGTAATTTCAAAGTGTGATGAAATAAATCGAAATGAAAAAACTATAAACAATACTTGGAGCACTCTGAGAGTGCATACCTCCGCCAAGTGAGCCAACGGTAGCAAAAATTCAAATTCGGACTGAAACCATGATTTTCTTTGCTTAAACACCAAAATCTAATCATTACACGGAAAAATATAATTATTGTCGAACAAGTTAAAAAAACTTCTAGGCAAGTATTGAAAAACTCAATATGACAATTGTTTGCAATACTGTTTATAGAGTCAAACATACAAACGAACCAGCCGATCTGCACCAAAATTTGATCATTTGTCTTTTACCCTTACAACTCCTATAAATTTCATAAAGATCCATTCATTATTTTTTGAGTTATTGTGCTAACAAGCATAAAATTAAAAACGGTGACAAACCAACGAACGAACTAACGGACCATTACCAAAATTTGGTCATCTACTTTTTCTTATATACCTAACAACTCGTGTTAATTTCATCAAAATCCATTCATAACTTTTTGAGTCATGTCATCGAGAAAAATGACGCAGACAAACAAACAAACAAACAGATGGACATATCTTCACCAAAAGTTAATCATCTGTTTCTCCTAACATATCTAACAATCCCTGTGAATTTCATCCAAATCGGTTCATAACTTTTTGAGTTATCTTGGTGACAGACAGACAGACATAGAGACAAACACGACGAAAACATAACCTCCTTGGCGGAGGTAATTACCTCCGCCAAGGAGGTTATGTTTTCTAACGTCACGTTTATTTTCTTGAGGCGTAATAAGCTCAATCAATTTTGCTCTTATTTACCCTATGATCATTTTGCATTGTTATATTATCAATGAATACTACAGTAATTGTAAGTTTAACATAATCTTATAATTAATATTATATTGAACAAGTATCCAACAAGGGACCATAAGGGAGCATAATGTAAAACTTTTTTACATTTTGTATGAAGAGTACAAATTGCACAATATGCAAAACAAAACTGAACACGTTTGATACCGATATTATACGTGTGGAAATGCGAAGAGAATGGCCGGACTTTTAACTGATTGCTGCAAAAAGGCCAAAAGCGGTCGCCTGGAGACCATGGGGACAAATGTGTGAGACGCTTATGTACCTGGTCGTAAGGCCGAGTCATACAGATTCATTTTGGCGCTAGAATGGTCCAAATCTGTTCAAAAATGTAGAAATGCGAAGAGATTGGCAAAATTGGCCTAATTTTGGCCACAGCAACGGTCACCGCCAAAAACAGCCGGGCACAGGGCCGCGCTGGAGGCCACATTCGTAAGTTGCGTTATTATAGACAAGTACAGTTCAGTGTTTAGTGCGCGCGTCCTGTAGAGCTTTATGTCTGCAGACCAGACGCCAACACGCACAGCTTTACTTAAAATACGATTATGTACTTTTTTATGTGTCTTAGTGCTAATAAATGTATTAAGAGTTAAGAATAAAATGTAGGGTAATTTTAATGGAAACGGTAAATGCATTAAGAGTTAAGAATAAAATGTAGGGTAATTTTAATGGAAACGGTAATTTTGTGGAAGAATCTAGGGTAATTTCAACAAGACCTGGCAGCACGGCATTTGCCTTTTGGTTCTCGCCAGGCAAACACTGTCCTTAGCTCATGCAGAGTAAAATTTGGTTCTAGTCATTCCTTTCTATCTAGCTTTTTAATGCGAATTGCCGATGATAGAAATCGGATTTTTCCCGAAACGTTGAGATTTCTTATCAAATTTGTCGACTATCGTATATTTGTTTCGATATTAAAGAAAGAAATACCGACTGAATGAGAAATTACCTAATTTTTCTCGTCTCTTAGTTTTGGAAGTTATGAATTCAAAGAGAAATCTTTTCGTTCATAACTTTTAATTATCCTTCATACCTGTCTCAAATCAACATCTTACTGGCTAATAGTGTGCAAAAGAAGAAGTACCTGGCATGGTTAGAAAAAAGTTACGCCATTTTGAAAATTTATCCCTTAGTTTTGGACGGTAGTGTATTTCAAGTTCACTTAAATATGCTGTATTCAAATGAATGAAAAGAGCTCTCAAATATAGCTTCAAGAGAAGGCGGGGCTTCTTTCCCACTGGGGCATTTTTTCCGCCAGGGGCTATTCCGGGCAGGAGATTTTTTCCGGTTACTCTCATGCCAACGAGCTTGTTTGGGGGTATTGTCAAATGCGTGTTGAATGCATGTGTTGATTGGCGATAGAAATGGATGGATAACTTAAGTTTGGTCTTGTAACTACCGTACTTTCCTCATTCTTGATAAATTACTTCTATGAGTTTGGTACCTCACAGAAGTGGCATAAAGAAACGTTTTATTGCAACCTCAGCATGAACTGTGCAACGCCAGCTAATCCCATATGCTGATGTTACCCACAGTGTTCGGGTGTCCCTGACTCTGGTTCCCACACGCAAGTACTATTTGAAGTATTTCAGCAACCTTTCGTTCTTCCTTCACCACCATCATCGCCGATGAGGAAGCAAAAAAGGTCATCTCCCACTCATTTTGAACAAGTTTTCATAGTTAAAGGTTCCCGCTGTGAGGAGAAACTGCATAGGAGTCCGAACATCTGGAAACCAACACCAGAAAGCTTAGACACTAGCTAAAACTGTCTTCGTAGCCCTTTTGAAGTTTCATAAATTTGCGTCTTACTCCGCTCGAGTCTGAAGAAATTCTCCATGATGCATGCACTTATTGACTAAATTAATGCAACTTAGCTGCAGAAATAGCCAAAGATGGCTGAGAACCTGTTCAATATGAACCTCATCACTCTACTGTTGACTCGACTAACTGCCGAATATACTGGCAGTGAATATTATGTTCGTCAGTAACCCATCTGCAAAGCAAACCACACCTGCTAACTACGGCTAACTCGCAGTGATGGACGTTTATTGTCTTATTTATACCCATCGTTGGTACTCATGTTCAAAGTGACTGCTCTTTAAGATAAATTTTGCATAGAAAAAATATTTTTGCTCTAAAACTTCGAACTAAATTGTGTCCAGTTGAATACGTTGTACTGCGTATAATCTATTCAAATTATATCTCACTTTATATTGATTAATTAACCACGACCCTTTGCAAATAACCAAGATGTCTCAATCACAGAACAATAATCCACCTCCACCTAGAGTACTATTACAGCCTGTTCAAGAAGACATCCCATTAGGTTCTATCAATATTGATGTAATGATTGGCAATGTCTCAATTGAATACGATCATAGCTGCTTTGTCCGGATGAAAGATGATGTGGCTAATAACTCAGTGATTATGGAGTTCAATCCTGAAGATATGTCCCAAGATGCAATGCAGCGGATATCTGCAGTGTACTCCATAATGATAGGAGCAGCTAACGCTCAACAAATTCATGATCATGTAGCAGCCCAGTTGGGAGATGATGTCAACAAAATCAGTCTAAAATCTTGGATTGATGGGATGACTGGTCGAAATGCAACCATAAAAGACGAAGTAAAAAAATGTAAAATTGGAGTCTATATTGCCCAAACGAATGCAGAGTTTGCGGAAATGGTCAATTGTGCATTTGCTAAATTTCAAACTTATTCTGATCAAAATCCTTGTGAACCAGAGGTAGTTATGACCAATGCCATTTCTATTGCATGTAGTAGAGTCCCGTGGTATTGCCCAACACTAGCCTCTCGACCTTATTGGATGAAGCTCGTCCAACTATTTTCTTTGAAAGCATGGAAGAAGTTTTGTAAATGTAATATGCGTGTTGTGGCTATTCCGTCCGTAGAAGGACTATACATCTGCCTAGTATACTTTGCCGTATCCGGGAAAGGTTATGATTCGGATGGAATCAGTGCTGCAATGGCTAATCGATTCAAAGTTCTACTCGCTGTGTCTGGCGTTCAAAATCCAGTAGCTGCCACCATAAACAACACAGTGTGTCAAGCAATAGGAAGATTCCTTGCTCTCAATCTGGACCTTCTTCGTCTTAATACTGAATTTATAATGGAGTTTCATCAAGATGAAGACAAATTCATTCCGCAACTTCGAGCACAAAGCAAATTGTGTTTATCATGGGGTGGACTTCAAGGTTTCAAAATCTCTTGGGACTTCTGCTACAACAACATGAGCGAAGTGTGGCTCATAAAACTAGTTGCTTTGGAGTACTTCAATGTCCTTGATGGCTATGCCAGACTTGAAGCGATGTTCCAACCAGCACAACGGTATCTCATGCCGTATGCACGGATGTTAGGTTTGTCAGAGCAAACGTGGGATCAAGCTAACTATGTGAACATTTTATAATGTGCCAAAAACGAGCTCTCTAAGAATGATGAGTCAATGGGAAAATTCAAAATCCCAGAATCCGGACTTGCAAATAAAGGTGCTCTTCAAGAGGCTCTAGCAAAACCACTTGATTTTGCATCATCTGGAACTACCGTTGATCCTACTGCACAACGTGTACTAAATGACAAAGGAGCAAAAATAAAGAGAACTACCGAAAACACTGACATATTGGAACTCCTAAGAAGTCTAAATCTAAATGCAGGAGCAATGAATATTGGATACTTTAATATTCCTCAATTTCCTTCGTATGGAAATCCTGTTTTAAAACCTCACACTCAACCACAGACTCAACACCAGCAACCATACGGGGTTCCTCCTCAATTAGGGACAGTTCATCCAGGTCAGGGAGCTCCTCCAACTCATGATCAAAGAAACGTTCCAACAACTTATCAGCCTATTCAGCCTCCCCAAGGAATGTATGCTCCAAGACAGCAAGCTTACTCAGGACCAGTTGTAAATCAACAACATCCCCAACATCAACCCACTTCTGTTCAACATCAACACCTGCATCAACAACCTCCTCTATATCAGTCCACGAACATTCATAATACCAACCTTGGACCTCAACCAGGTACATCTAACCAGAATCAATCTTCCCACTCAGCTTCTGATGGTACAGTCAACGAGCATACCAAAGACGTGAATACTGATGTGCCTCCTATCAACACAAATCTTCCTCAAGAAACTTACAAAGGAGGTCCCACAACTTCTCCTGTAAAGGTCTACATTCCCACTACACTACCTGGAAGAATTGACCCTCCTAAAGATGACAATCCAAAATAGCAATCACAGTACATTGACAGTCTATGTGTACAACTACTTACTACTCATAAATATGATTCTCATAATAAAGTACACGATGTACTAAACAATAATCAGAACACAAGTTTAATATTCAAAATTAAATCTCCATCATTGTCATCAGAAGATTCTGAAGACCTCAATTTAGACTCATGTCCTAGTTGTTCTTGTGATCTTTTACATTTTTATTCACCCCCACCTTTAGTAAGAAAGATCAATAAACCTACAAGTATTGACATAGAACTTATTCGGAAAGACACAATAAGTAGCTCAAACAAGAAAATATCAACCAAAATAAGACTAAACAATGTTGTTGAAATTAGAAAGTATAAACAAGTAACGTCATTGACTTGATATGTAAACTGCTAGGTCAAGAGACTTGTTTGGTCTAGATTAAAGTTACTAAATTGATTTCTATTAAACTAGATTGGTTTGTTATAATCAATAAATATATACGGACTTAATATGTTATGTCAATGGAAAAAAACGGATGTATTGATCAATGTAGTCAGAAAGTCGTGTTTCCAGTTGTCTATGTCTATGTCTATTATATACAGAAGATAATCTGTCTTTCACGTACAATACTTTCTTATTGTAAATATAATTAGAACACATATATGCACTTATTGCCATAGATAAACATTTTTCTCTATATATATATGCATGTGTATGGATTTAGTTTGATAACACCTTGATGGATATATATGTCAACAGAAAGGTTTTTTATTTTAAGCTTATTTTGATTTTGTTTATTTTTAATTTCATTTTCATTTCTAATTTTCTTTTCTTTCTTCTTTTCTCCTTTTATCTTTTCCTCTTCTTCTTATTTGTATTTTCAGCATTGAGTTTATATGTGGATCAAATAAACAAAAACATACATTAATTAGAATAAGAAAAAAAAACTAGAGCTTACTTGATACGCAGATTTGCTGGTCAGCAAGCCTATGTTTCAATTTTGTTGCGATGTTTGCCTCAACCTTTTCTCAACACCGATATGAATTAGTGAGGAGTCTGATGTCAAGTTTTGGAATTCAGCGGACGTGGATCTTCAAGGGGATTTTACAGTTCTGACAGCCGTGGATGCGAATGTAATTGCGAAAGTTACTATTTCAAAATCACGAATGCGGATGCTCTAAAGAGTTGCGGATGATATACGCAGCTGCGGATATTTGCCCCATTACAAACACCTTATCATGACGGCAGTTAACACTAGGGGAAAACCAGACGGTTCTTTGTAGACCCGACACAGCGCTTGCACACATCTCATTCCAAATGAGAATCTGTCGTTTTCAGCACTGTGGATGAGTCTGTGTATAGTGAAAAACCAGCAC
>LQNS02278068.1:68548-80467 GCA_001587735.2 Parhyale hawaiensis
AAATGAGAATCTGTCGTTTTCAGCACTGTGGATGAGTCTGTGTATAGTGAAAAACCAGCACATCCGCGCCTCCTCTGTAGCGGATGCTGATCTTTAGACGGATTTCACAGTTCCGGCATCCGCGGATGCAGATGCAAATGCGGATGTCAAAAAGGTACGGATGTTCCACGGATGCAGATGCGGATATTACTAATATCACTACTATGACTATATAAAATAGCAATCAATAGGGTAGAATAATTTTTAAACATTTGAGTAACAGGTTTTTCATCAAGTTTATTTGAATCTAATACTAGTTTCTTCTCTGATATCAAAATTAACATTACTGGCTGATTAAACTAATCCATGTATTCCATATCACTGAGTTCTGTTGTTGTAGCGTACAACCTCTTCCTATAGAAATTGCGCGTATTAGGCGATCAATAAAATATAAAAGCCAAGTTAGTGTTTTTCAGTGCTTTAGGAGTTAAAATTTATGAATCGCTACCAAGAGGAAATGCTTACTCAAGTACGATGGCAACACTGAGTAATGCTATTCATACAGTGCAGCATTACTATCATGCACTGTGACTTTTGGCGTTGACAGTAGGTACCTAATATTTAGTTTACCCTAAATAATTTTATTGCGTAACTATATACTATACGTGGTATATAATAAATGAGTTCATCTGAATCTTTGAGTATCACAGTTTTTAAAATTAAATTTCCAATGTGATCTTAAACTTATGCAGTCCTACTCTTTCCCATGAAAAGTAACCTATAATCGTTTATTTTTTCATTACTGAAAATCCCAAATAAAAGAGTATTGATAACATTTCTACAAAACAAACCCCGATACCTAGTAAAACACATCTGTAAAAGCCTCAAGTTAAATTAATAACATTTTCTGTAAGGAATAACACTCATTGCAGAGTGTTATTATATGTATAGTCTACATTCTTTGTTGCCATAACGTCGAGTATGATTATAAGCATCTGGTCACTGAAAATGCCATCCATTCACCAGAAAACTCAGCACTATTTACAATTGTTCTTAGGAGCCTCTGTTGTGCAACGTATAAACTGTACGGCACTTGTTGGCACACACGCACCGCGCGTACACGATCAGCATCACCGAGAATGTCCAGGGTTCAGACTCGTGCGTTCCGGCACATGCAGCCGGACCTTTAACCCGTACTAGGAGTCTCATCTAAGAAGGACACCGCGTTATTCGGAAGTTACCATAGAGATGGACCAAATTACTTACACGCCACTCCACATATAACTTGGGATGGAAAACGACACTTTAGAGCTCCTCGTGGCTGGCACTCGCCCATTCAAATGTTTACTAATCAACAACCGCGTGGCAACATCCAACTGCCTACAGACGAGGTTGGTGAGAACCAACAAACAAACTCGCAGACTGCAGCAAAAGCTACACGGCCTCCTAGCGAGCCATCCGATTATCTCGTTATCGTGGCTTCGCCTCACACGATGTCTTACATAGTTCTAATGCCGTCTAAAATCCGGTTCATACGATAGTCTTTTAAATGTACAGTCTCTGCTAATGGTCTGGTTATGTATGTTTTGCGTTCATATAAACGCGCTTGCGGGGCTACCAGCAAATCTGTTCCAACGTCAGTCATAAGTCTGTCTGTTGGCCGGAGCAAGAGTCGCTCGCAGAGTTTCGGGTATTTTTTTTCATATATACAGTGAATAGGAAACTAGAAAACAGTCTACTTTATACGGTTTATTGCACAACACATTCCGATGATTGGCTGGGAGAGTATGTTCAGAAGACTAACGTATATTCCAGCCTCCAAAATGCATACGGCCACGCACTGCAGGTTGTGTCCTCTAGCAAGGGACATCGGTAGCTCCGAATATCTCACATTAGTAAGGGAGATCACAGTAGCAACTAGAGCTTCACACTTGTAGCGGAGACTTATGCCAAGTAATACGGCACTGCGTGACTATAATTGCTACAGGTTTGGGAGTCTAGTCGTTCTTTTGCAGAATCCCCGTATTCAGGTATCTGTTCTTCATGACCTTTAGCATCAATTGCTGCAATGCGAAATATCCGAAATATTGTTATAGTTAATCATTTTCAAGAATTTTTTGGTCATTATTCAATAACTAATTACAATTGTAACTTCCATAACAGTCCCAAGATAAATATAGAATTATTTGAAAAGTAGAATATAAAAGATCAATTTTATCTTAGTACGAATACGAAATATGACATGTGCTATCTCTCGTGCCCCGACTCAGCCGCCTTCGTGGGCTGGTCCGGCTATAGTGCGTATTCAACTAGTGTGTAGCTAACACACAGGATTACAGACAAACAAGTTCCGGCCAAAACATAGCCTTATTGACGGAGAGAAACATGAAAACCGAAGGCATGTAGATTTCAGTCGATAACAAAGCGCACATCAGGTACCAGTTCTCAGCTTGCTTGGTAGAGCTAGATATGCAACACAATTATCTCCTTGGTTCATCGTCTTCATTTCAATACCAAACGTAAAAGGATAAACAAAAAGGAAATTCTGTCTTGCTTTAATATATTACAGTAGTTCCCTAGATACAAAAATTTTCGTCGTGATTCCGCAAGAAAAATTCTCTACCAGCGAGTGTAGGGAATGATACTATGTCAATATTTTACTGCAGGAACTATTTTATGATTGAAATGTTAAAACCATTTACCTTTTGACATAGAAAAATATTGTCAGTCCATTATATTGGAGTAAACTTTTTGACTTTGAATCACGGTCAACTGGCCCGCAACCCCCACCCCCTCCTCTCTGAGAAAAAAGAGTTCAACATCGCATTGCACACATACATCTGCCGAGTCACAATACCTATGTATATAGATCAGCAACGAGCTTGCATGCCACGGTCGAGTTCGGACCAGCGGTTCAAGGATTGTGAACTGCGAACGTAAGCATGCTATCATTAGCAAAACCCTAAAAAAGTTACCCTATATTCAAAGTTTCGGTAACACTATTTGGCATCACCAGATTAATCAATAAATATGTAGCAGTCAGTAGGCCGTACATTTGCGGTATTTATGGTGTGGCTGCTAGAAAAGAACTGAGAGGAGTGGGACAGCGACGGAAGGCTGTCTTTAGACAATACGGGCAAGTACCCATGAATGCTGGCTTACGGTGGAGCTGTATCGGCAATAAGTTTTAGTACCCTAACTGTGCCGGTACCTATGGTATGCCTTCATGCGATGCTTGTGCTGAATCGGCGACGATTCCATCATCTGGAACCTACTGAAGATGGGTTCTCGGTATAGTATTTTTGTATTGTTACTAACAATAGTCTTGAAAGCGCAGTATTATGGCTATTGCTAGTACGAGACTTGATGGATTTTCGAGCGAGGTGCATGGTAAGTAAGCCTACGAGAAAGGGTTGCGACGGTTTGGCCGATGTACGAGTGCTTCTCGCGCTCCCATGGATACTCATACCAAGCTGGTCTTTCGGAAGAATGGCAAGAGGAAGCGGGGGCTCTTTTTATTGCGAGTTACCAAATTGCTAATTGTACTACTATTGTAATAGATGATCAATTGCATTTTATCGGTATTATTAGGGCACTGGGTAACGCTCTTGACTAATTAATTAACCCATCATCGATTTTGTAGTTGGAGTATTGATTTTAGTACTAGCCTATGCTTAGTCCTCTGGCCGTGACGCTGATCGGTAAATCTATTATCGATGAACTGCTGCAGAATGGAGTCGAACATTTAGTGGGATAACAGTTGTTGACGCGAGTTTGCCCGAGAGGCGAAATTATGTGCTTGAAAATATGCCTGTCAGATGAAGTTTTGGACGAGCGGTGAATTATGGCCTCGACTGTACCGGTCTCGTAGGCTTCTGGACATTCGCTACTGCGGTTAATGCCTGCGTGTGTTGGCCTTTGGTAAACTGAAGTGCTACAATTGTCGTTGGCAGTAGTGATTACGTCTAGAAAATTAATTTAGTTGTTCATACCGATTTCGCGCTTGAATTTCAGGACTGATTTTTTATTGAAAGGTTCATTTTAGTTGAACTTTTCGACTAAATTCGTTACTGGGAAATGGTCGTCGATGTATCGTCAGCAAATTATGGGTTTGAAATTTTGGCTATTGTCAAGGGTAGAATTTTCCAGGTGTGTCATATAAAAGTTCGCATATAGGCTACACCCATGAGCGAGCCCACGCTAATAACCCCATCAGTTTCTTGGCACAGTTCTCCGCTTATGTAAACAAATGGATTTTTGCTGGTACAACCTTGTAACAATTCGTAGCTGTTGCGGTATCGGTGGTGGAAGGACAGTAACGTGATTGGATACACTATTGCAAATTTTATCTGAAGTTTCAATTACGGAGACATTCGTGAAAAGGTACTCAACATATAACGAAGCCTGCGTACCCTGTGGGGATGTAGCACACAGAATTTGAAACAATTCATCCGTTGAATTAACTAGTTATTTGGCTGGCAGGTACGGGCAAATTCGGCTATTTAGTTTCTTCCCAGTTTGGTAGGGGGGGGAGGGAGAAGAGACATGCTAGATGATAGGTCGTAGTGAATTACCAGGTTTGTGGGTCTTGACGGTTCTGTAAATATAGCCTAACCCGATCTCACCATTGACTAAGCATGACGGTACCCGAAAATTTCTAATAAAGAAAAACAGGCCTTGCCTCCCTAACCTACACGACAAAGAACCCGAATATTTACAGACTTACTCAAAATCAGTTAGGGTTTACCCGATATTAGTGCCTAAAGTGCGAAAAACTGACAAAGTTGTTCGCGCCATCAAATTTAGGTGAGGGTGAAAGAGAGCACATGACATGAAAGAACAATAATCATGCCCAAAAATAAAATAAATCCGTAATAAGTACTATATCTACTGGACAGCACTCGGAGAGTGCATGGCCAACGAAAAGGGTTGTTGAAGTAATATCCTTAATATTAACACCTATATCTAATACCATTGTGCCCTTCTTACTATAACAAATTTCTGTAATTTCCATGAATACCAATCCATAAATTTTCACGTTATTGTGCTAACAAACATCAGATGAAATAAAGTGATCAACAATCGAA
The DNA here is from genome assembly GCA_001587735.2 of Parhyale hawaiensis. NCBI lineage: Eukaryota > Metazoa > Arthropoda > Malacostraca > Amphipoda > Hyalidae > Parhyale > Parhyale hawaiensis. The sequence goes on from LQNS02278068.1 coordinate 73,615, forward strand.
CACGCATCATTCCAAAAATTTGGCCCTTTACTCATTCCATCATAATTAGCTAGGCCTTCGGGACGGCTGTCTTTCGTGCCCACTTTGCTTCCTTCCCATCTTTTATTCCTACTGATCTTTCCTCAATCTGTTCTTACTCTTCTTTCCCGACTTGCTGTTCCCATGCGCGTTGATATTGTGTGGGAACACCCTCGTGCATGGATTCCACGTATCTATCGTCACACTATGTGTCCCTTGCTTCTTCCTCTGTTAGATCGCCGTTTCTGTGGAGACGGAGACTTAAACTACTCAATAAAATAATAATAACAATCATTCTATCATAAGAATTCATATAAAACTTTGTAAAAATACATGAATTACTTTTCCACTTATAGCCTTGAAAAAATAGGCAAAAAGAAAAACAGAATAATACACAAACACTACAAGAACATAAACTCCTTGTCGGAGGTAAGAAGCATTTACACACATCGCAACATTTGAAACACAGAATTCAATATCAGGGGGAGGAGAAAATTAAGAAACTTTTTTCTTTGGCTTGTTTTTAACAATGTCTGTTCCTAGCAGGTCTTTCAACTGCAATGTTTCTTTCATGCCAATTCATCAAAAGCCCGCGGATGGCTCTCTCGGGCTCGTCATGGGGGGTTTTCATGACGTCTTAAATATTTGATGATCCTCCGACTAAATCCATTTCCAATTATATCGTCACTGTAGATAAGTACAGTGTTGGCAAAACAAGGATTGTTGTCTGCGCGAGCCTTTATCATCCGACTAAACTCCACGAACACGGCATCATGAGATTTATATGTCATCTCCCTGAATCGCGACCTTTTTTGAGAAGGACCTGCGTCCTCATCATGACGAGGTCTCTTAATAATAAGAGGTGTACAAATGGGAGCAGTGGCAGAGCTCGCCTCACTTTCTACAGTGGAAAAAGTTGTGGCATCGCTGCTGTCTGATGCGTAAGAGCGAACTGATAAGATGGCCTCTTAAAGGGCTCAGAAGGTGGCTCATCAGCATAAAGACTTGTAGGTTCACTCACGGCCATTGCCGGAAAGGGAACAGTTAGAGAGGGAAGGGGGGGGGGCAGGAGTTACGGTAGCGGGAGAAGAGGAGGTGGCAGTTTCACCTCGCACATCTAAGGATGTACTAGTCGCCTGTCTGCTCTGTGAGGGTAGAAAGCTCACGGCGAATCGCGACTGGTTTTGTTATTCTCGGAGCTTCCTGCTCATCGAATGGGGTATGAGAGGCATCTGCCTCTGAAGTGGCAAGGAAAAGGGATCCGAATAAACAGGAAGATGTGATGCACCTTCCTCTTTGATATTATAGAAGGTAGCAGTACTACCTGGACTTATTCTAGCTGCCGAAGCAACCTTAATCCAACTCATTCTCTCTCCCGCTCCAACTACACAGTTTGATATCTCTAAGCTCCGCATGTCAGCGGATCTTGAACGTGCTTGCGTGCATTCAAGATCGTTTCTTGGGCAGGGACTCTGCACCCCCTCTTTTTTTTCTCTCTCTCTTTTCTCCTCTCCTCTATATCCTAACATAATGGCAATAGCTCATAGAGTGCCGGGACGTATATTCCGGTGTCTCTTTGGGAATGGGCCTATTGGTTCGTCTACTGCCGCCTATCCAATCTAACCTATTAATGTCAATGGGGTCACCCGAGAAGGGAGGAAAAGCAGCATCAGCAGCAGGGGAGGACAGAGGAGCAGCAGCAGCGGGAGGAGGAGTTAGTGCGCCCTCTTCATCCACTCAGTCATTCTGCTGCTCTTACCAGGATCCATTAGGAACGCCGGTGGTCCTCTCAACGGTCTACCTTGGCCTCCTAATACCCTTCCTAGTGTCTTTCACGCGAGCCTCAAGCGCAACATAACAGTCCTGATCCTCCACCTCCTCACTTGCTGTCTCAATCTCCTCAGGCCTACCTAACTGTTTGCGAGGGGGTCTGTTATCGACCCTGGTGGGTAGATTTGTCCATCCCCAAATGGGATGATATCTGTTACAGCAATGCCCGTGAACAGCGTAAATTGTGCGCTGACCAATACCATTCGTCAACTTTTTGTTTGGAGAGTAGATGGGTAAATAAATGGGTAAATGGGTCAGCAGTGGGGGGGGGATGAGCGGCGGCAACGTCAGCGGGGCTTCGGCACCGGGGGCGACGACATGGTGCTGTGGTTGATCACGAGGACGAGCCTGAGCAATGCTCTGGCCACGACAGACATTTAATAATGGCCCTTACTCGGTGCCCTCTCTGAGCAACAGCATTGATTACATAAAATCTTTCAGCAGAACGGATACTGTGACACATGGCCGCCGTCAGCTCCGTTCTTTGTTCCACCGTCTCTTCTGCTTTTCTATGGCTGTTCTAATCGAGTGTCTGAACCGCCGGGGTTGAACGGGAAAAGCATTGGGTATATTGGCTGACCAGATGAAGGGGTTGAGATCCGCTTTGCTTTGGTAAAGTCTCTTAAGTCATAGGCCGGGAAGACGGGTGATGATTCTGAAAAGTCGCTAGTCAAGTAATTCCTGTACCGTTTAAGGTACAGGAGCAGTGCACGGTACAAGGTGCTGTCCACTACCAACGTACGTACTTCGCATTCTTATGTTCCCGTACCAGGAACGTTGCCCCATCGTCAGAGACAGTTGCTGGATTAAATAGGGAAGATAGCGAGAAAGTCGCCAGCTCCAAAGAGCGGCGATTGATACTAACGTTATAAGCAAGTCCCGAATAGTGCACGCCGACTTGGCGAAGGGGTTGAATTGTTAGTATTTGACAGGAAGCAGGGCGCTAATGCCTTCGAGGGTGATGCGCCGCATCCTAACGAAGTAAGTCAGGAAGCAGGGCCAGCAACTCCTCTGGCTCTGGCGCAGCGGCGGCCTCAGGGACAGCGGCAACCTCGGCCCAGTTGGCTTAAATTACCTCGAAGGCATGATTCAAGTGAATGGGTCAGCAGTGGGGGGGGGGGGGGCGGCCGGCNGGGGGGGGGGGGGGGGCGTCGCGGACAAATTCGCTGTTAAGAAAGCGGCCAATAGCCTCGACAGGGAGGGCCTGCTGAGCCTTACGGACGGCCGGCCTTCAAAAGTTCTATGAGCGTCCGAGTCTAAGTCAGACATGCGGACGCTGGCGGCAATGTGGTCTCTCAGAATAGAGAGTTGAAACTCGGGAAAATTGCGCCTTAGCTGCTTCGTTTTACTGTACAAGAAACCCATATATGTTGCTTGCTACCCTAGAAAAGAATGAAAGTACTTTGCCAGAGTTTCTTTCCGGAGAGCTAGTCTCATGTGCTGCCTAGAACATTCGCAGATGTTATCTGCTGGCGATACATGTCGATAAACGCCAAATCTGCTTTAGACCTATAGGCGTAGAGGATAAATAGCGCTGACGCCTTTTATAGTCTCGGGTGACAGCAACTTGGCGGTCGCTGCGATCCTGGCCGACTGCTTTGTGGGGGATATATTTCTTCAAATGTTTATGGAATCCTTCTAAGAAAGTTGTTAATTTGGGAAACATGCTACTGGAGATGCGGTGCTTCTTAACTGTATTAATGGCCTCCGCCAAAAACATGCGATTATGGGGAGGCGTCTGACGAGCCGTAAGCAACTGTGGTATTTCTAAGTTCAGAATGTTATCACCTGGCACCTGATTACCTGCCTCTGTTCGCCTTCAAAGGAGTGAAGCTGCTCCTCGGTGAGGAAATTTTTCAAATGAGTACCCTTTTTGGGAACGACGCCACACTATGAGGCGCTACCTGCGTAACCCCGCCTTGTAGAGTTCAATCCGCCTTTTCTTAGAAAGATTGAGATGCTGTTCCCGTAAGTTGTCCAGTAGCTTGCCGCTCCGGACCACACTGGCACAATTTTCATGAGGAAACTTTGCGACAATCCTACTAGTGGGCGTTTCGCCACAGTCGGGGTCGTAGCCGACGTCAGGGATGATGGGGTGACCCCCGTCAAGACCCTGGTCGTCTGGATCAGTTTTACCGTACCGTCATCGCTTCCATCTCCTCCCACAGCAGATGTGCCAGCTGCACCCCCGCCGGGGAAGCCCAACGACGGGCCTCAGTGTATTTGCGACGCTTAGGCCCTCTGGGGGGATTGAGGGAGAGATAAATGCCATCATCTAGTGCAGAGGAGAGAAGCACTTCGGGGTCTTGGCGATATAGGGATGGATCACACACATTTGGGGCATGGATGCGTGCAAAACACTGCTACTCATACATTATTTCAATTAAAGTAAAGACCAGTCATTCATCTCTTATGTTCCCAACATATATATATATAATTGCTATAAACTGGAACACGCTGAGAGCGCATAGCCTACTTTCCACCAAGTAAAGCAACGTTACGAAACTTTCTAATTGGTTCCGAAATTATGATTTCCTTTTTCTCAGCAGCAAAATTTGGCAATTTGTTCGTCTTGGCAGTAATAAACTTCAGTAATTTTGTTGAAGTTCCGTCGACAGTTCAAGCGTTTTGTTTTGCCAGTCAAACGCAAAAGCCCCACACCCTACACATGCCGCCAACTCAAACTCATCGCGCAAACCCCACCTCATGCCAGTTTGCGTAGTGTGTGGTGACGCTCATGCTCCAACCCAAGCCAGATTACTAGGCGTGAGTTTGAACTCTTCATATTCGCCTGATATATGTGGGCGGGGCTTCAGGTTTGTACAACGCAAGGACGTTTAATATCTCTACTTAGTCTCCTTTGTGCTGCCTACTGACTTTTATGCTGTGGGGAAGCAGGCTTGCGCAAGTCTCCGCTCCAACCTGGCATGTGCTTGAGGTGGAGTCGTTTCACATGTAGTGAATGAGCCCCTATACGACCGACCGATCGGTCGTCATCGATCGATCAAATTGTGTCCTAAAATTTTTAACAATTCTTACAAATTTCATGCAGATCCATTCATTAACTTCTGAGTTACACTAACTGCTCCGCTTATAAGAATAATAACGGATACCATAGCAAACGATTCATTATCTTCGAGCTCTTCTGATTCTTATAACGAATGTAACATCACCACCGGTAGTGTGAGTCTCCATGAAGATGTCTAGTATTCATAAAATGCTCAAATAGCTAAAGTCTTATTCAAAAGTTTAAAAAAAATCGAGAAAGGGCTGCCAAACAGCCTAATAAAACAGTAAAGGAGCAGCTCTATAAAGTCAAAATAATTGAATATCTCGAGTCTTTATACCAATTCAACTCGAAAGTTATTTCCGAACTGGAGCTACTGCGTACTGAAAATGAAGCCCCCAAGACTCTAATTTCTTCATCCGTACGAATTCCTTCGTCACCAATCGACCTTAAGTTATGTTCCATCTAATAGCGCTGCTAGCAGCAGTGTTTCAAGTAGTAAATCGCTCAATGCTCATCCATCTCCAGTCATCAATACCTATGGAATATTCTACTTCTGTAACTCCTGGAACTAGCACAAGTCATAATACGCAGCCTGCTGCCAGTAGTATCCAACCTACATCTAGATCAGATCTATTGAAAATTCATCGAAATTAGACAGTCTTGAGCTGGAAGCTCTGCCCAACCAACGTTTTCATGGTCAAAGGTCCTGCTGTCGACCAATTAATTTCTACCAAACTATCGAAATCAAAAAGTGTCAATAATAATTCATTTACTGTCGAAGTGTGCAATGCGTTGTCTAACAACATGCATCGTATTTATCCCAGTGATGTCGTCGAATGTGCGATTAGTGGTAAAAAAATGAACATCTTCGCGTCTCGTGTGCCACGAAAGATATTAAAATCAAGCTATGAACTTCCACAAAAAAGTTAAGCCTCAAGATATCTACGTCAGCGAGTATTTAGTGCACGGAAGGTCAGCAATTCTCTACAAACTACGCTCCTTGAGGGAATACCCGCCTCCTACTGCGAACTTACCCAAGAAACGGGAACATCTATATAAACTTGACTATCTAAAACCTAGGTTGTTTTAATAATACTATAGTGATCTCAAGCAGCTAGAAGTAGTGCTTTTAAACATGCGAATATTCTCTGAGTAGTGTTTTAATGTCTTATATTGTATGTCATTGTACTGTTTCAACTGCAATGATTCCATCATTTTCATTTCGTGTTTAGAGTAATGATAATTTTCCTAATTTTAATAACTAACTCTTTGTCAATGATTTTCATAGAAGAACTAGTGACATTTATAGGCATTCTTTTTCTCTTATTGTAGTAAATACTGTATTCGGAGTATGCGTAAAAACTTTCCTGTTTAAAAGTGTTGCTCCAGTCATTAAGTATTAAATTCGACATTGTGTGTACTGAAACTTGGCTATCATCGACATTAGTTTTATGAATATGAACAACTTAATGTCTTTCGCAACCGATACGGAGGCGGCATCACTCTTCAGTAAAAAAAAAAAAATCTAGAACTCAAGCTTGTCAATGACTTGTGTAAAGTTGACGACGTAACCGAAGTTCCAAGTGCCACAGTTAAACATAAAATTAACGTAATGTTCCTTGGCTGTTTTTATAGACCTCCAAGAAGATCAATGAATGATTTTAATAAGTGTCTATTGGACCATTATCTACCTTCTCTCTGCGGAGACTACTACATCAATTTATTGAATAGTCGAGGTTTATCAACAATTGAAGATGTTATTCACGTCAATAGTTCGTATGGCTATTTTCAGGTCATTAATAAGCCTACCAGATATTCTCCCGAAAATCCTGTAACTCAACATTAGTTGTTAGATCATATCTGGTTAAATTTTTACCCAGGTGCAAAATGTACTTCTAGAGTCTTTGATATGGACCTCTCTGATCACTTCCCAGGTATGCTGATACTTACCTGTAACACAGAAACCTATTGCCCGAATAACTTCCCAAGGCCGAT
>LQNS02278068.1:99096-114342 GCA_001587735.2 Parhyale hawaiensis
GTGTAACGAAAAATGGGAACGTTAGTTCCTACCCTTCTGATTAAGCTGCTGTGGGTGCAGCTGGAACCCCTTAGAAATTCCACAGAACAGAAGCAATGTTCTTCAGTGATATCTCAGTCCCGTATCATCCGAATTTTCCCCTATCTAATAGTGAATGAACCTGTGGAAACCCTACAAACAAAAGAATTGTTCTTTAATTATGATAGCCCCGTGCCTGTAGTATCCCAACATACAACTCTCTGTAATTTCACAAATTGGGCGATTACTAGGGAATCTAAAATTTACTAAAAATGAGAGAACCACAGTTAAAAGTGAGCATTTTTCGTTGAAACGAATAGGCTCTTGAGTGTCATTCGGGGAATCTCAGAGATCTAGACATGGTCACCATCTACACAGCCACTACACAAAGGTGTTAACTGCCTGGTGTAAGTGTCTGTCCTTCTAGGACAGCCCTCTTCGTACAGTGAGTTCTCTGTTGTCAGTAATTTTTCTTCCTTCCATGTTGGGAGAACTAACTTCAGGGCTAAACGACGACCGTTTTAATCCTTTTTTTTTTGGGTTCAGCAGTCTAGCCGGAGGACTAAAGCTTCAAGTCTCCAGTTTTTTGTCTTCTTTACACTGAATTTATGAGGTTTAAGGAGAGCTGCTCTTGTGGGAGCGCACTCTTCTTAGTAGTAGCTCAGTGTATTGAGTGCGTAGCCTCGATACTTAAGATGCCGCTCTTGCATCGGCCTATGTTCAAGATCTGAAGCAGCAAAACTTTTTATGAGTTACTGGCCTAAGGAATGAATTCCAATTTCAGCTGAGCATGAGGATAAGATCAGGACCTCTGGGATCTACGTCTGTAAGACATGGTTTCTTTCACGTCTTGCTTCTTTTGAGAGCGCACTAAGAACTATTAGTAACTTTATAAATCCAGCTCAGCATGAAGCTAGGAGCCTGGCTCTGTTTAAGCAAGGACTTAGATCACCTCGATCAACCTCTACTTTATGACCCCTGCAAGACGCAAGGTTCTGCTCTTGCACTCCTGGATAGCCACTGGCTCAACACTTGATCTTTTCTAAGTCTTGTGGTTCTGTGTATAGGTTCTATATGTGACTGCTTTAGAGTTCAGTGGCAGAAAGCTAGAGAAACTCCATATCCAAGGAATTTTTTTGGCACGACCTATTACTAAAGTTGAACCGGTTTGTTCATACATATATTGATAGGGGTGGCTATTATATTACGGAATGGTACCGTACGACCCCTGATTATACGTGGCCAAAATTTGTGGCACAGTACCAGCCCGTGCCTTCTTCAAGGTGAAAACCTAGACGTGCTTTGGATTTATTTTTTAAGTCCCAAAGGCACCAACTTGTTTGAGTTGTTAAAGAGTCCCAAAGGTGGGACCCCCGTGAAGCTCGAGGCACTGAGCACTGTATCGTATTTCATTTTTTTTTATTTTTTTATTTAGTCAAAAAACCAGAGGCTAGTAGCTGCTGTTATTTTATTATTCATGTCTCAGACGTAATTCAGAGAATTAGGTCTACATCAGCAGTCGAAGTATATAGCTTTAGCCTCAAAGGTTAAGGGGACCGTCGGGGTAATTTGGGTTAAAATATTCGATTTTTCTTTCATCATCCCAAAATAATCGAGATATATGTAAGATATCATAGTTGTGAAGCAACTATGCTACTTTCATTGGAGATGGCGATTCCGTTACTTTCACTGCCGTCACCAGAATCAATAATGGCAATGGCCCCTACGAAAATTTGCAAGTAGTGAAAGAAGAATGCGTGAACCACGTCGCCACACGGCTTGGTACTCTGCTACGCAAATTGAAGAGAGAAAAGAGTGAAATCATTACCACAAAAACTTGGAAAGAAAATGAGAAGAGGCCTTCTCGGTTGAGAAAAAATGCTCACCAATAAAGTCATCGACAAGTTATCAGGCTATTATGGCAAAGCCGTGAGAGATTGCCAGGGCACGGATTGCGAGACGATGCGAAAACCCATCTGGGCCTCGTTTTTCCATCTCCCTTCAACAGATAGTGCCCCAGCACACACCCTTTGTCCATCCGGTAAAACATCTTGGTGTTTTTACCAGAGAGCGATTGCAAACAAACAGACTCCTGACAAGCACGTGACCCAAGAACCTGTACCTCTCAACAACACCCTTTGAGAAGCTTCAATTTATAAAAAGAGTGTATAGAGATCTGACCGCACCAGCCCTCCTCCAGCGGGGTCTGAAAGGTGCTACACAAAATAGAAATGAATGAATTCATCAAAAGCTTTGGGCAAAGTGTCCAAAAGTGAAACATGCCAGCATCGCTCGGGTACTTTTTTTTAGCTAGAGTCACAGTCCTCCACCACAGCCACGGGCATTCTGTCGATCTTCTGAATCACCTGTATGGCTCTAGCTCGGCAATTTGTCATGCAGCTACTTAGGTCGATGAAGAAACTCGACGAAGCTCTAAGAAAAAAAAGTGACAGCTAAGGGAAGGCATCAGTTTGACTCCGAGTACGAGCCCGGTGGACACTAGACGTTTCATACATCAGTTGGTAAGTACATTTTTTTAGCGGTTGTTTGCTCATGATAACTCATTGTAGCAAACAGTGTGCGCGTATAGGGTCCCTTCTTTGAAATCGCATTTCTACTATTTCAAGATTTTTATCATAATTGTGATATATCTCGGCAACCTTTCACCCGGTTTGTTTTATTATGCACAGCAATGAATTGTCTCAATTTGCAACAGGAGGTTTGCCAATTTTCAATTTTTTTATATGAAAATTTATTATGATAGTAGAAAAATGTGGTAATATGTATATATATTCATAAATTGAAAAGTTCTGTTTTTTTTTTTTTGCAAAAATTCGTCGTCCAAACCTTTATATGTGTAAGTTATATTAGCCTGCAAGAAAATAAAAAAAAAATAAAAAAAATGGCTAAGATATATCAACATGTAGATTTATAGTTTTTTTTTACAAAAATTCAATTATCTTGAAAATTCATACACCGAATCGACTGAAAGTTGTTATGCGAGTTACTATAAAAGCAATACATTTGATTCTGAAATTTCGTTGCATTCTGTTTCATAGTTTTTGAATTAGTTATCTACCCAAACGGCCCCCTTAACCCAAATGTGGTATTATGTGGGTAATGACTATATGCACTCCCTGTCCGGACCCGCGGCTGCATATAGGTCTGTGAATTTACCATTTGGGTAACCTTGATACTTTATTTCTTATGGGATTTGAAGTTTGGCCGCATTTTAATTATACCTCAGACAAAGTCAAAGCCATTATTCCAATGTAACGACAATCTCCAATGTGACTGCTTGCCGCTGTGAGAATACTCTCTGTAGTATTAGCCGTAAAAGTTTTGTATATCTTCTATGGATATACGCAACTCTCCAGACAGGACCACCAGATTAACTGGCTCGGCTGTCTTTGGCATCAATATGAGCCCCATTAAGGGATTGTTGTCGGCATGTTTGACCCTGGGTGGAGTCTCAACAGTGTAGCGGCTATTTGCATATAATATATGCATATATATATATATATATATATATCCCCAGGGTTTTACTCCTGAGGATCACTGCATTGAACTGCTGGACATTAATAGGAAGACCCCATATGGAGTCCTCTGCATTATATTGGGAGGTTTTGTTTTATTAGTACCCACGGCTGGTAAATTAATATGGGCTCTATATGCACTCGCTGTCATGACCCGCGGCTGCTTATAGGTCTGTAGTTTTGCCGTTTGAGAAAGCTGTAAATTTAAATATACAGAAGGACTCTCTATATGCACTCGCGGCTGCACATAGGTCAGTAGCTTTCTCGAAAGGGTATTACTGCATCGGCCAAGATCAAGGCGTTAACCAGAAGGCCACTACCAAGATCTAGAAGAGTTTCATTTTATAGTGCACTGATTAGTTTATTGTCATAATTATCATCTTTTGTGATTTGTCTACTACCTGTACCTTTGATGGGTACGCCTCCTCAAGATGGAGTGGGTAGCTAAGGAACAGGACCATTGCTGAACTTGTTCGGAAACCAATTGGCCCAAAGGCCGCGGCTCACACCGAATCCGACCGTTTGGCCATATACCCTCGCTATTAGCGGCCCTAATTATCCCAAACACGGTCTTCCAACTTGAAAGAAGCCTGTTTGGGAATTCCTATTCTCTCTTATTATCATTAAAAAACTTTCCTGTAAAGGTCAACTCCTCTCCTCCTAATAAACGAAAACCATAAGTTTGATTTAAGAGGTGCTGACCCATAACCAGGGACCAGCACCATGTCAAGTCAGAAAATCTTTCAGTACTCTGGCTCTATTAGGGCACGAAGACTGAAAGCTTCGTATCTGAATCTGAACGTACAGTTTTCAAAATTAACCACAGTACAACTCCACTGAATAGAGACTAAGTGTTGAGAACACTGAAGTATGGACTAAATCTCTTTAGGGGGACCCCTTGAAACACACTAAGTTGAATATTTGCCAATTTGGAAAACGTCAAGTTGATTATCAATACCTCTATTATTGACACTAAGTATCACAAGGAACCGGAGCAAATTCTGCTAAGTCTATTCAGAAGACTTCCAGAACCGATTAATTATCAAAAGTCTCACACTGCACGAGAGTTACCTGTGGTGGAAGCAGTCTCTTAATGAGGTAAAGTGCAAAAATGATTTATCGAAAATATTTCTATGTTAGTAATTTCCAACTACAATTCCTTTTCAAAATAACCAGAGTCAACTCTCCACGTCCCTAAGCGCATATCCACCGCTTTCCTTCTGCACTGAAGCATACTTAGTTTGAATAAAGATGCCCAAGGCTTACGAGAGATAACCCCGCGTCGAGGTATAAACAGGAATTGCGTTTTTGAAAATTACCAGAGTGGGAGCATCAGTGTTCTTTGATGCTAAGTTTCAAGTGCTCTATCGAAAATATTTTCAAGTCCCCATACGGGAACGTCGAAATATTTCCGAGTTCCAATCGGTTCTCTATAAATTCTTTCAAGTCTCAAAAAGAGACTTCAGAAAACTGACAAAGTATAAAAATTCTTCCACTTTGTACTAACACGAAGTGTTGGGGTAGTAGCATTGCTCTGAGGCTAAGTCTAAAAGAGATCGTAAATAGAAATATTTCTAAGTCCCAACACAGGACCACCGAAATATTTCCAAGTTTCAAAAATCGTCCTACTGACGAGTTTTTCTAAGTGTCGAACTGGCAAATTTCAGATTTGAGGAGAGGAGCAGTTTTTCGATGTTCACTCTGTGTGAGTCGATGTTAAAGTAGGGTACTTGTAGGATGTGCGGCTCGTCCCCCGAAGGTATTGAAGCCGAATGATGTTAAAGTGAGGCTGGAGGGTGGGGATGCTACCTGTATACTGCCTGGAGTTGCTGGTGCAGCTGTAGGAAAAAATCAGAAAATATCAGGGAAGGTTTTCCTGACCTCTCCTTGACTCAGGAGAGTGGGAAACTCCAATTTTCTACTGATTTTGACTAGGGGAAGATAGACTAGGATAAGAAAGTAGTTTGAGCGGTAGGTATATTACCTAATGTGTCAATAAAATGAGTGTGACGACTCTGACCTGTCCTCCTGAACTGGAGTCGCCGATTGGCGGTGCGAGTTGCGGGCTAACGACAGGGGTACTATGCCGTAGCGAGCCACTGCAAATTATAAATACATGCACATCACTCGACACGGAATTTCCATCTGAATACCAAAACAGTAATGACAATAATAATTGGTTTACTAAGTAAACACAGGAACATCATACTGTACTGGAAACTAAAATTACCGTTGCATTGCGCAGTGGAGTTCATGCCTCCCCAACCGCCTACAGGGGACTGTTCCAATCTCTGCCGCTCCGCCCGCTAAGCGGTGAGGCTGCGAGCGGCGGCGCATGGCAACCGTGTTTCCGAGCTTTATTCGCAGTTCCACAGTATATAAGGAAGAATATGCATAGCCTTTCCTTTTAATAAGTTTGTTTACATCGTTCCCGTGATCAGAAGTTGATTGAATATGCATCCCATCACCCTCTTAATTTATACAAAAACATTTGTCTCATGCAGGCTCAAGAAGGTTGCTGCTATTAACTTAGATAAGTCGAATATTAGGCAGGAATCCTACCATGCTATTCTGGATGTTATGGCAGTGTAGCTGGGCGCAACCGTACTTCCAACTAGAAGGGAAAATATTGCACACCAAATAATAAGATGGAAGATGGTGTTGAGTGAAGAAATGTTCTCAGACAACAATGGGGACTCCGTGTACAGACAGATATTACAGTACTCTGTATCTAAAATATATTACAGTACTCTGTATCTAAAATATAGTTTGGTGGGTTATCAGAATCGAATTTTCAGAGTATAACTAAAGGGGTTACACACAATTCTACTGCCAATGGATACTAACTTGTGCTAAGCTGGCGTATAATTGCGAAAAACCTCCTGCATCACACGACGGAAATTTCCTCTCTCATAATAGGATTAGGGAATTTCATTGTAAGATTATGATGTAATGTCTCATCTTAGAATTAAGTAAGATACGTTGATGAAGAAATTCTGTACGTTAACGTCCTGAGAATGTGAATGTTGCGGTGCCACCCAATTCTTGACATAACTAGAGCCAACACTGAACCTTTACAAGTGGTGATTCAGCATAATTATGGAAAATTTAGTCACAGAAGTAAACGAGTCCAGCCCGGTATGCATCAAAATGGCGTCGGCTACAGTCAGGGGCGGTTGAGACTCCACGCGTCGAGAGCGGCCAGAGAACGCGGCGCTCGGGAAAGCGAGCGACTGCCGGCCGTCCGATGCGCGGTGACCGCTCGGGTATCAAGAAGGAGGCTCCGCCACGAAGTCCAATATTTTCACCATTCTTCCATTTTCTCCTCTTCCTATCAACATCTCTCTCACTATCGTCTAATTTTCTTGTCACTCACTCACCGGTGTCCAGTCGTTGAGCGACAGCTGCCCTGTACACTACCTACGTTCTTCGCCTCTCTCATACACGATTTTAAGTCGAAACCGTCTCGTGCCGCTTCTCTCCTGAGTAGCCTATGAATCTTAGTGGATACAATTCTTTTCCTTTTATTTTCGTTTCAACGTACTACTCTAAAAAGGCTACTGCGACAAGAAGCGGCAAGATGAAGATTCGTAGATAAATAAAAATTACCGAAATCCTGTTCTATTGTTTGCGTTAAAATTTGATTGCATACGGGACGCGTTAAGCAGCAAGGCGAGTCACTGCTAGCGTTAGGCAATGAGAACTAGGAAATTCTGAATGTATGACGTCCAAATCGGCTTAGCAGTTACTTAGAAATGGTATCTCATGTAAGAGTTAAAATAAAAAGACTATGACTCGACTGTTTTCATTTTCCCCTCTTTTTTGTCAACTGAGCAGTTACAACAACTAAAGGCCGGTGCCACGCTACCAAGATGGTAGAAAGGCAGTTGACGCTAAGCCGCACAGAGGATCATCCCACAGACTTGAGTTCTAATAAATTTGATTTTCGTATTGATTAAAAGCAAGGATAGATTAAGCAAAAGAAACCAAGAACAAATTTTCATATAGAAAGACTTGCTCAACTTCAAATGTACTCCATTCAAAGGAGATTCGAACGCTTTACGATCAGATATGTCTGGAAAATTCTAAGAGACATTACTGTCGAAGTCAATGCACGAATCCAGACCAGACACTCAAACCGTATTGGTCGCACCTGTAACGTGCGAATTCCGATCAAAACTGGTGGTGACGCAATGTCCACAAAGTATTCTATAGTTTCGCGGTTCGGGGGGGGGGCGAGCTTATTCAACACAATGCCACGTCACATCCGAAATGTCACCGGTACAGAGACTGTGAAATTAAAAAACAATGGACGCATACCTACTGAATGTGCCAGATAAACCTGTTGTAAACGGCTGCGTGAACTGTGGGGATAACTCGATGTTAGCCATCCCGCTGGTCAAAGACTACAGCATCAAAGGAAAACCGTACATCGAGATTCACATAACTCGTAAAGTAACTACTTATCTAATACTCATCTACCACTCAAGGTTACACTTGTACTGAATACTAATTAGTTGACCATTATCGTTCATAGCGTAAGAATGCTTATGCACAGACAAGCTTAAAAGAGAATGGGTTACTCATGAATTAGCTAGCTAATAAGGTACTCACATTTGTAAACAGCCCCATGGTTTGTCTCCTTAACCTCTTCATCTATAGAAACCGCTTCGCAGCTGCCAGTGAGAGTGCTTGGACTAAAGATGCAGTAGACATCCTGGCAAAATTATCCGCGAAACTTTTGACATTGAGATATTTGCTGAGCTGCCTAACTTTTCTGAAAAAGAATTCGACGGGGTCCTGGCAAAGATTCCTCGTAGCAAGATAAAAAAATTCCTCTTCCATTGAGAACAGACAACAGTTGCAGTAGGGCGTTTATGTTGATCCATCCTTTCATGAACTCTCACTTCCGGCGTTTCAAGTCTTCCAGTTGATACAGCCAGCTCTTCGTCTCTGGCAGGAACTGCACTGCGCTCGACTCCAGAAAGCAAGTCATTTAAGGGGGTCGTTCCGGCGAAAATGGTCAAATTATAAATTTTCTGTTTTTTGCTCAAAAAGTGTCTTCAGGTATGGGGGCATTACGTCCCAAATTTTTAGGGGACTAGCGGCACTAAACCCCCCCCCCCAAAAAAAAAAAAATTGGGGGGGAAATGGGTCCACAGGGGGTCCAAATTTACCTTTTTTTGCTGCAAGATCATCAGTATACCAAAGGGTATTGCATACCAAATGTTCAGGGGGCTAGCGGCAATAGAAGCCCTAGAAGGGAGGGGGCAAAGAGGGTATGGGGGGCGTACAGATGTGACTCAATAGCTCTGCAGTCAATCTTTACAAACACGACCTTGCATGGTCTCATGCTGTTGATGTTGCAATGATGTGTTGATGACTTCCTGCTATCAACCTGATGATGAAGATAGTGACTATGGCGGTGGTCAACACTAAATAGACGAAAAGTGTGTGTGTGTGTGTGTGTGTGACAATAAATATATTTGGAAAAGTGAATCTGTAACAAATATATTCGGAAAAGAATGTGTGAGAATAAATATATTTGGAAAAGATTATGTTAGACAATAAATATATTTGAAAACTTTATATATAGATATATTTAGTTAGCGAAAACACTTATTACAACAACATAGCTACGTATACGGTAAGTACCCTCATAACAATGATGTATATATATAAATTTTTCTTTTGGGAAAACTACCTGAGAGAAATTTCAGAAAGATTGGACAAAATATAAAATATCAAAAATTTATATGAATGCAATTTTCATATAAATAAGTAGAGTATGTATTAATAAAATGTTAAAATAAACATACACTTCTTACAATCTATAAACATCCACCCTTACATGATATTTACTTTGTACGGTTCCCGTAAAGGAAACCTAATACTGCATTTTAAAATTGCCTCCATTGAAAAATCTACATTTTCAGACTAAAAAAGAATAGAACTGCCTCAGTTTTTATGCTAGAATAAAAACAAAGACACTTTTGGAATCCTTGAAAGATTCCCTACAACAATTACGTTTTTTCTTTTTCGTTTTCTTTCAGTCACCCATCTAAAATCTCACGTCAATAGAAAACGAAAAAGAAAAAACGTAATTGTTGTAGGGAATCTTTCAAGGATTCTAAAACTGTCTTTGTTTTTATTCTAGCATAAAAACTGAGGCAGTTCTATTCTTTTAAAATATATATATATTATATATATATAAAACTGAGGCCTAAACGGAAAAAGTTAAATGAATAAAGTGTTTTTTTTTTATTTTAAATTTTATGTCAAAATTTCAGTAAGATCGGACCACTAATAAAGAAAATTCCAAAATTTGTGAACGACCCCCTTAAGGGGGACTCTTATCTTTTGATGATAAGGAATTAAACACGTCAAAGAGGTCATTGAACTTCTTACAGTAGCTGCCCAGGCGCTTTCAGAGTGTGAGAGCAACACAAGTGGAAAGGCCGGCTGAACATGTGTTGGACAAGACCAGCGATGCAAATTTTACTTTCATAATGTTACCACATTTTACATTATACACATGTTTCAGTGACAATTTTGGCGTCATTAGCAGACTTTCACTGGAATCCTATATCGTAAAAGTTTAGAATATGTTGCTAGCTAGCTTTGCCTAAGAGTACACTGGATAATGGCACTTGTACCGTTCCAACTCAGAAGAAAATTGCGAGCACATTTCAGAAGGCGTGGAGGATTTCTGAGGTGTAGAGCCCAAAGCCCGAAAAGCATGTAAAAATTCGTCCCTTGGTCTGTCGTGAAGCCCATAACTCTAAAACCATTTCTATTCATGTCACTGTTTTCCATAACTTCCACTATTTGCACAGATTTCATCACAGTTTCAGAAAGGTAAAAGCCAATTGGATATTTCCACCTCTCAACAATTCCAACTGCCATCACACACAGCGCTGATTTTGCTTTTCAGCTGCTTCGTCGACAACCATCATGAGTAAACCCGTGTATTAGGTGCAGAGACTGGTCATAAGCTAGTCCGCATCTCAATGAGATCTCGTCCATTAGTATGAAACAGTTTGTCGTTGGGTTGCTGCGAGCTCATTTTAAAGCTCAGTGCACTGATTTTTGACTGATTTCCTCCAGGAACAGCTCTGTACCTTCTGAGAACTCTCAAAGTTGTGGAAGGTGCTTGGAGGGGGAGCAACTTAACGCATGAAATTGTGTACGGAACTTGTAGTTCCCACAATTATGTTTGCAGCCATCCATTTCTAAAATTTTGAGTTATTAGTTCGTGGTACCTTGCATCGTAGCAACTGCATTTGGCAAAATTCATGCAGGTACCGTCCATGAAAGGGACAAGCTTGGTACAGAAACTGGTCAAAAGTGAATCGCCTGCATTCTTCGTCCGAGAACATTTGCCTGTACGCTTGTCAATGCTGCTTGATGTTGTGTTTGCACCTTTTGCTGACAGTAACACCGTAGGGTTTATTTAGGTGAAGGCACAGGTTTTTGCAGAGGTCCATATTTCGGTGAAGGAAGCTACATGCAAAATATCTCGTTTAGGTGTAAGGCTTGTTGGAAGTACTTGCTGTAATGGAGTCAGAAGTGTTCGTGGAACTGCATGACTAGGCACAGGTGTCATAACCGTAAAACACCGTAAGCTATCAATCTTCAATTATAGCATTAATAAAGACGTTTAAGTAAATTCTTAAAATGAGCAAGTCTGCCAAGCTATTTAGGTTTTAGAGGAAACCCTGAGTCCTGAGGTTTGCGCTAAATGCCCAATTTATCTTGAATATTGTAGCTCCATAAATGTATTATTTCATAATACAAACAACTGAAACAAGAGGTTTGAACATAACTGACTTGGAACCGGGGCTCCCAGTGCAGTCTACGCACGGTTCTCTCCTGTCCCCTGTCAACCACCCCTCTCCGCTCGGTTAATAGTTTGTTTCGAGACGGTATCGTACAGCTCGAAAGAGATGCTTATTAATACCGATAATTATAATTTTTAGGCAAAGTAGCAGACGTTTGGAATACAATAATGTAAGATGGTGACATGTATTCACAGTTGAATGACACGACGCTTCGTAAACGGTAAAAAAAATCATTGGACTGGCAAGCGAGGCATAGTGTCTAATATTAAACGTTTCTTTCATTTGGTCGAGCAATTGCATGATTTTGTTAGATTAATGCAGAGACTTTAGCTTTAACAATAAATTACAAGAAAAAGAAAATGGCTTATTTCTGCTATGACTTGGTGTTTTTTTATGCAAACTTTATTAAAAACGTCCCTCTCAATTGCGCTGGAGTACTGATGTAATGCTGAGTTTAAAAAATCGCTAGATATCTCAGAAAAAACTGGCATCAGACGACAGTGACTTACACACTGAAATTTCTGTTCAGCAAATCATTATCTACCATATAACGGTCTAAAATTTTCGGGTTTGAGTGGTGAGTAATAATATAAATGCCATATTTTTTCTGCTTTGCTAACTGTACCTACTACTATGTACGTTTTCTTGGCCCTATGGGCAAATTTTTATTTGCATCATTGTAGTTGCGTCAGCGTCATTGCTCCATTTTTTAAACCTTTGCGTCAAGCGTAGATTAAATGGCGCCAATATTTGCGTCAGTGCCCAGCCCTGGTTTTTACCACTACTAAAATATTTTTTCGTGGCTTGGTTTTGAAATGATATTCTGTAGATGGAGACCCGTAAGTGAGATCAAAGACTATATGGTGGCTTTCCGGCCTCCTTGTGGTCGGCGAGCTCTGATTTTGTAGACACAATAGATATATAAGGAACACATTTAGGTGTCCTACACCACATCAGCGTCCAGCTGGCTAGTGACCTACTCGCTAGAATGTTTCGTGCCCGTATCGGAGTAAATATATACCGAATGTACATCTACAGTATGCTTACAAAAAGAGCGCTATCAGATACAAGACCCTCTTAGAGACCATTTATAACAAAGAAACCAGGTAAATTCCACATAATAGGCGTAGCTACCGTATTTAACGAAAAGTTACAGGTTAATTTTTCCCAATAAATGAAGCATTCAAGGCTCTGAACTAGGAGCCTTTTTTTCTAGAAATTCTGCAAAACTTCTAGAAGTTTATTTGTAGCCACGTTTGAGGCATTACGCTCCTCTAATATTTCCAATTTCTATTTGAAGTCGGCGTGTGTCATTTTCACAAAATTTTGTGTAAGACCTATAAATTCTAGATAAATGTTCACCGAGACACCGAGAACATCAATTCGTCCCCCCCGGGCCTAACTCGTTGACCTCTACGTCCACCACGATTCTGCTGTGGTCGTCTTCCAGGTCGTTGCAGGTTGGGCTCTACGTCCTGGGCCTCTTCATAACGGTCACCATCACCACTAGCGGGGGGGGGGGGGTCATGATGTGGCGGTGCAGAAATTGGTCGACTCTCTTCGAAAATAAGAGTGTTATCTCACGAGCTCCATCAGGTGATGGGCGAGGAGAAAGTGGCTTAGCGCCAGAGGCCGAGTCTCTGACTGCCATCCATGGGCCCGAAGTAGCTGTCGTGGCACGCTTGGTGACAGCTAAAACAGGACGCTGAGGATTAGCATGAGACGCCCCTCCAATAGAAGTTGCCTGTAATGGGAGGCGAGGAAAGTACTCCTCTTTCCGTGTTGTCAGGTGGAGGTGTTCTACCGCTGCAGATGTATTTGGGTTGTTGGACTCATACGGAGTTGAATCAGTTGATATTCTGACCTTCGATGGGCGGCACACATCAGTCGACTCTCTTTCACTCCTTTTCAGTTCCAGCCACTGGAGAAAATGCATGGTATAAGCGACTATAAACCAAATTAAAATCAACCGCAAATAGGCTTCACATATAAATACAATACGTTTAACAATAATACAAATTATTTCGATTGTTAAAAAAGAACGCTGTGACCTGCATTAACTCATACAGTGCGTTACCTTTGATTATGCAAATCCATTTTTTTGCTGATTTTTGAAGACTATTGTCAAGTCCGTTGCGGGGAACTCCTCAGCCCTGGCACCCGTGACAATGGGTGTGCCGCAGGGGCTCCATCCTGGGGCCCGTCTTGTTTCTGCTGTACATAAATGACATGGCCAATAGCTCCAGTTCGCTGAACTTTGTACATTTCGCTGACGATACGACAGTTTTCCTAAGCGGCAATGATTATGGCGAGGTCTCCAGATGTGTTAATGAGGGGTTACTGCTGGTTGATGAGTGGATGAAAGCGAATAGGTTATCCATAAATATTAATGAGACTTCATTTATGGTAGTGTCCCACCGCATTGAACAAATAGATAATCCTATTCAAATTGGGGGGCAAGGGATTGGGATAGTAACTGACGCCAAATTCCTGGGCGTAGTCTGGACGAAGGCCTAAAATTTGATTTACACGTACGGGGCCTGGCGGCACGGCTCAGCAGAAAAATAGGTGTGGTGAATAAGGTTGCATATCTGCTCAGGTATCATTCCCGTCTGACCCTGTACTACACATTAATATACCCTCACTTAACATACGCAATTGCAGCCTGGTCCGGCTGTGGTCTCACGCTCCGGCACAAACTTAGGCCGTACACAGGCGGGCCTTGAGAGCTGTCGGGGTGAACCCTGCCGATTCTGGCAACCTCATGTCCTATTCCCAGATAGTCGAATTTTTCTGTCTGTTAAAATTCTTTCAATACTATTCAGTGTGCGAAAATGAGAGTTTTTAATCCAGAATCATTTCAAAAGTATCCATTCGTGTGAGACTCGTTTTGCCTGTGGAAATAAGTTAAATTTGCCCCACATTTCCAAGACAGTTTGTCAGCGCTCTTTTTTATTCCGTACAATGCATCTGTGGAACCTACTGCCTGCTGACATTAGAAACGATTCAACCTAATACTTTTAGGAGAAAACTCAAATCTCATTTACTGCTTCGCGATGTTGTTAGTTAGCACATGATATACTTTTCCACGCGCAGATGGTCCTTCAGCTGCATTCTATCGCTCATCCGACGTTGTGGGGAGCAGCACCCCCAGGGGGATTGTATCTGTTACTTAGCCATCAGCTAGGTCTCTGGGACGACTGCCGTTTTTGCCTACTGGGCTTCCTTCCGTCTTCATACGTCCATCCATCCAAGGCCACTCGGCCCCCGTCAGGGGTTTGACCCACCTCCGGGGTCCCACACCCGGCAGCTCCGCTGGTGCCTCGCCATATTGGAGCTCGACAGCTCCCGCCCGCACGTCGGACACACGGCCACCCCGCCTCTGGCCGGTACCCCCTCATCACGCTCACCATTCACTCTCCCACACGTTCTAACATGTCTTGCATAGTTACCCCTCGCCATCCACACCTTCCACACTCCCTCCTATCCCCCCTCGCACACGTACGCTCATGATTTACTCTCGCTCCCTCAGTCTCCACACTCATACCACATTTACCACATTCAAACAACACTCTCTCCAGAGCGGCTCGGTGCGCCCTCTTATGGTGCAGCACGAGCCCCCCTCCCCTTCGATTTACATTCCTTACCACTCCCTACATACTAAATCAATCCCCCCCGCTCACATTCCTCCTCTCAAGTGCTCTGTCATTCGCACCCCATTCATACTCATGACCTCGCTGTCGTTCCCATACATCCAAATGTTCCATCCGCTCCCTCACCAACTTCTTCCATCCGTCTCTATCACTGCCCAAGCGCTCCACATCTGTCCAGCCCACTCCTCTTTTGTAAAA
>LQNS02278070.1:6053-16644 GCA_001587735.2 Parhyale hawaiensis
CATATCGAAAAATCCCTTTCTGAAAGATCTAACTACGTTCTAGAGCTTACGACCACATTAAACAATTTATTAACCCTATATCGTACGAAATTATATAAAATGTCACCTACGGTCACAAATAATGCTATGAAACCGAAATTACAATAGCATAAGATCCCAAAACCACACATCTTATCGAAAAATCCCTGTTTGAAAGATCTAACCCCATTCTAGAGCTTACGACCAGACCAAACAATATTAATAACTCATTACCGCAAAAAAAAACCTAAAATATCTCCTACAGTCACAAATAATGCTTTAAAAACAAAAGTAAAATAGTCTATGGTCCCCAAATCGCACACTACATCGAAAAATCTCTTTTTGAAAGACTTAATCACATTTTAGAGTTTACGACCACACCAAACAATTTTAATAACCCTATATCGCAGGAAATTACCTAAAATGACTCCTACAGTCACAAATAAAGCCATAGAACCGAAACTACAATAGTCTAAGGTCTCAAAACAACACATCACATCGAAAAAATCCTTTTTGAAAGGTCTAACTACGTTTTAGAGCATACGACCACACCAGACAATTTTATTTACCTTTTGCCGCACGAAACTGCCTAAAATGACTACTATAGTCACAAATAATGCTATAAAATCGAAACTGCAACAGTCTAAAGTCTCAAAACCACACATCACATCGAAAAATCCCTTTTTGAAAGATCTAGTCCCATGCTAAAGCTTACGACCACACCAAACATTTTTAATAACCCTTTATCGCACGAAATTACCTGAAATGACTCCTACAGTAACAAATAATGCTCTAATGTCGAAATTACAATAGTCTAAGGTCCCAAAATCACATATCACATCGAAAAATCCTTTTTTGGAAGACTTAAACATGTTCTCAAGCTTACGACCACAGCAAACATTTTTATTAACCATTTATCGCACGAAATTACCTGAAATCACTCCTACAGTCCCAAATAATGCTATAAAATCGAAATTACAATAGCATAAGATCCCAAAACCACACATCTGATCGAAAAATCCCTGTTTGAAAGATCTAACCCCATTCTAGAGCTTACGATCACGTCAAACAATTTTATTAACCCTTTACCTAACGAAATTACCTAGAATAACTCCCAAAGTACCAAATAATGCTATAAAACTGAAAGTAAAATAGTCTAAGGTCCCGAAACCACACATCACATCGAAAAATTCCTTTTCGAAAGATCTAACCACTTTCTAGAGCTTACAACCACACCAAACAATTTTATCAACCCATTACCGCAAAAAAATTAACTAAAATGACTCCTAAAGTCACAAATAATGCTTTAAAACCAAAAGTAAAATAGTCTAAGGTCCCAAAACCACACATCACATCGAAAAATCCATTTTTGAAAGACTGAACCATATTTTAGAGCTTACAGCCACACCAAACAATTTTATTAACCCTTTACCGCAAAAAAATTACCTAAAATGACTCCTACAGTCACAAATAAAGCTATAAAACCGAAACTACAATAGTCTAAGGTCCCAAAACCACACATCACATCGAAAAACCCCTGTTTGAAAGATCTAACCCCATTCTAGAGCTTACGATCACGTCAAACAATTTTATTAACCCTTTACCTAACAAAATTACCTAGAATAACCCCCAAAGTACCAAATAATGCTATAAAACTGAAAGTAAAATAGTCTAAGGTCCCGAAACCACACATCACATCGAAAAATCTCTTTTCAAAAGATCTAACCACTTTCTAGAGCTTACAACCACACCAAACAATTTTATAACCCTTTACTGCAAAAAATTACCTAAAATGACTCTTAAAGTCACAAATAATGCTTTAAAACCAAAAGTAAAATAGTCTAAGGTCCCAAAACCGCACATTACATCGAAAAATCTCTTTCTGAAAGACTTAACCACATTCTAGAGCTTACGACCACACCAGACAATTTTATTAACATTTACCGCACGAAACTGCCTAAAATGACTTATACCGTCACAAATAATGCTATAAAATCGAAACTGCAACAGTCTAAAGTCTCAAAACCACCCATCACATCGAAAAATCCATTTTTGAAAGATCTAGTCCCATTCTAAAGCTTACGACCACACCAAACATTTTTATTAACCCTCTATCGCACGAAATTACCTGAAATGACTCCTACAGTCACAAATAATGCTATAAAATCGAAATTACAGTAGCATAAGGTCCCAAAACCACACATCACATCGAAAAATCCCTGTTTGAACGATCTAATCCCATTCTAGAGCTTACGGTCACGTCAAACAATTTTATTAACCCTTTACCTAACGAAATTACCTAGAATAATTCCCAAAGTACCAAATAATGCTATAAAACTGAAAGTAAAATAGTCTAAGGTCCCGAAACCACACATTACATCGGAAAATCCCTTTTCAGAAGATCTAACCACTTTCTAGAGCTTACAACCACACCAAACAATTTTATTAACCCTTTACCGCAAAAAATTAACTAGAATAACTTCTAAAGTCACAAATAATGCTTTAAAACCAAAAGTAAAATAGTCTAAGGTCCCAAAACCGCACATTACATCGAAAAATCTCTTTCTGAAAGACTTAACCACATTCTAGAGCTTACGACCACACCAAACAATTTTTATAACCCTATATCGCAGGAAATTACCTCAAATGACTCATACAGTTACAAATAATGCTATAAAACCGAAACTACAATAGTCTAAGGTCTCAAACCACACATCACATCGAAAAACCCTTTTTTGAAAAATGTAGCCAGATTCTAGAGCTTACGACCACTTCAGACGATTTTATTAACCCTTTGCCGCACGAAAATGTCTAAAATTACTACTACAGTCACAAATAATGCTATAAAATACAAACTGCTACAGTCTAAGGTCTCAAAACCACACATCACATCGAAAAGCTCTTTTTAAAATATCTAACCCCATTCTAAAGCTTACGACCACACCAAACGATTTTATTAACCCTTTATCGCATCAAATTACCTGAAATGACTCGTACAGTCACAAATAATGCTCTAAAATCGAAATTACAATAGTCTAAGGCCCAAAATCACATATCACATCGAAATATCCCTTTCTGGAAGACTTAAACACGTTCTAAAGCTTACGACCACAGCAAACATTTTTATTAACCCTTTATCGCACGAAATTACCTGAAAGGACTCCTACAGTCACAAATAATGCTATAAAATCGAAATTACCGTAGCATAAGGTCCCAAAACCACATATCATATCGAAAAATCCCTGTTTGAAAGATCTAACCCCATTCTAGAGCTTACGATCACGTCAAACAATTTTATTAACCCTTTACCTAACGAAATTACCTTGAATAACTCCCAAAGTACCATATAATGCTATAAAACTGAAAGTAAAATAGTCTAAGGTCCCGAAACCACACATCACATCGGAAAATCCATTTTCAAAATATCTAACCACTTTCTAGAGCTTACAACCACACCAAACAATTTTATTAACCCTTTACCGCAAAAAATTAACTAGAATGACTCTTAAAGTCACAAATAGTGCTTTAAAACCAGAAGTAAAATAGTCTAAGGTCCCAAAACCGCACATTACATCGAAAAATCTCTTTCTGAAAGACTTGATCACATTCTAGAGCTTACGACCACACCAGACAATTTTATTAACATTTACCGCACGAAACTGCCTAAAATGACTCATACCGTCACAAATAATGCTATAAAATCGAAACTGCATCATTCTAAAGTCTCAAAACCACACAGCACATCGAAAAATCCCTTTTTGAAAGATCTAGTCCCATTCTAAAGCTTACGACCACACCAAACATTTTTATTAACCCTCTATCGCACGAAATTACCTGAAATGACTCCTACAGTCACAAATTATGCTCTAAAATCGAAATTACAATAGTCTAAGGTCCCAAAATCACGTATCACATCGAAAAATCCCTTTTTAGAAGACTTAAACACGTTCTAAAGCTTACGACCACAGCAAACATTTTTATTAACCCTTTATCGCACGAAATTACCTGACATGACTCCTACAGTCACAAATAATGCTATAAAATCGAAATTACAATAGCATAAGGTCCCAAAACCACACATCACATCGAAAAATCCCTGTTTGAAAGATCTAACGCCATTTTAGAGCTTACGACCACGTCAAACAATTTTATTAACCCTTTACCTAACGAAATTACCTAGAATAATTCCCAAAGTACCAAATAATGCTATGAAACTGAAAATAAAATAGTCTAAGGTCCCGAAACCACACATCACATCGAAAAATCCCTTTTCAAAAGATCTAACCACTTTCTAGAGCTTACAACCACACCAAACAATTTTATTAACCCTTTACCGCAAAAAATTAACTAAAATGACTCCTATAGTCACAAATAATGCTTTAAAACCAAAAGTAAAATAGTCTAAGGTCCCAAAACCGCACATTACATCGAAAAATCTCTTTCTAAAAGACTTAACTACATTCTAGAGCTTACGACAACACCAAACAATTTTAATAACCCTATATCGCAGGAAATTACCTCAAATGACTCATACAGTCACAAATAATGCTATAAAACCGAAACTACAATAGTCTAAGGTCTCAAACCACACGTCACATCGAAAAACACTTTTTTGAAAGATGTAACCACATTCTAGAGCTTACGACCACTTCAGACGATTTTATTAACCCTTTGCCGCACGAAAATGTCTAAAATTACTACTACAGTCACAAATATTGCTATAAAATCGAAATTACAATAGTATAAGGTCCCAAAACCACACATCACATCGAAAAAACCCTGTTTGAAAGATCTAACCCCATTCTAGAGCTTACGATCACGTCAAACAATTTTATTAACCCTTTACCTAACGAAATTACCTAGAATAATTCCCAAAGTACCAAATAATGCTATAAAACTGAAAGTAAAATAGTCTAAGGTCCCGAAACTACACATCACATCGAAAAATCCCTTTTTAAAAGATCTAACTCCTTTCTAGAGCTTACAACCACACCAAACAATTTTATTAACCCTTTACCGCAAAAATTTCCTAAAATGACTCCTAAAGTCACAAATAATGCTTTAAAACCAAAAGTAAAATAGTCTAAGGTCTCAAACCACACATCACATCGAAAAACCCTTTTTTGAAGGAACTAACCACATTCTAGAGCTTACGACTACTTCAGACGATTTTATTAACCCTTTGCCACACGAAAATGTCTAAAATTACTACTACAGTCACAAATAATGCTATAAAATCCAAACTGCTACAGTCTAAGGTCTCAAAACCACACATCACATTGGAAAAGCACTTTTTAGAAGATCTAACCCCATTCTAAAGCTGACGACCACGCTAAACGTTTTTATTAACCCTTTGTCGCACGAAACTACCTAAAATGACTCCTACAGTCTTAAATAATACTATAAAACCGAAATTACAATAGTCTAAGGTTCCTAATCCACACATCACATCGAAAAATCCCTTTTTGAAAGATCTAACTACAATCTAGAGCTTACGACTACACCAAACATTTTTAATAACCCTATATCGCACGAAATAAGTTAAACTGACTCATACAGTCACAAATAATGCTATAAAATCGAACTTACAAAAGCCTAAGGTCCCAAAAATACACATCACATCGAAAAATCTCTTTTTGAAAGATTTAATTTCATTCTAGAGCTTACGACCACAACAAACAATTTTATTAACCCTTTACCGCAATAAATGACCTAAATGACTCCTACAGTCACAAATAATGCTATAAAACCGAAACTACAATAGACTAAGGTCTCAAAACCACACATCACCTCGAAAAATCCCTTTTTGAAAGATCTAGTCCCATTCTAAAGCTTGCGACCACAATAAATATTTTTATTAACCCTTTATCTCCCGAAATTACCTGAAATGACTCCTACAGTCACAAATAATGCTATAAAATCGAAAGTACAATAGCTTAAGGTCCCAAAACCACACATCACATCGAAAAATCTCTGTTTGAAAGATCTAACCCCATTCTAGAGCTTACGATCACGCCAAACAATTTTATTAACCCTTTGCCGCACGAAAATGCCTAAAATTACTACTACAGTCACAAATAATGCTATAAAATCGAAACTGCAGCAGTCTAAGGTCTCAAAACCACACATCACATGGAAGAGCTCTTTTTAGATGATCTAACCCCATTCTAAAGCTTACGACCACACCAAACGATTTTATTAACCCTTTATCGCACGAAATTACCTAAAATGACTCATACAGTCTTAAATAATGCTCAAAAATCGAATTTACAATAGCCTAAGGTCACAAAACCACACATCACATCGAAAAATCCCTTTTTGAAAGATCTAACCCCATTCTAGAGCTTACGACCACACCAGACAATTTTATTAACCCTTTGCCGCACGAAAATGCCTAAAATTACTACTACAGTCACAAATATTGCTATCAATTCGAAACTGCAACAGTCTAAAGTCTCAAAACCACACATCACATGGAAAAGCTTTTTTTCTAAAAGATCTGACACCATTCTAAAGCTTACGACCACACCAAACGATTTTATTAACCCTTTATCGCACGAAATTACCTAAAATGTCACCTTTAGTCTTATATAATGATATAAAATCGAATTTACAATAGCCTAAGGTCCCACATCCGCACATCACATCGAAAAAACCCTTTTTGAATGATCTAACTCCGATCTAGAGCTTACGACCACACCAAACAATTTATTAACCCAATATCGTACGAAATTATATAAAATGACAGCTACAGTCACAAATAATGCTACAAAACCGAAATTACAATAGTCTAAGGTCCCAAATCCGCACATCACATCGAAAAATCATTTTTTTGGCAGATCTAACCACATTCTAGAGCTTACGACCAGACCAAACAATTTTAATAACTCTTTACCGCAAAAAAAAGTAAAATATCTCCTACAGTCACAAATAATGTTTTAAAAACAAAAGTAAGATAGTCTAAGGTCCCAAAATCGCACATTACATCGAAAAATCTCTTTTTGAAATACTTAACCACATTCTAGAGTTTACGACCACACCAAACAATTTTAATAACCCTATATCGCAGGAAATTACCTAAAATGACTCATACAGTCACAAATAAAGCTATAGAAACGAAACTACAATAGTCTAAGGTCTCAAAACAACACATCACATCGAAAAAATCCTTTTGAAAGGTCTAACTACATTTTAGAGCTTACGACCACACCAGACAATTTTATTAACCCTTTACCGCACGAAACTGCCTAAAATGACTACTACAGTCACAAATAATGCTATAAAATCGAAGCTGCAACAGTCTAAATTCTCAAAACCACACATCACATCGAAAAATCCCTTTTTGAAAGATCTAGTTCCATTCTAAAGCTTACGACAACACCAATCATTTTTATTAACCCTCTATCGCACGATATTACCTGAAATGACTCATACAGTCACAAATTATGCTCTAAAATCGAAATTACAATAGTCTAAGGTCCCAAAATCACGTATCACATCGAAAAATCCCTTTTTGGAAGACTTAAACACGTTCTAAAGCTTACGACCACAGCAATCATTTTTATTAACCCTTTATCGCACGAAATTACTTGAAATGACTCCTACAGTCACAAATGATGCTATAAAATCGAAATTACAATAGCATAAGGTCCCAAAACCACACATCACATCGAAAAATCCCTGTTTGAAAGATCTAACCCCATTCTAGAGCTTACGATCACGTCAAACAATTTTATTACCCCTTTACCTAACGAAATTTCCTAGAATAACTCCCAAAGTACCAAATAATGCTATAAAACTGAAAGTAAAATAGTCTAAGGTCCCGGAACCACACATCACATCGAAAAATCCCTTTTCAAAAGATCTAACCACTTTTTAGAGCTTACAACCACACCAAACAATTTTATTAACCCTTTACTGCAAAAAATTAACTAAAATGACTCCTACAGTCACAAATAATGCTTCAACACCAAAAGTAAAATAGTCTAAGGTCCCAAAATCGCACATTACATCGAAAAATCTCTTTCTGAAAGACTTGACCACATTCTAGAGCTTACGACCACACCAATCAATTTTAATAACCCTATATCGCAGGAAATTACCTAAATTGACTCATATAGTCACAAATAATGCTATAAAACCGAAACTACAATAGTCTAAGGGCTCAAACCACACATGACATCGAAAAATCCCTTTTTGAAAGATCTAACCCCATTCTAGAGCTTACGACCACACCAGATAATTTTATTAACCCTTTGCCGCACGAAAATGCCTAAAATTACTACTACAGTCACAAATAATGCTATAAAATCGAAACTGTAGCAGTCTAAGGTCTCAAAACCACACATCACATGGAAAAGCTTTTTTTTAAAAGATCTAACCCCATTCTAAAGCTTACGACCACACCAAACGATTTTATTAACCCTTCATCGCACGAATTTACCTAAAATGACACCTACGGTCTTAAATAATGATATAAAATCGAATTTACAATAGCCTAAGGTCCCAAATCCGCACATCACATCGAAAAAACCCTTTTTGAAAGATCTAACTCCGATCTAGAGCTTACGACCACACCAAACAATTTATTAACCCTATATCGTACGAAATTATATAAAATGACTCCTACAGTCACAAATAGTGCTATAAAACCGAAATTACAATAGTCTAAGGTCCTAAATCCGATATCGCATCGAAAAACCCCTTTCTGAAAGATCTAACTACTATCTAGAGCTTACGACCACACCAAACATTTTTAATAACCCTATATGGCACGAAATTACCTAAAATTGCTCATACAGTCACTAATAATGCTATGAAACCGAAACTACAATAGTCTAAGGTATCAAAACCACACATCACATCAAAAATCCATTTTTGAAAAATTTAACCACATTTCAGAGCTTACGACCACAGTAATCAATTTTATTAACCCTATAATACACGAAAAAACCTAAAATGTATTTACAGTAACAAATAATGCTATAAAACCGAAACTACAATAGTCGAAGGTCTCAAAACCACACATCACATCGAAAAATTCATTTCTAAAAGATCTATTCTCATTCTTTAGCTTACGACCACCCCAAACATTTTTATTAACCCTTTGCCGCACGAAACGTCAAAAAACCGCACATCACATCGAAAAATCCCTTTTTGAAAGACCTAATTACATTTTAGAACTTATGACCACACCAAACAATTTTAATAACCCTATATCGCACGAAATAACCTAAACTGACTCATACAGTCACAAATAATGCTATAAAATCGAAACTACAATAGTCTAAGGTCTCAAAACCACACATCACATCGAAAAATCCCGTTTTGAAAGATCTAGTCCCATTCTAAAGCTTTCGACCACACCAAACATTTTTTATTAACCCTTTATCGCACGAAAAAACCTAAAATGACTCCTACAGTCACAAATAATACTATAAAATTGAAATTACAATAGCCTAAGGTCCCAAAACCACACATCACATCGAAAATGCTCTGTTTAAAAGACCTAACCTCATTCTAGAGCTTACGATCACTCCAAACAATTTTATTAGCCCTTTACCTAACGAAATTACCTAGAATAACTCCCAAAGTACCAAATAAAGCTAAAAAACTGAAAGTAAATTAGTCTAAGGTCCCGAAACCACACATCACATCGAAAAATCCCTTTTCAAAAGATCTAACCACTTTCTAGAGCTTACAACCACACCAAACCATTTTATTAACCCTTTACCGCAAAAAATTAATTAAAATGACTCCTACAGTCACAAATAATGCTTTAAAACCAAAAGTAAAATAGTCTAAGGGCTCAAACCACACACCACATCGAAAAACCCTTTTTTGAAAGATCTAACCACATTCTAGAGCTTACGACCACACCAAACAATTTTAATAACCCTATATCGCAGGAAATTACCTAAAATGATTCATATAGTCACAAATTATGCTATAAAACTGAAACTACAATGGTCTAAGGGCTCAAACCACACATCACGTCGAAAAATCCTTTTTTCAAAGATCTAACCACATTCTAGAGCTTACGACCACACCAGACAATTTTATTAACCCTTTGCCGCACGAAAATGTCTAAAAATACTACTACAGTCACAAATAATGCTATAAAATTGAAACTGGTATAGTCTAAGGCCTCAAAACCACACATCACATTGGAAAAGCACTTTTTAGAAGATCTAACCCCATTCTAAAGCTGACGACCACACCAAACGTTTTTATTAACCCGTTGTCGCACGAAATTACCTAAAATGACTCCTACAGTCTTAAATAATACTATAAAACCGAAATTACAATAGTCTAAAGTCCCAAATCCCCACATCACATCGAAAAATCCCTTTTTGAAAGATTTAACTACGATCTAGAGCTTACGACCACACCAAACAATTTATTAACCCTATATCGCACGAAATTATATAAAACTAGAGCACTCTGAGAGCGCATACCTCCGCCAAGTGAGCCAACGGTAGCACAAATTCAAATTGGCTCTGAAACCATAATTTTCTTTGCATTAACTCCAAAATCTGATCATTTGTGCCTTTTTATATTAATAACAGCTTGT
>LQNS02278070.1:26748-44165 GCA_001587735.2 Parhyale hawaiensis
TCTACACTCTACCGGTGGAGCTTCTACACTCTACCTGTGAGCAACTTGAGACCTTGGGCACCATGGCCTAGACGACTACTACCGGGAGAAATCCTGCAGACCACCGTCAAGGATGTGGCCCTTTCACCTGGCGATATTTGTACTGTGTCTTGCTTACCTAGGTGATACTAACCCTGTGCTGTTACAAAGAAAACGCATAAAATGGCTTAACTTAGTACTACCGTGGCATACTTTCTAGCGACACTTCTAAGTTCAAATCTTGTTCTAAAAGTGCCGGGGTCGAACCAACGGAATTCGCCAGAGTTACTCCTCTCAAGCTCTTACTATAAAAGACATAGCGCACCTCTCGCGCGCGTTCATTCGCCAGTATACTCAGAAGCAATTCAGCTATTCTCTTCCCGAGTGCCACTGATAGGCCATACTCTTGTCTTGCAGTCCTGTGCCTTCGAGCACTCTTGTTAAACTCCGGTAATACTTACGTTATCAAGGAGCTCCTGTTAATCTGACTAGAGCTCCCAAGAACTCACCTAATTTATCACAGCCATTTAAGACTAGCACGGACATCCTATGCTTTACCCCTGTTCTATAAATAAAATCTAAGAAGCCTATCGCCTTTGAAACCTCCAACGGGGAAAATATACTTGAAACCACTCGCCACTGCCTTTGGGATATTCCCGTAATAGTCACAAATACACGTAAACCTCCTACTTGGGACAGATTACGTTCTCAAGCGGCGTCCCAATTGAGAGGGGTTTCCCAATTAGAAGTAAAAATGTCTCTCATTAAATACCTGTAAAATTTTCTAACAAACCATTAAGAGAATATTTTTCATAGCAGTAACTAGATAGAAATACGTTACGTTGTATTTGTGAAATAAGGAACAGAAAATAGCTGTCTCTCACTTTAACTAACGTATTTATTATTCAATTATTTATACAGTTATGTACATACTCTACATAAAGATTACTTAGAACACAGATCGTTAGGAATATCTTTATGAAACATAATTTAAAGCTACAAAAATACGTATATATTTATTACAATTACTCAGATAATTGTAGTATAGCCGTAACAACACAAAAACAGAAAATTCACGATGAAGTTTAATTTAACTAACGCGTAAGGAAAGTGATAACTAATAGACCAGGTTTACTGGTTCTGATCATTCATTTTCTTATATTGCTTTATATACGAGCCCATTAATCCGTCAAGAATGAACCGAAATCGAAGACTGCCATCCTCATCTGTTTCAACATTCAACATTTTATCTTTCAGGGTGTCATCAGCTTCTAAGAATTCTTCAAGGCTTTGTTGCTTTCGAAGAGTTTCTTCAATAGAAGCCCGGTGTTATCAAGATCAGATTCGAATTCACTGTTCAAAAGATCTTCAGTTGTGAATTCTTCAGAGCTATCTTTTATGCATTCAGTGATATCATTAACAGTCAAATCTGTAAACCCAACTTGGTTGCCTAATTCGACATTCTATGATTACATGCAACTTGCACATTTCTGGTGTCATCAGTTTTGGTCGTAACGCAGCTGGGCCACAATTTCCTCCATACACCATTCATCATCTTCTTTGTAATGCTAGTCCAGAGTGCTCAACGATGACAAGAGCTTGTTGAATGCTAAACTTTTTTCAATAACTTCGAACATCGTCTTCTGTGGTAGAAGTAGCTTCAACGATGGACTTCATTATTCCTTGAGCAAACCAACCATTGCTTGCACGAAATGAACCGTCAATTCTTCGTTCATTTTCCACATTCTTAAATAAGGATGTTGCTTTCGACTTTATCAAGTTCTCACTTAAGGTAGCACCTTTTTGTCTTTGATTGATTATCCATGTATTGAGTAACGTTTCAGTCATAAGAATAGCTTCATTTCTGTTTCGAATAGTTTTTGTTGCTGCATTTACAGATAAACATTTAGCACTTCTTTGAAGTTTATCCTTGCATTTTTTAATGTTATGGAGAGTAGATTTGGGAATATGCATTGACTTCGCAATGTCGGATAAGCGGTTTCCTTGATTTATTTTTTTTTCACTATCTCCAATTTCTTTGCGATATTGATACGGTTGTATGCACCTCTGCGATTTGAAATTTTCTTATCAGTTGGCGCCATGTTGAGAAGGAAAAACATCTGCAATAACACTAATGTTGCTAATTAAAGTTATCGTAAAGGAACCAACATATCTAGCCACACAGCTGCTCACAATGTAACAATGTTGCCAGAACTGTAAGCTTTACCGTAAAACTTGAAGTTTCTGGTCAAAAATATAAAAAAGAAAATGGAACATATGAAAAAGAAAACATTTTATGCATTAACTATCATATAATATATTATTTAGGTTCTGTAACAATAAGTTTAAATATATATAAACACACAAATTTGTCTTAAAATCATTTAATATATATAAACTGATGAGAAAACAATTAAACTCATACATCTGCAGAGTGTAATGGAATATTCGTTAATTGTGCCAATTAAGAAGTTTTTGTCCCAATTATGAAAAGTTGGTACCAAAATTCAGTCTCAATTGTGAGGTGTTCCAATAAGGGGTGTCCCAATTAGGAGGTTTACGTGTAATGCTCTAAAATTGAAACTTCAACAGTCTAAGGTCTCAAAACCACACATCACATCGGAAAAATCCCTTTTTAAAAGATCTAACCACATTCTAGAGCTTACGACCACACCAAACATTTTTATTAACCCTTTATCGCACGAAATTACCTAAAATGACTCCTACAGTCACAAATAATGCTATAAAATCGAAACTACAATAGTCTAAGGTGCCGAAACCAAACATCACATCGGAAAATCGCTTTTTGAACGATCTAACCACATTCTACAGCTTACGACTACACCAAACAATTTTATTAACCCTTTATCGCATGATATTACCTAAAATGACTCCTACAGTCACAAATAATGCTATAAAATCGAAATTACAATAGCCTAAGGTCCCAAAACGACACATCGCATCAGAAAATCTCATTTTAAAAGATCAAACATCATTCTAGAGCTTACGACCACACAAAACAATTTTATTAACCTTTTACCTAACGAAATTACCTAGAATAACTCCCAAAGTCAAAAATAATGCTATAAAACTGAAAGTACAATAGTCTAAGGTGCCGAAACCACACATCACACCGAAAAATTCCTTTTTAAAAGATCTAACTACATTCTAGAGCTTACGACCACACCAAACAATTTTATTAACCCTATATCGTACGAAATTACCTAAAATGACTTCTACAATCACAAATATTACTTTAAAACCAAACATACAATAGTCTAAGGTCCCAAAACAACACATCACATCGGATAATCCCTTTTTGAAAGGTTTAACCACATTCTAGAGCTTACGAACACACCAAACTATTTTATTAACCTTATATCGCAAGAAATTACCTAAAATGACTCCTACGGTCACAAATAATGCTATAAAATCGAAAATACAATAGTCTAAGGTCCCAAAACCACACATTACATCAGAAATCTCATTTTGAGAGATCTATTCACATTCTAGAGCTTACGACTACACCAAATAATTTTATTAACCCTTTATCCCACGAAATTACCTAAAATGTCTCCTACAGTCACAAATAATGCTATAAAACCGAAACTACAGTAGTCTAAGGTCCCAAAATCTCACATCGGTAAATCCATTTTTGAAGTATTTAATCACATTATAGAGCTTACGACTACACCAAACAATTTTATTAACCCCTTACCGACCGAAATTACCTTGAATGACCCCCACAGTCCCAAATAATGCTATAAAACTGAAAGTACAATATTCCAATGTCCCAAAACCACACATCACATCGAAAAATCCCTCTTTGAAAGATATAATCCCATTCTAGAGCTTACGACCACACCAAACAATTTTAATAACCCCTTACCGCACGAAATTACCTAAAATGACTCCAACAGTTCCAAATTAGAAATCATTTTAGGCAATTTCGTGCGGTAAAGGCTTACGGAAATGGTTTGGTGTGATCGTAAGCTCTAGAATGTGATTAGATTTTTCAGAAAGTGTTTTGTCAATGTGATGAGTGGTTTTGGGACCTTAGACTATCATACTTTTAGTTTTATAGCATTATTTTCGACTGTATGAGTCATTTCAGGTATTGTCTTGCGGTAAAGGGTTATGGAAATGGTTTGGTAAGATCGTAAGTTCTAGAATGTAGTTAGATCTTTGAAAGAGTGATTGTTCAGTGTGGTGTATGGTTTCGAGACCTAAGACTCATGTAATTTTAATTTTAAAGCGTTATTTGTGACTATAGCAGTCATTTTAGCTATTTTCGTACGATAAAGGGTAATGAAAATGGCTTGGTGTGATCGTAAACTCCAAAATGTGGTTAGATCTTTTGGAAAGTGTTTTATCAATATGATGTATGGTTTTGGGACCTTAGACTATTGTACTTTTAGTTTTATAGCATTATTTGTGACTATAGCAGTCATTTTAGGTAATTTTGTGCGGTAAAGGGTTATGAAAATGGTTTGGTGTGATCGTTAGCTGTAGAATAAAATTAGATCTTTCAGGAAAGATTTTATCAATGTAATGTGTGGTTTTGGGAACTTAGACTATTGTATTTTTAGTTTTAAAGCGGTTTTTGTGACTATACCAGTCATTTTAGGTAAATTCGTGCGGTAAATGGTTATGAAAATGGTTTGGTGTGATTGTAAGCTCTAAAACAGTAATTAGATCTTTCAGAAAATGCTTTATCAATGCAGTGCGTAGTTTTGGGACGTTGGCATTATTTTTGACTGTAGTAGTCATTTTACGTAATTTCGTACGGTAAAAGGTTATGAAAATGGCTTCGTGTGATCTTAAGCTCTAGAATGTGGTTAGATCTTTCAAAGAAAGATCTTTCAGTGTGGTGTGTGGTTTTGGGACCCTAGACTATCTCATCATAGCATTATTTGTGACTATAGCTTTCATTTTAGGCAATTTCATGCGGTAAAGGGTTATGAAAATAGTTTGGTGTGATCGTAAGCTCTAGAATGTTGTTAGATCTTTTAGAAATTGCTTTATCAATGTGATGTGTGGTTTTGGGACCTTAGACTATCATACTTCTAGCTTTACAGTATTTTTTTTTACTGTAGGAGTCATTTTAGGTAATTTCGTGTGGTAAAGGGTTATGGAAATGGTTTGGTGTGATCGTTAGCTCTAGAATGTAGTTAGATCTTTAAGAAAGAGTTTTATCAATGTGATATGTAGTTTTGGGATCTTAGACTATCATACTTTTAGTTTTACATCATTATTTCTGACTGTAGGAGTTATTTTAGGTAATTTCGTGTGGTAAAGAGTTATGGAAATAGTTTTGTGTGATTGTTAGCTCTAGAATGTGATTAGATCTTTAAGAAAGGGTTTTATCAATGTGATATGTAGTTTTGGGATCTTAGGGTATCATACTTTTAGTTTTACATTATTATTTTTGACTGTAGGAGTCATTTTAGGTAATTTCGTGCGGTAAATGGTTATGGAAGTGGTTTGGTGTGATCATAAGCTCTAGAATGTGATTAGATCTTCCAGAAAATGTTTATCAATGTGATGTGTGGTTTTGGGACCTTAGACTATCATAATTTTAGTTTTATAGCATTATTTTCGAATGTAGGAGTCATTTAGATATTTTCGTGCGGTAAAGTGTTACGGAAATGGTTTGGTGTGATTGTGAGTTCTAGAATGGGGTTAGATCTTCGAAAAAGTGATTGTTCAGTATGGTGTATGGTTCATGACCTTAGACTATTGTACTTTTAGTTTTAAAGCGATATTTATGATTATAGCAGTCATTTTAGTTAATTTCGTGCGGTAAAGGGTTATGAAAATGGTTTGGCGTGAGTTTATGCTGTTGAATGTGGTTAGATCTTTTAAGAAGTGTTTTTCCAATGTGTTGTGCAGTTTTTGGACCTTAGACTATTGTTCTTTATGTTTTATATCATTATTTGTGACTGTAGGTGTCATTTTAGATAATTGTAATTTCGTGCGGTCAAGGGTTTTGAAAATGGTTATGAGTGATTGTATGTTCTAGAAGGTGGTTAGATCTTTAAAAAGTGATTTTTCAACGCTATGTGTGGCTTTGGGACCTTAAACTATTGTACTTTTGGTTTTATAGCATTATTTGTTACGGTATGAGTCATTTTAGGCAATATCGTGCGGTAAACTGGTATGAAAATGCTTCGGCGTGATCATAAGCTCTAGAATGTGGTTAGCTCATTCAAAAAGTGGTTTTACAGTGTTATGTGTCGTTTTGGGATCTTAAACTATAGTACTTATGTTTTATTGTATTATTCATGCATGTTGGAGTCATTTGTGTGATTAAAACTCTGGAGTTATTTTTTACCATTCCTGTTCAATTTTAGTCCACAGATCCTGCACTGTTGTCGTTCTCTTACTTGGCACCTATAGTTTGTAAGAGAGGTTAAGTGTGATGAAAATGGTTTGGCATGAGTGTAAGCTCTAGAATGTGGTCAGATTTTCAAAAAGTTTTTTCCAATGTGATGTGCGGTTTGGGGACTTTAGGCTATCATAGTTTTTGTTTTATAGCATTATTGGTGCATGTTGGAGTCATTCTGTATAATTATGAGAGGTTAACTGTGATGAAAATGGTTTAGCGTGAGTTTAAGCTCTAGAATGTGGTCAGATATTCCAAGAAGTGGTTTTCCAGTGTGATGTGTGGTTTTGGGACCTTAGACCATCGTAATTTTGCTCTTATAGCATTATTTGTGCATGTTGGAGTGATTTTGAGTAATTAAGAGAGGTTAAGTGATGTAAATGGTTTGGCTCTAGAATGTGTTCAGATATTTCATGAAGGGGCTTTCCAATATATTGTGTGATTATGAGACCTTAGACTATGATAATTTTGGTTTTATAGAATCATTTGTACCTGTAATTTTGTTGGGTAAAGGGTGATGAAAAGGGTTCTGCGTGAGTGTAAGCTCTAAATGTGGTTAGATATTTATAATTTGAAAATTTCAGAGCTAGGTCTCCTTTTTGTTTAAATATATATGTATAATTTTATTGAGACGGCATAAATGTAGATGTCGATTCGAAGCAGTTGAAGAAATTTTGGTAACCACGACGCGGAAATTTCAAACGAATGGAACTCAATGAGTTTTCATGCTAGAATAAAGATAATGGCAGTTTTGGATTCTCCATTTTCTATTTTGTTGCGATCGCTAACTAAAATATAGTGAAAAACAATTTTGAGCTGTGATAAAAAATATTATAGGGGCAAAAGTGGAGAATCCAGCTCTTTAGTTTAGTTAGGAATGTTCTAAACTATCATTGTTTTTATTCTAATACGAAAGTCATTGAGTTCTATTCGTTTGTAATTTTCAAGTTATTCATATATATTTTATATATAAACCCCATTATCTCAAAAACTAAGGCCTTCATTAAAACAAGATGTGGTGACGAAATGGGTTTCTTAAAAAACATATTCTGGGCAAGTTTCAGAACAATCAGCCCATAATTGATCATTTTAGGCCTCTCCCCCCTCAAACATTTACCAGTTGCGCAAGTTCTAACCAATGTTTTTATGTCCTCATGGTATGGAATAGGAAAATCCATGGTCGAACCTTGAAAAAGAAATGTAAACAGACACCCCCTAGAGCCTGGACTAGTTTTGAATGATCCTGCATCCTTTGTCGCTTGATGCTTTTGTGTGTGTGGGAGCAACTTCATCAAGACTGGCATTGCCAGGTAGTCGAACTTTTGCCATGAACATGGCTAGACAATGAACGCAAATCTTACAATTTGGCGATGCTATTACAGCATCAAACTTGTCACAGTTACAGTGTCGGACACAGTCACGACCAGACAGCCCAAACCCTTGTTCTTTATCATACTGCTGTGCCACATGAACAGCTGCCGAATATCTGACTAGACGAACTTCATCGTAGTAGTAGCAGCAGCAGCAGCAAACAACTCAGAGATCAATATTTTCTTGCATCGCATGAGAATTCGTATTGCTACTTTCAGTTCTGTTGATTGGGAAGATATTTTAATGTCCCCTTTCCCATTTTCATCATAATTGATCGGCATTCTGCAACAACTTATGTTGAAATTAATACTTTTATCATGGCTATTATGTCAAAAAATATTGTTGTAGATGTCAAGTGTTCATTTTCCCACCTGTCATTGATATTATGGTAGGCTAATTTTGATGGCTTTTGAAATGTTTTATCATTCATACTTGATTCACGTGATAACACAGTGGACAAATTACATCAATAACCCTACCATTTGATTATACCTACTTGAAAACCAGGATATAGAGCGCAAATTTATGCCCCTTGTTCTGTTATGAACAGAGTTATGGTCGTTTTAATGATTTCGGGGGGTTGCGGCGGCCATATTGAATTTTAAGAAATTAAGAAATATCACTGGACGAATTTTTACTCATCCTCTGAAAAAGTTGTCTTAGACCTTTATAAACTCATATCAATCGATAAAAAAGTCTGTACAATATTTCCACCCTATATACCAAGTATTCCTTCCTCCTGACTACTACTTTAGAATAGCCCAACACCGGGGTGTTTTGCATAGTACGGGACAGCAATTAGGCGCACCTTTAAACTCAGCCTCCCGTTCGCATAGTTGTAATGAAAACCATCCCAAAGTACAATAATGTTTCTGTAATAGGAAGTACAAAGGATGTGCAAGATTTTAGGCCATTAGAATAGATTTTTATGCATATGGACAAACCTAATTTTAACGATTGTCAGTCTGCTGTACCCCTAAAATAGTTAGGTTCGATTCAATTTAATTTTAACTATGCTGAGGGCATATTGGCGAGAACTTTGTAACGCTTGTTTCCCGGATAGATTTCCTTTTTATATTAATTAAGAATACGATTCGCTAGAAATCCAATTACTGTGAAACAACAAATGTCTATTGGAAAGCATCGAAAATGTTGAGCAAATAACCAATGTCTATAGGATAAAATCGACACGTTTAGACAATTAAGAATGCCTGTTAAGTAATCATCGCATGTATAATAAAGTGGGGTAACAAATGAATTGCGCACATTAGGGGTAGAAAATGATCTAGGATTTTCGACTGCATGACAGGGAGTCTACTTTTTACCTCTAATGTGGGAAATTAATTTATTAGGTACCCCACTTTACTATACGCAAATATCGATTGCGAACGGAGTAATGAAAACTTCAACCAATTTAAATTTTATAAACCTGTGAACAAGTCTGAGATTTTTCATGTAAGTAAGAAGCCATTTCGAAAGTTGCAGCTGCAGTGATATAACAGACAGTTTAATCCATTAATTATAAAAATACATTACCA
This sequence comes from Parhyale hawaiensis, assembly GCA_001587735.2. NCBI lineage: Eukaryota > Metazoa > Arthropoda > Malacostraca > Amphipoda > Hyalidae > Parhyale > Parhyale hawaiensis. Next base: position 36,061 of record LQNS02278070.1, read on the forward strand.
TAATTGGATAACTCTTGAAGATATAACGTGTGTTATGTATTATAAACACCAACAATTTTCATTCTTGCATTATCATTATAGCTACTGTAGGTCCTAGTGAAGTACATTTTCAGTTCAAAATACAAGCTAACCCTAAACGATGTAGCCTTGACTTAGTTTCTCGGAGCATTGAGGTTGTTACGAGCGATCCTTTAAATGGCAAAGAAAAGGGAAAGTGATGCAACACCTAAATAATACAATTATTCTGGGTGAGCAGAATGGAAGAGCGAGAAAGAGAATTTGATGCATCGGCTGCCGGTTGCATTACAGTAAAATATTCTGACAGTAGAAGCTAAATAGTGAAATGACTCTGCGACCACAGCATTTTCCCGAACGATCTGCTGTTGCTTGCTCAGTCGGATACGAACAAGTTATCGCTATGAACATAAATTTTGTTTCGTATTGTTTGGAGTAATGCAAGCATGAGTTGTTATTTTAGCCCGTGCATATATCGTGATGAGGATCCTCTGCTGATATGGCACCATGTTTATAACGATGAGTAAATTCAGTTTGAGGGAGAACTGTTAACAGCTATAGATCAACAGTATTTGTATATCGCCAACCAGATTTGCTTACTTGTAGGTTTCATTGTTTAGAAGACAAGTAACGCTTAATTTATATTTTATTTTTCAATTTTATTTATTTTGTGGGGAGGTCATAAAAGACTCCCTCTACACTGAGAACGAAGATTATTTGTCCTCATGCACGAAGCGAATTTTTTCTCAATGCGCTTTACGGTTACTAACAGCGTAGACAGTACCGCGATTTATCCTTAGAATTTGTCACTGTTTACCAGCAAGTGCTTAGAAATGTAACACACAAATGTTTTTGCAGCTTGGGGTAATACGGGGGGGGGGCTATTACATTACGAAACTGTTTTCCCGAAACTGCCTCTTAGGTCCATAAGCACTCCAGAGCGGGTTATGGCAGGGTTGACAGTGCTACACCGCACTGTGGAACGTTCGATTCCAGCTAGGGCATGACGTTTTGTTTACACGCGAACTGATAAAAGGCGCAAGTTGAGATGTAATGGTATGTGCTTCAGATTCAAATAAACCATAACACTTTTTTTATGTCCCCTTTGTAGATGTATACTACCAAACACACTGCAGCTCACTCTCCCAATTTTTTTTTTAATTCAGAATAACAACTGCCTGCAGTGTTAAATGTTCACGCTAATAACGTCAGTACACAAAATGGTTACTTAGGTAATCAACTTATATTTTTTCAACAAATGTGTGATGTAAATTTAAGGTGGAATAATGAAGTTATGACAATGATCCTATCTACAAATATATTCATATATATATTTCAACGGCTTCTTCAAGTTCTTCATGTAAGATTCTGACTTTTAAAATATACAAGCTTTACATATAAGATTTGAAGATGCTTTTCCTCTAGAGAGGATCAACCCTTTAACTTACTGGGGATTATATTTATTTTTCCAGCAACGTCAAATATAAAATCTAATAAGAATCCGACTCTCTCAATTGCTAGCCGATGTAGCACAGGGGTTAGATCATACTGTAAGATTTAAGATGAGCAGGTTCGATACCTGGTGACCAGGTGCTTCACCTTTATTCAGTTGCTCAGAGCACAACACTTTTTTAGCGCTTCAGGCTGCAGCACAGCGCGTATTGGCCACACTTTCTTGCGAACCTATAAAAAATAGCAATTCTAGACTAATTAGTAGGTTGACTCAAAACCTAACTGCGGTAGTAGTTTAAGGGAACGTATTTTTGCGTAATGGCAAAACAATACGATTCTCAATGTACTATCAGTACACAAGTAAAATCTAATACTAAGAATGACCGTCGTGTGTTTATAAATATATATTTATATTTATTTATATGTTCGGTGTCACGCTCTTAACGAAATAGATAGGCAAAACTTAACTCTGGCCTTCCTGGCATTATCAGTTTAATCATCGGCTAAAAGACTGTGGTGATCCTGCCAAGCTTCATAGGAAACTGATAGGTAGAAAATATTCCACGTTGCTGATGATGGCACTCGAACAGGATATCTGATTCCGATCTTTCTTTGACAAATCTGAAGTCCACTCGATGCAGATGCATACAGCTTCGCTGAACAATCTCTTCCAACGTGATGTGCACTCTCTTTTGAGGTCTTCTCCATTCAAAATTCAGCCGCTTTTAGTTTACACTGATCGTTTATTTTGACTGCATAATTATCGAGGCAAATGGTAAGATATTCTTCAGCGGTCTGCACGAGCGTAAAAACCACGATGATTTCTTGGCAACAAATGGTTTTCTCCATTTTAGATTTTTCTTTCAACAGAACAAGTTTTCTCTGAGTCCGAGTTATATGCCGCCCTCGATTATGTTGGATACAGACCTCCATCAGTACTATATAATAATTCACGTCGTGTTTTTATTTATTTATTTACTTATAACCATATTTATATCTTTCCTGTTACGCTCTATGGGAATAAGATCAAGTATTAGATAGGAGAAAAAATAGAACTAATAAGATAGGAGAAAATGCAGATTTCAAAAGGCGAAAAAAAATTGGGTACCTTGGAATTTTTTTCTTCAGTATTAGATAGGGGAAAAATGAGGAAGCCCAAAAGACGGCAGAGGATTTGGTGAAGTGTTAATTTTTTGCCGTCATTTATAATGACGGCACGGGCCACTAGTATTTATTAGAAGCAATATCGACTGTAGGCAAAGAATATTGCTAATCGTTAGTAACAATGAATGCAGTTCTTGCTCTTCCTGCTTCTCTTGCCGTTCCCGTGGAGCCTGATATTCATTACTTTACTCTATATTGAAATTATATTTTCTTTTGGTTTACGATATGCGCATTTTGTAGCAAATCAGCGAAGCGTGGAGAAACAAATTTTTTTCCTGTATAGTAGACGTAGTAATTATTTATTCCAATTTCTTGGACGCGAAAATTTTGTTATGATGAAGCTATCTCACTGTGTATTCTAGATACGCAGCGGAAATGAAATTCAGTGATGTTTCAGCGCTTACTAATAAAGTTTTCTTTTTTTTGCAGGTTATGTGAGGGAGGAAAAGAGTGTGCTGAAGAATTGAAGTGTACTGCTCAGTAGAAAGCACGTATCTCTTACGCTAATTTGAATTGGCCGTCGTAGCATTTTCCTATATCTGTATTTTAGTAAGGAAAGTACATTCAATAAAGAAATGTAATCACAAATTTCTTGTGATGAAGAAAAAGAAGAAGAAGAAGCAAGTCAAAGACTTTAAAGAAGATTCCGCACCGGCCTATATTAAGCAAATTTATATATCTATCGTTGTGTGAATTTTTCACGCACGGGTCCAGTAGTCTATAATAATAATAGCGTTGTTCCTTCGTTCATTCCTTTATTCTTTCGTTCCTTCGTGTGCTGCGCTCTTCGACTATAGAGGGAAAAATTTGACTAGTAAGAAGCTCTGATTTTCGCTGGGGGAAGTTCATCTTCGGCTGTTTTCCTTAAGCTCGCACTTGAAAAAATTTCAGTCAGTTTCGAAGCGAAGACATTAAGTTCATTTTGCACGTATCATACCTACCATGATACCAAATTTCACTTCATGTAATATTCACGTTGCTGGGGTTGCATATCGATCCAAACATGGGGAAATCCAATTGTAGCCATAATACGGTTCAAACGAAGCTGTTCTCAACTACATCATTCTAAACTGTATTTTTCACGTCCAAGTGCGATGTTTAGAGGCATGACGTAAACTTACAGAAAAAATACTTTCAGCGACATGAATCAATTTTATTTAATGGCCTGAGTGTTGTATTTTGATGGCAGGCTATCGCACATCAAGTATAAAGCAGCGACGGGTCCCAGAGTAGAATTGAAATCATCAAATACACCGATGAAAAATGGAAACGTTAAAAATATGAGTCGAAATAATGTTATCTTCAGACGATGAGAAACAAAGGATAGCAAAGGTGTGTAAACATAGAAGAAAAGCAATGAGAAAAGTACCTCCTAAAAGCGAGATTGCTATATTTGCTTAGCCTATGTTGTCTTTATATATTTATCATGATATACATGGGCAAACATTTTGCTGGTAAAATATCTGCAAAATCCACCAGTGATAAAGTACGTATCCATATAATATGTCGTGCATGTACAGGGTGACTTAGGGCGCGCGCACGCCTACGTAAAAGTTGCAGTACCACGCAATTCCGTATCTGATTGGACATTGCTATGGCACTAAAAAGAATAAGGTATGAGTCGTTTCTGACAGTTTGTACGTTATACAAGCAGCAATGGCTAAGCTTTGGGAATATGTACCTCCTACTTTTGAGTTAGTGTAAAGTTGCAATGACGCATAGTTTTAGCGTGACTTTCAAGCGCTATTAGTTGTAGTCACGGCAGCTTGACGGCCAAAGCGAAAAGTTAAGTGGCTGAGTGATTATTACGATAGAGAGCCCACACTATTAGGAATAGACTTGTTACGAGTTGAAACACGAAGCACATGATAACGGTTGAATCAATTATTAAGATCCATCGATAGCAAAATGTACCTACAGTTGTAAACTGAAACTCAATAGTAATTCAAAGACAGAGTCTAAAGTGAGCACGTGGCCCTCGCTGTAGTGGAATAGATAAGTCGAAGCTGCATACACAGCAGCGCAAGGGGAAGGATAGGGAGCAACGTTGCCATGTTTCGGCTCTCGTGTGCAGCGCACTTGAGGCTTGACGTAGCTCGTTAGGATTAAGGATCAGACGCTATTTATCGGTAGGTTAGGTTGAGGAGCTGCATTAGGTCGAACTAAAGTGAGTTATAATAGCGTAGGTTAGGATTGGTTCATTATAAAAAGTGAGGACATTTCCTAACAGACCGCGGAATTTTGTGGCTGCAGAGCTTCTCACCTGCGGGTGCTTGATACCCGAGGAGATCGTGACATCTTAACTCAATCTCGGAACGAGAATATGCTTTAATGAAATCTGCTCTACAGTATGTTCGTATTTCATTACAGTGAATCTTGTGCGAGGCTTAAATCAGTTTTCGAAACTGTTAGAGTTCGCGGGGACTTGTAACGTTAACAGGGGTTTATACAGCGGTGATATTAGAAGCAGACTGCCTAGCTTAGCATTCTTTGTATCAGGCTTTATTACCTCACCACGAAGACTTTCCTTTGTAGGAATGCGGCGGGGTAAAAACCGGCGCTAGTAGCACAATAAAGCAGGGCACACATTGCTGCCAACACGTGTTCACAACAGTGTTGCCAACACTGTTGCGAACAGCCATGGTGTTTTTGAAAACAGTGTTGGCAACAACCACCTGTTCTTGAAAATAGGCTTCGGTGTTCGTGAGTCTGTCACCAACATGGGATGCAATCATTGAAACACGCACAGTCGTAACGAATGGACGTGAAGAATTTTCTTCTTTCGTGTGCTGCTTCAAATGCTGTTGCCACGTCGAAGACCACGCTGCTGGATGCGCCCCTCATCTCTTAAGGAGATAGGAGAATATAGGAATCTTGTTGAAGATGTCCTTAATGAAGACCCCGAATTATTCAAAACATACATGAAGATGCAACCTGAATTTTTGAGAACCACTCGTTTACCAGTTCAGTGTTCCATTCATTTCCCAGATTTTTTGCAATTTGCCGGTAAATTACCGGCCTCATTTTGAAACATTTATAGTTTTGCATGACGGGTCATATAGTGGAGGATGTTTTTCAATCTCCACGCACAATTGTTCATACCTGTTCCATTCGGTAACACGCCATTTATCACAGGACAATGAACAATTTAATAAATTTCCTGCAAAATGTGACAAAATAGAGTAATTATTAATATAGTCGAAGACTCAAAATTGTTTGTTAAATACACAAATTATTCTAAGTTTATGTAATAACAAATCAACGATGCTGGGCAATCAAAATATAAAGCACCTTCTTCTGGTGCAAAGTTACGAATTGATCTGAAGCAATTTTCTCTCGAACACCCCAACCATTCTTCCCGCAGACAGTGTGAGTGTAGCCCGACTGGCAGTGTTCAGAACACGTGTTGCCAACAGTGTTGCCAACAGTGTTACCAGCAGTGTTACCAACACCTCCTTCACGAATGCCGACAGCAACGGTGTTTTCGACTGTCTCGCCAACAGGTGTTGGCAACACTGTTGCGAACACGGGTTGGCAGCAGTGTGAGCCATGCTTAACAGCACAAATAGTTGAGCTTTAGCGATCTAGGGCGCGTGTGACTGGGTCCTGAAAGTCGACTTAAACCGAGACCACTTGACTTATTATCCGAACTGAAGACAAGACCACTTGACTTATTATCCGAACTGAAGACAAGACCACTTGACTTATCCGGACGGAAGACAAGAACTTTGGTTTCGTTCTTTAAGGTCAGGCTGTTAGTGTTAGAAGCAATCTAAGTATGTTGAGCCGACTGCAAACTCTATTTCACGGAGCATCATTGAAGTCTTGAAAGGGTCGACATCTGAAATTTGAATGAGCGGGTCAGAGCCAGCGCACCATTCGGAAGTTTGCGATAAGTCAAGTCTCGAAAGCTTCACTTTGCTGCCCATCGAAGGTGGCCTTAAAGATAACGAGTTCATGGGACCTTTAACGTGTACAGCAAGTTTGGAGAACAATAAAATTAGGAGCACCCTGTTCTATAAAAGAACAATCTTACATTAACCCTGAAGACGATATAGGGCGTGTTCGATGGGGGCCAAAGTTAAGCCTTAGCACCCTGTTCTATAAAAGAACAATATTACATTAACCCTGAAGACGATATAGGGCGTGTTCGATTGGGGCCAAAGTTAAGCCTTAGCAGTTACACATCTTGGAAACTTGCGGCCGGCGCTGTCACTTCGACCCGCATAATTGAATTCTAGGCACTGACCGTCCATCGATTGCTCTAAAGACTACTAGAAGCTCAATCATCCTAAAATGGAGCTTGCAGCAGGCTTAACGTTATCGCGTTCCTTCTATAACTTGCAACGCGATTCTAAGTGGTAGTCAATGTTACGTTTCTGTCTGACGTTTCGGATAAGTCAAGTCTGCATGGCTTCATTTTGGCCCCCAATCGAACACTGGTCATTTGTCATAGCTATAGCTACCAGCATTGTGGCTAGTTGTTGAGTATGGAGGTACACAGGAAGCACAATAGGTACGTCGGAGAGCTCTTCTGCTTACCATTGACAAATCACTGTGAAAAACAAAGAAACTATCTGCGCTCCCTGAGCTCCACGCCACAACCAAAAACAGCGTACGAATGAATGTGCGTCACGGTAGACAGAGCAGCTCGAGACACTCGCTCTTTGCTTACGTATTTATTAACTTGCTTCATAGCTTCTTGCCATTTTCTTACAGAGCACAATGAGCAAGTAATGAGATCACCTCCTATTCGCTAAGCATGAATGTTGATATTCGTAATATACGTGCACACAAACGATTGGCGAGTGACAGTGTTGGGCGTTGTATTTCGTGAACGAAACTTCGGCGTTGTTGTAGCGCTCAAAAGAGTTTTGCTTTTTAAGTAAGTGAACAGTTTCGATCTCGGAACCAAAAATCAAAGACAAAAAATGGCGAGTTTGCTAATGCGAGCACGTAATTATTTCAAATTTAATTAAAAATAAATAAATAAATCGGTATTCATTGGCTACAGTTTCGGGTCCCGAACTACAAGTCATTAGTTAGCAATCGATGAATTCTTATTAAATTGGCATTAATTACGCGCCCGTGATCTCAGTCTTCAATTTTCGGTCTTCCATTTTTTATTCCAGGTTCGGTTGACTTGAAAAATAAGATTCGTTCTAGTGCTGCAAAACTTTGTGGTGCACCTCAAAGACTGCGATCACTGAAGAAAACTAGACTGGCGAGAGACGCTGGGTCCCCACTGACGCGCACTGGACCATCGCTGGCGAGAGACGCTGGGTCCCCACTGACGCGCACTGGACCACGCTGACGAGAGACGCTGGATCCCCACTGACGCGCACTGGAACAGCGCTGGCGAGAGATACTGGGTCCCCACTGACACGCACTGGACCAGCGCTGGCGAGAGATACTGGGTCCCCACTGACACGCACTGGACCAGCGCTGGCGAGAGATACTGGGTCCCCACTGAC
>LQNS02278070.1:263524-275086 GCA_001587735.2 Parhyale hawaiensis
ATCTAATCTAATCTGATACCGGACATCGAAGGCTCCCTGTATCAGCTCTTAAGCGTCTCAGTAGAGCACACCTGACGCTGCAGGTCTCATCTACGCTACGTAGCTTGTTCTGAATATTGAAAACTGAACAATTGTCGACATAGTTTAACAATCGTACACTGGAACTATCTCTGCAAGTTCTCAGATCGTACGAGACAATCACTTAAGAGAACAGGAGAACCTGAGCCTAGTCCAGGAACTACTTACTGTTCCCGGACTACAAACGAAAAGGCTTATCTACTCGCAAAACCTTGTAGAGGCTCCTCCTCTGCAGATACCATCCTCGACCTCTCCAGCTCGTTTTTAGTAAGGCCCCCGATGGCTTGCCTGTGGCCTGCAGGACCGCAAGTTGGGCGCTAAACACACACCCTACATGCTCGGCTTATAGCTAGTTCTGCTAGAGCTCTGTGCTATATGTAGCGCGAGAACCCCTGTGACCTTGGCTTTGAGCAAAACACGCATTCCGACGCGTAAGGCCTACGGTAGGTATGCAAGCCGTGCTTGTCTCATACAATTCAAATGCTCGATCTTCTATCATCTGACAACTGGCTCGGTGGTTATCAACACAACTGCTTCAAGAACTCGACTCGGATAATGCCATGTCCTAATTGCTCGGAATTTTGCGCTGGGGCAAACGCTAGACTCCCCGCATAAGGCATGAGTGCCAGCAGTGCTAGCCTGCTGCATTCCGAGCACTTGATCTTCTATCATCAGAAGACCACTGGCTAGGGTGGCTATAAATGCCTGGCTCCAAGCAATCGACACGGATAATACCGGATGGAAACCGCTAGGAAATTGGCATTTAGCAAAATACCTCACTGCCGCGAAAGGCCTATGTGCAAGCAGTGTTAGATTGCTGCACACCGAAAGGTCGCTCGATCTTCCATCATCATAAGACCACAAGCTCGTGTGGTTATTAACGCATATACTCCAAGAAATTGACCTGGATAATGCAGGGTCATAACCGCTTTGGAATTTGGCCGACTTGGTCCGAGGACCCGTACTAATTTTTTTTTTTTTTGAGACTTCATGCAAGAGGCTGAAGGCCTAAGCCCCTATTTCCTGGGCTTCATTCATGCGCCATGGCCTTTCGGCCCTTCAGATCCTCCGTCTCGAAGGTCTGGTTATAGTGACAAAGTCGACGAAGATACAGCAAAACATTAGTTGGTGAGCTCTTCCCTCGCCTTAGGAATCAACCCAGGGAGGGGAGGATTTGAGTACGAAGGTGGTGGCTGAAGGCCATAGACTACTACCGATTTAGTTTCCTTCACCCCACCGCGACACAAGGTAAGCCATCACTGATCACCAAAACACTTCCCAGCACTAAATAAATACTGTATACGGTACATGACGAACACTGTGCAGGTTCTTCTGCAGGAAAAAACCCCGCTCCCAAAAATGGCGACATCACTCCAGCAAGGCTAGACCAAAAATTATATCCACTACAAAGCTCCTCCAAATAATAATCCTAACGCAGATAATCATACTGCCTATGTCTAGGTTGAAGAACACAAAGTCCACTAAGGACTAAGGAACAACAGAGTGCCATGGAACACCATCGACTGAGGCTAAGTCCCACTAGAGCATCACAAAAGTTTATAAAATCTTGAGGGCACTTCTGGTGCTGAGCCAAAGTGTAAAGTTGAAGTCCCTTCGCTGCATCAGAGGTTAAGTCTCAATGGACTACTCAAAAATATTTTGCGTCCCAAAGGTGGAACCCCGAAAATATTAGCTATAAGTCGAAAGGCACAGCACCGGTTCTAAGTCAAAGTTCCAAAAGGGGACTACAAGCCCATGGTACAAGGTCAACTAGGCACAGCTTCTACAGAGGAAAGGGGCTGGAGAGATTTTGCCGCCACGCGAGTCGCCAAAATAGTGAAGAGGGAGGGTCGGGTGCCAGCCTATATACCCTGGAGTTAGTGCACATACAAGAAAAGAAAAAAAAACTCAGAATACTCCGTCTTGAGAAGTGTGGCGAATTGAAACTGTCTGCATGAATTGGAGATGTCAGGCCGACCTTCGGTGCGAGTTCCCATTGGTGCTATCGACAGAGGTATTCTGCTGGAGCCACCACAGCTAATTTCTGGCTATTTTGTAGATGGAGTGCAATGGCATACAGAAAGCCTAATTCTTAAATGCCAAGCCTGCTTCCCGCAGGACAGCTCATATGATGTCGGTCCTATGAAAAAGCGTTTTTAATTTATTTCAACTGGTAACCTCAGGTGTAGAAGCTGTTGTTTGAATGATTTGTTGCCAGTAGCTCTTTGACTGTCTGTCTTGTGGCACAAAATTTGGAACTACTGTATATATGACCTGCGCTGCTATTAGCTGAAAGAGTTTTAAAATTACTATGAAGAGTCGGTAATCAGCGACCATGCAGAAAACCAAATAAAAAATTACAGCAATAGCTGATAGGGCCGTACCACCGTTGATTATAATGCCAACAAGAAAGGGATCAAAACCATTAGCAGCAAATGACTGTTTGGCAGGCAATGCTAGAAATAACAGGACATTACAAAGAACCACGCCCAGCTAAAGTCATTGAGTAGAAAACTTGACCATTTTCCCCAGGCTACGGTATGCTCTTGAGGAGAAAACCTCTTAAACTAGGCAGGGAATAACGTTCAGCCATATGTTTTCTCATATAAACACGACAGTGTTCTAGGAATTAGCATGAATATCATAATGAGTAATTTTAAAGTGCCTACGTATCTATGGCAAGTTGGCAACTAAAATAAATGAATATATATATATATATATATTACGTAAGAAACTCACCCTGCCCAGAGAAGGTTAATAAGCTCATAACTGAGCTGATGTTGCTTGGCCGCAAGCGCAGCTCTTCTGAATGCCTCCCGTGTCAACAGCAGAGTGGTGGAGTAGAGCAACACAAGCCGCACAGAGCATACAGCAAATGTAGCAGGACCAATACTGCGCACCACCACAGCATTCAGTATGAAGGACACCATACGCAGGCATATCTGCAATACCAAACAGCTATTGTAATATACATATATATTTGTGCTAGGAGAGTTTTCAAAAGTCTTCTGGGTTTTATGTTTAATATACCCCAAGCTTTCGAACTACTAAACGTAGCTCGTCTGCAAGGGAACGAAACTTGAATATACCTGGGTGTCAACGTATATTTTAAGAAATACATATATATTTACACCATGCACATGAGAAAAATTGCTAAGAGATCTCAGTAGTACAAAAAGTAGATATGTACTTTAGTTAATTGAAATAGGTAACACTAATGACATAGGTAGCAACTGTTTAACAGATTTTACAGCTCTTACACATAAGGTTAGGAGGGCAAGGCCTGGTTGTGTGACAGGAACTTAACCTTGCATTCCTAAACTGATACGTAAGAGTTGAGTCAGTCCAGCTTTTCAGTAGAGGGTGTTAGGTCAAGACAGCACCAAAATATTCAGGTATTTGTCGAGAAACTTGGTTTTAAGCAGGGTTGGGAAAACCAATGGTTCTTATTTACCAATCACTATGTTTTTTAGTTAAAAAATTGATGTTTTTTATTGTACTGTATTTATTTTTTACTTTTTGTTGTTTTTCTCTAGTGCTAGGAATATTATCCAACATTTAAAATTTTAAAGGATTTTCTGCTTTGTAAATATGTAGCTAGCTAATCATCAAAAATCTTAGTCACTTCATTTCAGCTTCCAATTGTAGAAGAATGATTTAAAAAAAAGGGGTTAAGAAAAAGCAGCAGTGCACTTACCTGTATTTGCTATGGATGCATTTAATATCCACACCGAAGAGATGCTAGGATTTATAATTGCAATATAAAATCATTAGTAAACTTAAAAACACTTCAAAATGCATAGACATCCTGATAGAAAGAGCTAGCTACTAGCTAATTAAAAGCATAGTATTGAACTGAAGAAAGTGAAAGAGCTATATGCCTACAATTCAGCAGCGTAGCCAGGAAAATTTCCATGGGGGGGAGAGGGCAATCATATTTATGGGGAGGGGGGCGTGACCAGAAATTCAGAAAAATAGCCCCAACAGCATCGAGCGCCATTCCTTTTTCTGAAAACAAATTGCTTATGCTTAAATTGAGTTCATGAGATAGCAGAATCGGAGTCCTCCTCAACAGTCAACACTGCTGGCCTACCAGCGTTTTTTTTTTATCTCAAGATCTCGGCCAATTTAGAAATTTTAAAGAATGTCCTGTGTCCACCATTCCCCTTGGTTCATCTTACTTCTTGTTGATCCCACTGTCTAGAGTTTGAATTTATATAGGGCCTGCCCTGATGGGGAAATAGTACACAATAATTTCCACCATCTGGTGAAATAGCGGTTAGATTGGATAACTGGCAGTAGCCCTACCAACAGACTCATTCTCAAAGATCGGGTAAAATTGACGCTCCTGCCTTCTGTGAGCTATTACCGCTAGCCTATGTCAGATAATTCATATATCTGTGGTTAAAAAGAAGAAAGAGAAATGACTTGAGAAAAAACTACACCACGCCCAGGAGGTGACAGTGTAGTAGGTAGGATTTGTTGCAGCAGACTATGGGGGACTCAGAGCCGTTCGGTTAGATGAGGCATAATGGTTTAAGGTGGCCACTGAAGCCCCGGCCAATAATAATTGGTTAGGCCTACTTCTTGGGGAGAAATTTGCAGCTGTGGAGGGCGAAGCTCTGAATTTTTATCAAGACAGTTTTTAAAAGCGTTGGTTGTCTGCACACACAACTTCGGAAGGTAGTCCGTTCCAAATGTTCACTACGAAGTACAGTATGGTAAAACTGCTAGTTCAGACAGAGTAGTTCATAGAAAACTTACATTGGAGCGTTTGGCCATTGTTTCAGAGGTGATCATCGATTTCTCTGTCATAAATGGTGGCCTGTCGGCGTTTTGAGTCGGCCACTTTACCCAACTGATCTCCCCCTAGCTCTTCAATTACTTTATGTCCTCCTCCTCCCCCACAGCTGCTGCCCATCACCTTTGCTGATGCGGAGCAGTCACCTAAGGTGGTATACACCTACAGCCTCTGAGCTTTCGACTCGGGCGGCCGACGTCGCTGAATGGGCCAGAGAGTAGGGTCTTGCTCTCTCACTTCTGAAAACCAAGCCCACAATTTCACTACCTACGGATAGCCTACCCATGAGTTAGCTAAGCGAAGACTCATTGCTTACCCTAGGTGACTTCCCTCTTGCCATAGACACATACTCCACAATTTTGGGTATCTATTGGACCCCAGACTAGTTCCATAAGTACGCCGAGGAAGTTCATAATTGTGTGTCCTGGTTATGATCCTGAAATCCCTAGTTTGCAGTCTTGCACTAGCTGGGGCCAGCACAGAGAAACGTTGATTTTGACATATATGGCCCTCATTCTATCCGTTATCACTTATGCCTCCCCGGTGTTGGTATCCCAAAGTTTCAGTAGCTACCTATCATCCATAAAGAAACCTACAAGTCGTTCAAAATGCCGCGCTGCGAGTGACCACAGGTTTACGGCTTTCTGTCACCTCCACCATGCATCTCCAATGCTCGCACACCCCGCGGGGACCCGTCGCAGCGGCGGCAGACAGAGGCGCAGCACACGGAGTTACTAGCATCGTCTGGTGCAGCTGAGGCGCTAGTGCTGCTGTCCGCTGCGACTGCGGGAATCACGACACGGGGTGCGGGAAGCCACCCCATCTCAGCTGGCTGAGCAGGGCTGGCCCCTACACAAATTTTGTTTAATAGCTAACGTAAGTTGTCTGTAGAAATAATATATTTAGTTACATTACATAATTAGCTAGGTACATAAATATGAACAGGAAAGTAGCTAGCAAAATTGTCACATTAACTACTAAAATTTTTAGGGTGCGGGAAGCCACCCCACCTCGTCTTTCGTAATGGGGTGGACACCCGTACTCATAGGCAATGACAATTTTCTGTTGGGAACACTAATGTTTACATTACATTAAAGTGCAAAAATTTACGGTGCTTGTGTGAAATTTTCAGGTACCCAGTTCCTAACTGCCTCCCATAATGAACTGTTCAAAATCGTAATTTTAGGAAAATGAAATTTGGTTCCTAAAATAGACACCTTTTTAAAAATTTGTTATAATTATAAGTCGCGGTCAAACTTTTTTGAAAATACTTGGTCTAAAGGATAAAGACCTGTACTTTTATGTGGTGCAATCAGAATTTCAAATTTCCCAATAGTTTGATACATATGGGGGGTGCGGGTATTTACCCCCACATTACCAAGTGCGGGGGGCCACCCCACTCAAAGCTATATAGCTACATAGATAAGAAATTGAAGGTTTTCTACCTTTTCGATTTTTCTCCCCAGACCTTAGCAGTGAGACTTTCGTAAACTGTGAAAAATCTAGCTTATTTCTACCATTTGTATGACCTAGATTTTTAAGGGGACCATACGCCTAAAAAACTTTCAAATTATCGAAATTCGTTTTTTACCAATAAACATTAGCTATACATCAGACGGACTAGCAGGCAAAATTTTAGACAGTGTAATTCTAAATGGGTACAACAGGGGGCTGGGGACGGGGAGAGGGAGGTGACATTTTTTTCAACACTTCATTATTTTGTCTTGAAACCCAAGGATATGCTGGTTTACTGTCGCCCCTTGACTACAGACGTTTTCCTACAATAGTAGGGGGAACTTCTTAACATAGGCGGGCCCAACATGTGTTGCCGCCTAGCCTTGCCCTTCCTGAAGTAGTCGAATGGTCAGGTCTGTAAAACTGAGTCTAAGCTGGCCCATCCTGAGAACATAGAGTTTCCCTGTTACCTCCTAGCTAAGGGATAACCACCTGTTCGACCTAGTGTATCTTACACTAGCTTACTTCTCCCCAGAGAGCTACCCTTGGGGGAGAACTAGGGTTTCTCTTTAGTGAACCTCACTGGAACCAACCGGCATTTACTAACGTGGGCCTCTTGGAAGACTGAACTGTAGCTACTACTATACACCTACTAGTAGTCCCCATTCAGTATTTATGCTGATACTGGCTTGAACATCTTCAGATTGTTGGGTGGACATATCTCTGCCCAGGTAACCAAGTCGGCAAAAACCATTCCTTGTGAACTTAGGGTAGCCCCTGACTAGACTCCACCTATCCTTGGACATATAGCCTAGTAAGAATTCTTCTCCTGAGGTCTCAGGAGTAACCTGAGCCTCTTGAAATTTGCATGGCCCTGCACCGACTACAGATTAAGAGTAGTCTCTGAAAGATAGAAAGGATGAACTTTCATAACTCACTGCCTCCCCTCGAGAAAAAACCGGTCTGCCGGGGGGACTCCTTCACAGTATGAGGACCAGACCCTTCACCAGAGGACCGACCCAACCTGATAGCCTGAAATGGTGGTACCGCTGTTTCAGGTAAGGTTAGCTGCCGGTAGCTTCTCTGACACTGGTTTTCTGAACATCCAAACTAGGACGGGACTAATCTACTGAATTTTAGAGGGCCTTCCTTAACCGCCTCAGGCTTCTGCTAGGCCCACAGTTTTACTCCAGACCTCCTCGGAATGGAGTTCTTCCTCTAGTCTACTGCAGACAACACTTCCTCGCTCCGACCCAGGTCTAGACAGTGTCTCCCATTTCGGAAGTAACTGTACTCTTGAAAATTCTAAATTCCGTTCTATGTCTCCTGCAGAGCTAAGGGTAAAAAATAAAGCTTGTTGATAGGTCCAGCTGGGTTAGCTACTAATCTACCACCTCAAGTCCTGGGACTTGAGATAGCTCTACGCCCATCGAGTTCTTTCAGTGCTTCAGGAGCAAACATGACATACCGGAGCACTGAGTATTAACCCTTAGAAAGATCCTAAAGCTTGGGTGAACCAGGATTCTAGAATCTGCAAAAATATGCTTTGACTCCTGAAGGCATAGGTAGGTATAGTATGGTTCTGCCTATCTTCCCCTGTCAGGCACACTTCCTTCCTAGTTGGAAGTCCTTCCATTGGTTGCTGACCCTCTACAGCAGGAACCATACCAACTGAGGTAGGCTGGCAACAGCCCTCTGGGCAGTAACAGAAATTACCAGAATTGGTAGAGGATGGTGGCTTGTAGCCACGTCAGCCACTGTCAAGAGTCGCTCTCCGTCGAGCAAACATTGCGTGTGGCACTAATGTTATCCTTTGCTCCCTTCTTTAGAGAAGGGATGGCGCCAAATTAGGGCAGTACAGTATCTCTGGGGCAGGCACTATGCGCTGATCCTGATCACTCCCTGTGAGCGAGACCCCAGTGAGACCCTCCTCAGGAGGTCCGCCGTCGTGTTCTAATGGAAGACTAATTTATAATCTCCGTCAGGATAATCGCGTCCTCTCACTTGCTCTCTGCGACCTAGAGTCCCCTATCCACAGGACTCCAAGAGGTTAAGGTAAACGAAGGCGTCAGCCTTAGTCAAGATATAAACCTACTTCAATACTAACTTGGAAGAAGCTTCTTCTTTCCAGGAAGTTCAGCGGGAGTTGCAGTTCTCATTATGCTAAACAATACTCGAATTTGTGGCTCGAATTTATCCAATCACGAGAGCCTGAGGGGAGTTTCCCTCCAGGGAGTTTCTGAACAGGATTAAAAAGCACCTCTGGGGTCCAAAAACTCCGGTTCTTCTGGGAGGAACCTATGCCGGCAAAAGGACTCCCGCAATGGAGGTCCCTGTCTTGGCTTTGCTGGCTGGAGAATAAGCTAGATTTGATGCTAGCTTCGTCGGGTCCCGGCCAACCTCTGACTGGGGTTTAACCCGTTTCATATCGACATAACAATTCCTATTCCGCCTTGAAGCTTCCTCTAGAAACCAAAACTGCGTCTCTCGCAGGAAGCAGTCCAAGAATCTACAACCATCTGTGGTTGAAGCTTGGATTTCTCACTAATGGCTTGGCCGGAAGAAGAACCTAGGGCTACAATGAGGGCGCGTGCTGAGCGCTGCTCTTAGACCTTCACAAGGAGGGTTCCATCTGGGCCAAGAAAAGAATCAAGTTCTAATAAGGCTTCAAGGGCCCCTATAAGCAAGGTCCCAGTGTAGGACACGCCGGCCCCATATATTCAATGCTGGGCTTTCCTCAAGGAGTTCGGAAGAACAGGTTAATTCACCCTTACTACAAGGAAACTCAGTACTGGAGGAATTCTCCTGAAGCTCCGATTCCAGCCCTGGAGAAGCTGAGGCTACACTGAGCTAATTCACTGAACAAAGTCAAGGACTGNTGGGCCTTCCTCAAGGAGTTCGGAAGAACAGGTTAATTCACCCTTACTACAAGGAAACTCAGTACTGGAGGAATTCTCCTGAAGCTCCGATTCCAGCCCTGGAGAAGCTGAGGCTACACTGAGCTAATTCACTGAACAAAGTCAAGGCTGTGGCTTCAATTTTCCTAAGCATAACGTATTCCTATGTCTAAGGGTGAAGTCTTTCCAAGACTAAACCCCCAGCTCCTGAAAACAGACTAATTCAGATGAGTATGTTAATTAAAAGGGCCAGTCATCCTTTGAACTCTGGTATCCAACCTAGGGTACGTCGTCACGCTAACCACCATAACAGGAGACAATAATTCGCCGAGGCAAACTGACAACTCATTCTTGTCTCCAACCAAATGTTTCCCTCTGGAGTTGAGGGTCAACAGCTCACATGTACCCAGTGTTCAAGTTCCGGAGGATTCTGGATATAACTCCTAAAAGGAGCTTGAACAAAATTATCAGCATCACAGGCTTATCCATGAGCTCGAAACACTAAGTGGCCCAGCTCCTCCGAAGCCTCCTGAGAGGTTTGGGCCACGGAGGGTCCCTAGGTGACCTGACCTAAAATCTATCGAGCAGTACTTGCTCTAAGGTAAAAAAAAAAAAACATAATTGGACCTCGATTTACTGCACGAAGGTAGAATCCAAATAATCCTTAAGGAAACCTGCACCCTCGCGTCTGTGGAGGGTTAAGTCCCTGCTTGGACTTCCTAAAGTGCTTAATTCTCACCTGACGGTAGTCAGTCGGGGCTATATCCCCTGTCGGTTGATAATTGTTCGTTTATCTCTGAACCACCGGGATGTTGCCTCCCGCGGCTGAGTTCAGCAGGACCACCAGAGGAGGGTCACAACCTCAAAAGGTTGCCCTTTTGCTTGAGCTAAGCCCACAAATCGTAACAGCAGGGCTTCTGCAAGGTTCTACATATGCGTTTTCTCGGGATTAAGACCCGCCTGGTTCTTAGGGGGTTACACTCGGTCCCAAGGGAAGACTCCCCTATGGGACCAAGTCCAAAACCAGATCACCACGTATCAGACCCAGCCTGCAGTGGCAGTCACAATCCCTGATACCAGATTAGAGATGTTCCTTGCAGAATTCTGAGAGGTCCAAACCTTGTATATGGGGGCAGGAATTATTAAGTTTGACCCTCTGTGAATCTGTTGCAGTCGCAATGACCTACAGATTTTTCGACCTAGTCACAAAAACAAGTGGTCGCCCTTGTACTCCCATAGGGGAGCAAGACTGTACTTCCCGTTTTTTTTTTCCTCAGACCTGCCGGCTTTTCGACGTCCGGGCGCCATACTGGAAGCGGCCCAGATCGAGAATCAGGCCGATTTGAGCCTTCCAACTATTGGAGAGCATCCCAATAGTTGGAAAAACGCTCTTTGGCGACAGTATATCTGCTTTTGTCGACTTGTTAAGGCAATAAGGCCTACCAACCAAGAGAGTATACCTATACATGCTTGGCGGCCTTACGAGGGCGCGCAGCCTAACCAAGCAAGTATAAATATATAAGCTTGGCGGACTTGTTAGGGCACTAAAGCCTACCAACCAAGTGTGAATATGTTTGCTTGGCGGACTGTTAGGGCACTAAGGTCTACCAACCAAGTGTGAATGTGTGTGTGTGCTTGGCGGACTCGTTGGGGCACTAAGGCCTACCAACCCAGTGAGAATGTACATGCTTGGCGGCCTTGCTAGGGCGCACAGCCTAACCAAGCAAGACTTAAGGCCACAATATATTTGGTGGAATTCTGAGGGCACAAGTGCCTACTCTCTAAATGTATCGCTGTGCTAGAAGGGATAGTTAGGGCAACAAAAAGCCAACCATCCAGACTTTGAAGTTATGTTAACAGGTGGCACAGAAAGGCCGTAAGGACCACCACCGCAAAAAATAGCAGAAATCCTAAGGCAATATACTTCGCAAAATTGTCAGGGCCACTGGGGCCTACCACGAAGTATTTAAGCAAACAATATACTTGCTGGAATTGTTTGGGCACAAGTGCCTACCACCAAGTATTTATTCCTCTATTCCGAGGAAAAACGAATTACGTTAACTTTAATTAAGACACAAAAGCACAAAACACCATCACTGTGACTGGTCTTTTTAAACAATACAGCTGCTGCAGCTCTGTGAACGCAAGGAGACATGGGTTGAGGATCCAAAATGGCGACACCCTGGGCAGATGAAACACCAAACACAGTCTCCAAAACGTATCACTAAAAACCTTGAAGTAATCACCGAGGAGGAGGGAGCGCTACAGACCAGCCCTTCACTCATAAGTGAAGCCAACTTCGCTACCAAGGCAGGCAGCTACCGAGGCATA
>LQNS02278070.1:317054-333021 GCA_001587735.2 Parhyale hawaiensis
TTCTTTTATATTCTGAAAATGTAGATTTTTCAATAGAGGCAATTTTATGTTTTTTTTTGTTATGAAATGCAGTATTTCCAAAGGAAATGCCCTTGGCATGTTCCATTTTTTGCATTCGCTAGCCCCCTAGAAATTTGGTATGCAATAGTCTTTGGTAAACTGATGATTTTGCAGCAAAAAAAAAAAGGCAAATTTGGACCCCCTGTGGACCCATTTCCCCCCCATTTTGGGGGGGTTCTAGTGCCGCTAGCCCCCTAAAATTTTGGGACGTAATGCCCCCATACCTGAAGACACTTTTTGAGCAAAAAACAAAAAATTTATCATTTTGACCATTTTCGCCGGGACGACCCCCTTAAGGCACAGCTGACCCGACTGTACCTATTGTATAATACTTTCAGTTCACAGCGCTAACTTGACAATTTTACCCTTGAAGTTGCTCGAGTCTGAGAGCTATCTTTATCCATATGTAGAGGTTGGCGTCCCCAGAGCAGGCATAGCTGTACAGCATGTAGCTTTGGACCAACTTCTCCAATCTTTTATCTTAGTTATTAAATACCGTACGTACGAGAAACATTCGAAAAACGGCTGTTGAGCTCAGCTCACGGCTACATGTTTTCTTTGTCAGTGCTCGCGGCCCTGAAGCAGCTGCGCTGGGCTGACGGTGACGAACTCAAGCCTCAAGGTCAACTTCCTGCGGCGGCCCTCGTCGTTAATATTGGCGGCGCTGCAGTTGCGGTGCTGTAGTTCATTGCGTTTTCTTGCACCGATGAATTCATTAATATAAAAGAACAGCATTTTATCTGCGAGTTTCACCGCAAACGGTGCACCGTATAATAGCATACGTACATCTACTGCCATAGCGGTTACTATCATCCGCGAACGAAGTAGCGAGGGGCTAATTCTCGTTCTGTATGTGTTAATATGTTAACTGCCAGTAGGAGTTGAATTATCATCGCAATCCCTTGAAGGCATTAGGTGGATTGGCCTAGATATGCAAAATAGCGAAACAGCACTTTCATGTTCCTTCCCCCCCCCCCTTCTTCATCGGGATGTTTGTCGTATGCTACAAGGCCGGCATTCATTTAATTATGTATGATTTTCAACCAAAATTAATATTCATGATAAATTAATATTTGAACAGAAAAACGCATGACTGTGTCATGAGCACGGCGTTTTATTTTCCCGTGCCCCTGACATCTCGCCCCAAAATGTCCTTTTTATCAAATGGTCCACTATAATGTTACTGTTTCTCATAGGATCTGTTTATGTAATGTCAAAATTTTGATTACGCCTGCCAACACCTATTTACGAAATGTACCAATTATTTAGATGCTCATAACTCTACTTATTTTAGAATATTGTGTTATTTCAGGGCGATTTCGTTCAAATAGCTAGAGATAACGGTCAAGCTGACAAAGAACTGTGGGCTACCCCAGCCTCGCTTCGCCCCATATAGCTGGGGGTGTCATCAAGGAATACAAAGACAGCAAGAGTTGCCAGTTAGTTAATTTCCTAAGATTTATGTGAATTATTCCCCATAGCCAAAGCAACAATATTTATAACTTTGATCAAGTTAAAGTCATTTCGATAATAAGCTTTTCAAAACCGTACTCAGAAGTAGCGTAATTTCTATATAAAAGATAAGCCTAACAGTGCGGAGTCTGCGCGAGTGTAGATTTTTGCGATGGGTGCCATTGGGTGGGCAGAACCTGGCGTGAGAGTCTGGCGATCGGACGTGCCATATAGAGCAGTGTACAGCTCATTTAGCCGGTTAGACCGGAGTTAACAGAAGACCCCACGAGTGCTAAGTTGAGTATATCCATCTTTCTTGTACTGGGTTGCAATGTCTAATTTGGCTGAGGATTAGTGGGTGCGTTGTAGAGATTATCAATTGTAGGTGAAATGCCTGAAACTGTACCGGTACTTTAGCACAATTAGAGTAACAATAATTATCGTAACCTCCCCATGTTTCCTTAACCTTGTCTGTAGGTGTAAGTTGTAGGGAGAAGTCCAGTCAAAATCCCTGAATTTGCTTATATTTTGCATCCCCTGAAATGTTTAGCTTCGGACTTTCTGTAGAGCTCGAATGGACCTGTATCAAGACCCTTGCCAATTCGTACAAATCCCTCAAAACTAGTGAGGTCCATCACACTGTTGAAGCTTCGATTACTAGCAATCCTCCTAAATCGGAATTTTATTTATCGCCGTCCACTTCCTCGTAAACGCACCAGCGCTGCTCCTTCAATGCCGACCTGCGACTGGCGCATGTGAGGTCCAGGGAGTAATAATAACGGGAGCACCAGACATCAGCTGATCGAAAATGCGTGACGTCACAGCCCGACCTGCGCTTCTGCCTGTGACGTCAATGCGGACCACGCACGCTCTAACTTAGTAGTAGACTAGTAGAGGCAGAGCTTTTTCCCTATTATGGCTCATATGTAACCATATATTAAAGTTAAAAATGCAACGTAGGTAACATTGTGCTGACATGACTTCTAATTTAGTAGTAAGTACGTGACCGCAATGACGTCACGGGCGGAAGCGCCGGTCGGGCTGTGACGTCACGATTTTTCTACCAGCTGATGTCCGGTCCTCCCGTTTTGTTTATTCCCTGGTTAGGTCGGTGTAAGGCTCGGTAAATTAGTGTAAGGGTACTTCTGTACACGCACCTCTCCCACAACCTGAAGTCGCCATCAACAAGGGTGGGGATGCAGTGCTGGGGGTTGATGGCGAGGAACTCAGGGGTTTTGTGCTCATCTTTCATCAGGTTCACAGTTTTGAGGTTGAGCTTGAGGCCGAGGGCTCTGGCGGTGAGCAGACTTGCCCTGCTCGGGGACGACCCTTCGTGGTAGTAGAAGTCCATGGCCACTGCAAAGAAATATTTTTATTGAAACCTTAATTGTGTCTTCATGCGGGCAGGGCGTCCAGCCTGATTATGCTACTTATCCCTTTACCGCCTAACGAGACCGTTCTGTCACCACTGAAACAGGATCATTGCTGAGGTAACAGATTTGTAATAAGAAAGTTATGTAGCGCTAGAGCTTAGGTAATCAGTAGATAATACCTACAACTCACGAACGGCGCTGATTGTCTGTCCAGATCCACTAATTCTGTGGGATTCTGTACACGAAAACGTGTTGATACAGCAGTGCGCTGTGTGACTGCTCTCAGTTGATCAGCAGCAAATTATTATCATCATTCAAACTTCACACCAGGACATCAATAAACAGGCAATAAAAGCTATCGGGGAAACAAGCAACACCAGGAATCCTAAAGCCCAACCAAGAAAAACCATTTACGGCTGACCTGCATGCCTGCATATCAACACAGATGAACACGGATCCCAGCAATGAATTCCATGCCATCGGAATTTAGAATAGTGAACACCTACTGATCTGCCGAGTTGAAGCCGCACGCTATAGCGAACGGAACGAGCTTAGTAGTTTTGCCCACCGAATAAACGTCTAAAAGCTAAAAACCTGCATATTCACGCTTTTGTGCAAGCTTTCGGGATGGAGCATGTAGGGGTTTTCCGGATCATTCGCTAGTCAAATACACAAAATTTTGTGAACAAACTGCCTGTGACTTACTCTAAGTCACTTTATTCGATCGCGTATAGTCGCTACAGCTGATTGTTTGAATATATTTTATCATAAAATTCGACTTGAGGTTATTATCTCTGCCAAGGAGGTTATGTTGAACATTTAATAAGACTATATCATCCGAGGCTCTCTGAAGCAGCTTTCTGACTGGTTCAGTTCCGGTAGTCACTTTATGAGGATAAAGACCCATTAGACACTTATTCAAGCATAAGCAAGCTGACGGAACCTGACGGCAAAACATCGTTCAGAAGTCAGGACGAAAGGAATACTTGAGGAGTTTCGTAACTTGGATACCGGTTGCTACATACGTCAAGTGCACTTAAGGATTGAGATTCTAAAATTGTTGTCTCGTAGCCAGTATCAGTTGCTAAGAATATTGAAGAATAGGAGCAGTCTACTATTTTAAAGCTAAAAGAAATATCAACATGCATCTACTAATCGACAGTAGCTTTATTTCGAAAAAATATTCGTTTCTCTGTATTTTGTTATTTTAGAATCTGACATAATCTACTTTAAATCCCCGAATCGAGTAGAAGAAAATTGAATACTTAGAATAAGTTCTTAGTGACACAACGATGCACGGGCAGTTTAGTGTTTTACTAATTCTACGTGAAATTTATTTACTCCTTTAATTACTTTCTAGTTTGCACACAATCTTCTCTATTATAAGGGGTGGGCCGGCCATAAGTAAGGTGCCTGTTATAAAAATTCTATCATTAAAACTAACAGACGTAAAGCGATTTTTTTTGCAAATGAAAGAGAGATTTTAAAGTGTTATCCATATATAATGAAACGCTTCGTGTATTTATTTATTTCGGGTCCGCTTTTAAGGAAATAGGCGAAAAATAGGCTTTAGGTTGCAAATTTTTTAAAACATTGGCCAGGTTACAAAAGATGTTGAAAGCTGTTCCTTATCCATTTATCTGAAGACAGTCAATGCTTGAAACACTTCTTGAAATCGGAACAATATGCATGCAGCTTCTGGAGTCCGATTTTATAACTTTTTTCTCTCACCCCACGACGTATAAATTCGGCAGATGGTCAACAAAGTGCTTTGGAGGTGATGATTTTTCACGGGTAGTAGACAATTATTTCTTCTAGCTTACTGGCTTTCTTATTTGACGAAGCAGTTTTCTCTTCATAGGCCAAAATTTCAGCACTTTAAACGAAGCAGATATTTGAGTTGGAAAGACGGTAGCAACGGTATCATGCTACGGAGCGCTCACATTGTATATACGCTGACCTGGCTGGAGTTACATTCAAGTTTATTGGAATTTTTTGCTTAAGATTTTAATGCTGCCTATCAAAATAGAAGACCAAAGGATGAGAGTAATACAAAGGATGAACGAAGAAATGGAAGAAGTAAGTCAGAGAAAATTCAGCGCAGGCCTATAGGTATTGGGCAAACATATCGATTATTGCGTGAATTTTTTCACTCACGGGTCCACTAGCATTAGAATAATGCAACACATTTAAGTACGGAAAACAATATCCTTTAAATTACCTCCATGAGTGGTCAAGCAATCGTGAGCTCGGCTGTACTTTTATTTTAGAAAAATATGCGTCTCTGTGTAGTTTGGAATAACAAAGACACAAATTCATTCTAGGGCAGGTTTTTAGTAAGCCACTGGGTCACGGGCAGGCTATAGAGTTCTCGGTAATACTCGAGGGTGCGTTAGCACCCACAGCACCCTCGTGGCGGAGACAAGGTAGGAACAAAATTTTTTTGTAATAATTCGATTTATTAGGGGCTCCAAATTAAACTTTTATAGCAGTGTGCATGTTTTTATATCCTAATCTGAATGTTTTGCAGCAGCACACAACAAAATAGAAGTCATTACACTACCACGTACTCCGCTGCTGTACGCGATGCACCGTAACATGTACACCTCTGCCGTACACGCTGCCCCAGAACATGTGTGCGAGTAGCACGCTGTACTTGTACAATTCTGCTCAGTACGCTGCGCCATAACATGTACAATTTTGCTGTACACGCTGCGTCATAACGCGGAGAGTCAACCCGGTCTTCGAAAATTACGGCAAACAATTTGGATGAGCTCATGTTCAGCAGTCATGGTTGTCTGTGCGGGGAGAACGCACAGCCCGTTATGCAGCCGGCTGCTGGGATTTTACATTAACAAATTATTAAGATAAAGAGCACCGGCCGGCGTCAGTGCCAGAGATTATTGTAAAACATCGCTAGTGGCGAGCATCGGCCTGAGCAGTACGCACTGCGTAGCCCATAGGCCTGTCGCATTCAGATTGCCTCAGAGTTACTCGGTGTTACGCTGCGTTACTCACTCGGTGTTACGCTATTATAGAGGTGAATGAGATAGGATTTCAAAGCGTAACCCCGAAGCAACCAAAACAAAAACAAACCCAATGTAAACACAGGCGTTTATTCGTAATTATTGCTAATTTTGATGAAATAGCCTCTAAAAATTACGTGATAGGTCCCTGCAGATCTTTCTACTATAAGAAATTGATGAATTACACCAATTGAAGGCTTTCCTCCATAAGCTCAAATAACCGACTTCGTGAGAGCTCAAAAGGTAAACAAACCAACAAGCGCTATCGAAATATTTAAACACTCAGCTAAATAAATAAATATTTGGTTTTATTTGCGACGAATATAACCGAGTAACAAAATAATAACACATGTAGTAAATATATAGGAAAAATACGTCTTCACTGGTCCAAAACATTATAATACGCATATTTATTCGATGCATATGTGGCGAGACTTGGCATCAACACTGTGTAACGAGTTTGCGTAACACCGGGTAACACTGGCGTGTCTCATTGACGGTAAACAGCTCAATGCGACACGGATGAGGCACACCAAGTCGACATCTGCACTGTGTGGGGTTGTCCCCCGATGGGGTAAACTGATTTTGCCTCTTTCCACCTTTTTTATAAGCACTTAGAAGCTCAGCAGATATGTATTGTTATTAATTCCAAACTTTATTTTCAAACGCACTTCACATTACGATGGCAGCGGGTCCAACGTCACGATTATGGGGAGTTTGGCTCTTGCGAGCGGGATTTCCCCGAAACCAAATTTAGTGAATTTCAAGAAAATGATTATCATTCAGGTCAGTTAATAATGTTTGATGTTCCTGTATAGATTCGGAAATTTTCTTTGGGCTCGAGCGGAGGCTCGGTTCTTAAAACAGCGATGGTGCAGCAGAGGAGAAATAACGACAGGAGTTAAGATAACTTGTCTATAGTCACACATTAATACTGGTCCTGATAGAATTTGAAACCTTCTGGCACGACTGCCTCACAAATTGGTTACATCACCTACGATAGGTTACAAAAGTCGACAGACTATACTCCTACCGCCTTCTAAACATTCCGCAGAAATATTATCAACCCAACTCTCTTGACTTAATTACACATTCGATATTTAACTTGGGATCGTCGTTACTGCTGTCGTGAATTCGACCTGGGCCATCGTCTAGTGCTCGGTCCGGAATGCTTGAGGCACACACACCCACACACACAGATAACGGGACGGCACGGGCTTCTCTCGATCTCTGGCTGCTTCGACACCCGGGCCTAGCTTTTATACTTGGCTAATTGGATGAAAGCAAACAGCCAGCCAACGTACCCTGGTGAGCAAATTTTACCCTCTCTACCGCGGAAATGTGTTTGTTCGATCGACTGTTTTCCCATCAAATTAATTAATCTTCCCGCCTATATGGTAGATATGCATACCAAATTGAAGGTCTCGTGATACGGCAGATACCTAATGACCTTTCCCTCCTTTCCCTAGCTTTCCCATTATTCGTAATAAATCGAGAGTATAGCGTTAGGCTATCCTGTTTTCCCATTAAAAACTCTAATTATCCTGTACTAACGACTCCACTGGAACCAAACACTGCTATCGAGGCCAAGATATACATCCTAACTGCAAGTACATATAAATAATTGTTTGCAGCAGGCCTTGGTTTGGCCGCAATAGCCCAGAAGATGCACTTGCAGAAACACAAAATACAAGTTCAGAGGATAGGCGCCTCTCGGTAGCTATCGTATTGGCTGAGCAGGTGTGGGCGCTCGCTGACGTCACGTGCGCTGCCCTCCGTTGTTGCTTACTTGACCGACGCCAGCTTAGCGAGGGTTTCGAGGCGTCCCTCGGCAGGTTGGCCAACTTATGATCACATGCGTAGTACTGCATGTTCCGTTTTGGTGATAATTTAGGTATGTTGTGTCAACACGACACCTGCACAGCTCCACGGCCGTCCAGGGGCGTGTTGCAATCGGGCTTTTGGTGTCACCTGTGCTACAACAGGGTGGGTCACACCAGGTGACACCGACGACAACCGTTCTGAATTTTAAGTTTATGAGCAGAGCCCGGATTTATTGCGCTTTAAATATTGCAGTTACAGTTACAGCTCCTAAAAATTGCTCTTATTTCATCTAAAATTTGCTCGTATTGCACCAAAAAATTGCACCTAAGCAATAGGAGTGGAAGAAATTAGAAATAAAGAACGGATAAAAACAGCAAAAAATTGAAAGGACCAAAAAAAGTCGGACAGCAAACGGGAATAGCATGTCAGCGGATCAACGAAACCTATTTCAGTTCCAACTACTAATTATCAGTAGGTATACATTGCGCTTGTGCTAATTGACAGTGTTTTCTAAAGGCGAAAATGATTCTTGCGAATATCTCGCTTTACCTGTTCCCATGATGTGTTCTCCGAGCGCAAATAGTTATAAAAATTTAATAGTAAGATTTTGAGATTTTGCTACTCAATTACATTTTTACCCCAACAAATACATAGAACAATAATTAATAAGGGAATCAATTGTAATGGCGTTTGAAGTGTTGTGAGCCGTGGCAGTGATAATAAGTGCCATGAGTTCACAAGTTTCTCATCGTTACGCCTTCAATCACGAAAATGAACATGACTTTTTTTTTGTCTCTGGCCACACGTAGAAGTGTGCTTCATTCATATGAATGACGCTGCGCGTTCAGTTATAATATTGTTTCTTTGCATTTTCGCTTGTATTTTGAGTCGGTTTGAAGTCACATTCGTATCCCATAATCTGATAGACTGATTTTGATAGGAATAGCCTATTTTAAAAATAGTTCTAGCCTGATAAACCGACGGAAGAGAACTCAGCACAGAGCAATCAGTTGGGCTACCAAATCAAAGATGGCGTCCTTGTTCTTATAATATTTTCAGGTTTTCTAGTTTTCTTCTCTTGAACGGGAGTACCGTACGGTGATTCTGATCATTAAAGTGAAGATAAAGAAAAATAATTGTCAACTTGTCCATGATCTGTGAACGCTGCAGAGGATAAATTTAGCATTTATAAGTTCTGTTTACCGAACCTGAATGACGCAGCGCGTTAAAAAAAAGGACATGCTTTATTCATCAGTCTACCGCGTTTGCTGCAGCTACTTCTCTCAAATCAACGCGCCGCGTCCATCAGCTTGAGTGAACGCGTTACAATGAGGGACATGTGAACACGGCCTGATGTTTTACATTTATAGCTCTCATTACAGTTACTGCACTTATTGTACTTATTGCAATGATTTCACTAACGCCGGAAATCACAATAAATCCGGGCTCTAGTTATGAGCTGGTTAACCCTGCCTTTGTTTACAAACATTGACTCGATAATTAGTATTGCAAATTGCATGACTGCCATATATTACTTGAATTCTAACATGTGAAGCACTTTTACGTAGTTTTTTCAACTTTTTATTGGAAAATACAGCCAAAATAAGGCTCCGCCAAAAATGTATATGTTTAAGCTTGGCGAAAATTCCGCAACACTTTGTTGGGGCGCAGAGATCACACGTCACATTCACTGCTACACGTGTAACACTGTGAGGGTAACACCGGCGTCTGATTGCAACACGACTCTTTGTGTCTCTGTCTAATTTTTTGTTTCAATGTAAGCAACAGGAGCAGCTGACCCGAATAACGCGGAGGGAAGCTTAAACTTGCGGTTTTAAAATAACAATAACATAAATTAAACGTGAAAATTCGAAAACGTTGAGAAATAGACGCAGAGATTAAAGTTTTCATTATAAAGGCATAAATGTACACAGTCTAAAACTCACCAGTGAAGTGAAGCAGCTGTAGATAGAGAAGGGCGTGCAGGGCAGTAATCTTCTCTGTAAACAGCAACACGAACACAACCTCACCACACAACTGCTGCTAGCAACTGCCTCTTCAGTTGTGGCATGATAGTAGAGGTCACTCGACAATCTATGGTCATTGTGATGATAATAGGATGGTCATGGCGGCAGATGTTGACGCCTCTCAAGAGTGGGGCCCCCTATGGCTCCAGGGCCGGGGTCGCAAATCTTCAGCAGCGACCCTATTTCTTTTGTTGCTTTCGTACCAAGGGTTCATTAGGGAGTTTTAATTAATTATATATTGCCTGGATCCGAGTTCGGCCGTGTAGGGATACAGTCCCTTGGGTAAGCGAAGAGTTATTATTTCTTAGCCTTACCATTTTATTGTCCTGGATATACCTGGGCGGTCGGTGAGTTTGGATTTGTGTGAGAGATGAGGGCAGCTGTGCAGCGTTTGCTTCTAATGCATAGGGGCGCAATGTGCTCTCACAATGTTGACTCAGTAGTTCTTCGTCTGGTGCACATGCACACACACCTACACATTCACTCACCTACACAAACATACACTCCCCAAAGCTGCTGGTCGATGGACTCCATACAGCCACGCAGCCCACGGGAGCAGCTCTCCCTGAATAATTTAGACGACGCGTTGTGTACCGTAGGCTCCGTAGCCCCACAGTTACTATTGCGCCTCGCCCTCATAAATGATGCAGTATTTCCTAAGCCCCTTCTACAGTTCCTTAAAATAAATACACAAAGCTTATGCCTTACTAAAGCCGTGAATGACTTACTGCAAGGCGCTCACTATATTTATAGCTGGCGTATATACAATTATACATACAGGGTGTCCTACACTTTTGTTGCCAGACTTTAACATAAGGTAGCGATCGTCGAAATGAACACTTTTTACTCTATGAAGGTATGGTCGAGAATGTTTAGTTACAAGAGTTACAAGGACTTGAAGTCGAACAGTTACTTTAAAAAAATTCGTGCACTCTCTTTCGGAGACGCTTCCATCGGTGTTTCAATCAATGTTTCATACACCAAACTCTTCAAATGTCCCCATAAGTAGAAATTTATGGGCGTAATGTCAGGAGATCATGGTGGCCACGCGAAGGGACCGCCACGGCCAATCCAGCGATTGGGATATCATCGGACACCCAATAATTGCCTCACAGCAACCGCGAAGTGTACAGGAACGCCATCATGTTGCGAATACATTTCTCTGATGTCAGCTAAAGGTACATCTTCCAGTAATTATGGCAATACTACATTAAAAACAATGCAATGGACCACAAGGTTTAACAACTGTCAACATTTATTAAGTCTTTACAACTCTTCAACTGAACATTTTAGACCATACCTTCTTAGAATAAAAAGTGTTCATTTCGACGATTGTTAGCTTATGTTAAAGTTCGGCAACAAAAGTGTCGGATACCTTGTCTATGTCCCGGGTGTTACAGATAAATCCCGCACTTGACAACTAACGTCAAGTTGTGTGGGATTTTACTGAAAAACTCGGTACATGGACATTTTTTGCTTTATAGTACAATTCCTCCCTTTTCCTCTCGTTTCCCCAATCCTCTATATCCTACTAACATAATGGCAATAGCTCAAAGAAGCCGGGGTGTTAGTCCCGGTGTCTCTTTGGGAATGGGCCTCTTGGTTCGTCTACTGCCGCCTATCTAATCTAATCTAATCTAGTTATTGTAGCATTCCTAGCTCAAGCTGGCTTACACTACAGCACCACAACATGGCCGAACTAAGAACCTACGTGCATTGGTTCGTGGAGCAGATAACGGAGGCTCTCGAGTACAGATAGTCGGGACCATGGTTTCAAAGGTACAAAAGGTAGAAGACTCGTGTGATATCTGCGAGCCACCCACCCCCTCTTCCGCTCGACCCCATTGCGATGTAGGCTTTAGTGAGCCTCTCATAACTGAACTGTGACGCTAAACTGAAGCGCCACAATCATCGTCAGAAGCAACTGTATCGGATCACCAAGTAACACCATCGGTGCTGCTCGAGGGCCGAGCTTCATCACCACAAACCTTGCGAAGAGAGACAACAAATTCTGGCAGATGGTCACTATGAGGCTGAGAGCAAACTCCGGCCCTCCTGTGAATGCTGCAATTGTTATGGCCCAAAGGAACAGCTGGGCACGTGAAAATTTAATGGCATCGCGCCAGTATTGTAAAGACTTGGCTCCATATCTGCATGCGCCAGCGCGAGGCGTCTAATGGCTGGTACACACGGTAGTCAAAAGAATGAGTTTCCTCAGCTAATCGTCCAAACGTTCTGTTGAGTCCTCGTGAACACAGTTTTGAGATTACCCAAAAAGGTTGCTCAGGTTGCTCAGTGAGGGCCGCTAGTTAAGTTTCGAACATCTCTTCAAACTTGGCGAGAATAATAACTCAAGATTCTTGACAAATTTGTGCTATTGAATGGAAGCAGCAACGCATTCGGACGCGGATATGATGACACTTGTTCTTTTAACTAGCGTGTGTCTTGGCCTTAATGGGGCGGCGGTGTGCTGCCTCCAGCTAATGTTTACTCTCGTGGCTGGGACGTCGACTGTCCCAATGGTTATTGCAGCCAAACAATTTGTGCAGTTTTAGCGAGACACTTTGTTATTTGAAACTATTGAGCACTCTGAGTGCGCATATCACCGACAGGTAAGGCAATGTTAATGCAAATTTCAATTTCGACCTGAACTACGATTTCCACTTTATCTCCACCAAATTTAGTTATTTGTGCTTTTTAAGTTTTCTAACAATTCTTGGAAATTTATTGAATATCCATCAATAACTTTCTATGTTATGTTCTGATAAACTAAAAACAAATTTCGAGCCAAAGAAGAAACGGACCAACACAGGTCAACTCCAAAGTTTATTAATTTCCTCTTAATATTAACGCTAACTATTCCTGAAAATTTCATGAAGGTCCGCTTATAACTTTTTGAGTTATGGTACCAAGAAGAAAAAGGCAAACAAATTAACAAACGGTTTAACGAATCTTCACCAAAAGTTAATCATCTATTCCTCCTGACATACCTCAAACTTCTTGTAAATATTATAAAGAAACAATCATACTGTTTGAGTTATCTTGGCGACAGACAAACTAACTCGACAAATCCATAACCTCCACGGTGGAGGGAATAATACTGACTGTAGCATCTATATTATAATTCTACAGGCTCCTCCGTTAGTTATTTTGTAAGACCGTGACGCTATCATCAGTATTAGAAGGAGATACGAAGTGGGAAGGGATCAATAGAAGGAAAATTCAAGTTCAAGTTTAAGCTACAACTGCTCGCAGGTCTTGGGACGAAGATTCAATTCCTGACTAGATTTTGTCATCACTCGTAGCAATCTTCGTAGCCAGGATACTACAGGCACGAACATCAATTGAGAAAGAAATTGTAACTCATTCGCGAGGCAAAGAAAACTCGCTTGCAAGTGCCAACCAAAAAGTTTATTGAAAATTGTTGCTGTAGTTTCCAATCACAGCAGCCTGTAAATGGCCATGATGTTAATGAAGTTGATATACAGAAGGTGGTTTTCTACGTTCTCCCCTGAATGAAAGTGGCACTCTATGCTGAAATTTCGTGTAATAAGACAAGTGCCGTGCAACAAAACTAAAAAAATAAATAAGTGGGCTATGAAAAACTCCCGTTAATTGGGGTTGCTGCAAGAGTTGCTGAAGCATCACTTCTAGCTTTTATTCGCGAAACTAAAACTAACAATCAGTTTATATACTGTCACCTCTTCGTCTTTTTATAACTGGAATCTTCACGTAGTTCCCTGACGGAGAAAATTATTTCTGCTGCACTGCATGAGGTGTTTATGCACCTGGAATGTCATTTAATTTTCGCAAAAAGCAAGAAATTATTTGAGTTTGTCCTTGGCGAAGTCCCCGAAGGCCTTGGCGCCCTCCTCGTTCTGAGCGTAGCTTGGCATGGAGGCCTTGCAGCGAGCCAGCCAGGCGGTGACGTTGGAGAACCCGGAGAGGTCGATACCTGCCGAAGAAGAAGGTAACTTCCGTAAGGAATATTTTTCAAATAATTGATAGTCTGCATTTTGTGGTCTTTGGATAAACTACGTAACACTGAGCGTACGAGTCATGTGTCCCTGAGAACACGATTGCGTGTCTATACAACACAGCTGTGTGTCTACACAAGAGAGCTGTGTGTCTACCAACGATTTACTAAAATGTTAGCAGTCAGTCAGCTAGCAGGGCCAGTGGTGCTGTTGAAGTTTCGCATCTCTTCAAATTAGCGCGAATTACTTGCAACTGAGAAACTGAGGGTTTTTTATACAGATTAAATGGACACAACAACGCATTTTGATGCCCAGAGGTATGTGTCAAGATCAACAGTTTCTTCACAAACACGCCATTAGTTAACTACTGTTGGTGACGAAGGACGTGTTTTGTCCGTTGCGTTTCCCACATTCCTGATGAGGCAAACAACACGTATCCATGATACATACCCGGGCACGAGAGGGTCTGGTTTCATTGCTGCTCAAATGACAAACGAGTGTGAACGCTCAGGATGGAGAGGCGCTCGAAGCCAATTGTTCTCATGAGAACATTGAGGAGCGCCTCGCCAGCAGACAGTCGCATTGCTCGGTATATATACGAGTCTGCATCAAGGATGATGACACTCAAGTTCCGTCTCATCATCCTTGAGTCTGCATATCACAGTTCTGTGTATTCAGTACTTCAAGTTGTGCTTGACCAGTCAAGATCGTTGTACGTCTGAGTAACGAATAAACGGCCTTTTCTCAAATGCATGGTCCCGTGAGACAACATTCTTATCACAAGGCATTTAAGTGACAATAGTTGTAAGGGAGGGCGATAGAAGTCTTATCTCTCGCTTAGGTAATGCAGCCTAGAGCCTTCTTATCATGCAACGCTAATTGATTGAGCACTCATTGTACTCAGGCCCTTCAACTTATTCCCCATTTAGACACAAACCTGAAGAACCTAGCGCCCGTTCTGTTGAGGGTAGACAGTGTAGTAGAAAACTACCTACGCACTCTAGTAATACAACAATTCTGCTGGTCGCAGTGTTAGTACCTATAGGTAGTTATCGTTATACGGTACGCCTTCACTATGAAATGTGAGAAAAATAAGGTATCAGTGATATGAGTTCAGAGACAGACAGACTTGAGAAATGTTCTCACAGTTCGTGTGCATGATATACTCTATGATCTCAGAGTATAAATGAAAACCAACACTTTTGTTCTGTTAGAGTTTCCACAAGTTCTAGAGAGCAGTAGTGCATAGGAAATGGTGGTGCATATGGCCAGCCACTCACCTGTGGCCTCGAAGGTGGACACCGACGCGACGAGCGCGTGGTCAGCGATGGTCACCGCGGCACCAGTAGCGTAGTCCTGGCCCGCCAGGTAGTTGTTGAGCCACCCCAGGGCTTCCATGAGCGACTTGAGCTTGTCGGGGTTGATGGGTTGCCCATGCATCACCACGGGGTACTGTTAGTGGCAACACACGTGACCTCAGCACAAAACTGACAGTCATAGTCATTCATTTTGTCAGTAACAGCACAACTCCCGCACTGTGGGCCTTTCCCTCATTACTCATAGAATTCTGAACTCTACAACCCAATTCCTTATTCCTTCAACCCCATGATCCTTAGCCCTTTTATCTAAACTCCTTAGCTTTGTACTGCTGCTGACATACATCAACACATTAACAGAAATTGTTTAGATGGCGCTTCCCATTGTGAATAATATATTATCTAAACGTGAGCAAAAGTTGAGTATGCTCACAAGCCGTACATTGGATGTAGAACAAGCCCCTGAGAATGACAGCAGCTTCGGTACTATACAAGATGCTGCTGTCGGTTAACCTCCCACAGGTGGAGTCTCAGCTCTACCTGACGTGCGGCGCAGCAAAATGTCTAGCGATAAAAGCACAAAAAAAATCACAAAATATCCTTGTCGACCTATGAAGCAAATTGCTCACCAACTATTCATAAGTAAACCTGGCAATAAGTTCTGCAACCAGACTTAAAAAATAAATATTCAAGAGACTCCTTGGGACATTCGCAAGACTCAGAAGAGAGATTCTGCAGTAGCATCCAACACTCGCACTTCAGAGCTTGAGTTACGGACTCACCACATAGTCACCGAAGCGCTTGTAGAGCGTCCCCATGTCTTGAGTTACGGACTCACCACATAGTCACCGAAGCGCTTGTAGAGCGTCCCCATGTCTTGAGTTACAGACTCACCACATAGTCACCGAAGCG
>LQNS02278070.1:370459-380487 GCA_001587735.2 Parhyale hawaiensis
AGCGCGTGCCAGCCAGGGCCTTGAGCAATCTGAGGCTGCTGGAGACTCGAGCAGCTGTGGAAGCGCGATGTGCTGTGTAAAAGTAAAGTGGGTGTCAAAGGTGACACCGAGGATCTTGGGGCAGCGCTCTAGAGGCAGAGCAGTGTCGTCGATAGTGATACCAGGGTCGAGTGTAGACTGATGGGTTACGAGCTTATAGAGTTGTTGGGTGGCACACCCGTGCTAACATCCGCCTATGGTAGCCAGAACGAGTCAAAAGGCACCATCTGGTATGAAAAAAGACCCAAGTATACTAACGAGCGTCTTCTGGAGGCTCTGGAGCCATATGGTGTCAAGGATATCTACCGCATTCAGAAGCGTGAGAGAGGCGCCCTAGTAGATACCTCGATATATATCCTGACTTTCGACGGATGCCAGCTCCCTGAACGGGTGGATGAGGTGCTACGTACGGCAGCACATTCTGAAGCCGCGGCGCTGCTTTAAGTGCAATAAATTTGGCCACGGAGCGAAGACCTGTCGAGCAGGAACAGGAATGTGCGCCCACCGTGCTGGAGCACAGCATGAGCTACAATGCGGGCGCCCTGTTACGTGCGCTAATTGCGCCGGTGCACACCCTGCTGGCTCGACAATCTGTCCTCTCTATGAGATGGAGCAGGAAGTGCTTGCCACACAGGCAAAAGACCGACTAAGATACAGTCAGGCCAAACGCGAAGTCACCAAGCGCTATGTTGTCCCTGGAATGTCCTACGCCCGCGCAGCTGGCCGTACGGAGACATCTGGAGGCCCGACTGCCATAGGAAGAATACCTACCAAGTGGGACGATTCAAAGAGCAGGCCGACGGCCGTGCATGAGAGTGCCACTGAATACACCCTTACAGGCAATGGCCGTACTAATGGAACTCACACGTTCACCCACAACGGCGACATAGCCAGGGGCTTCTGCAAACAATTTACTGCCACCTCTCCCCCTGCTCTAGATACCCCGCCCAGACTGGCCAGGCGTCTACTTCGCAAACGCCACCCCATTGCTCNTAACACGGGAGCACAGACCCTTCTCTGCGATTGCCCTTTCCCTTTCTACGCCTGATCTCCTTCCTGACGCCCAATGGACAGTGACCGATGACACCCACGAGAGCGATCACTACTGTGTGTGCATCAGCTTCCCGAACCTCCAAAATTATGAAGCAGTGCCTCGTTATATCCACCGGCTAGCCGACTGGAATACATTTGAAGCCCTAAGCCAGATGGAAGAATTAGATGAACACCTACCCGTCGACAGATGGTGGACCATTTCACGGAAGTCTTGACGGCTGCGGGAGTGGCCATCCCCATATCCAGAGGTGGAACTGCACCTCAAAGGGTTCCATGGTGGAACGACGAGTGTATTCGGGCTTGTGCGGAGAGAAAAAGATTACTCCGACGTTACCAGCGAAATAGCTGCCTAGCCAACAAAATAGCATATTGCCGCGTACAGGCGCAGTTTACCCTGCACCAGACCCGGAAAGCTTCCTGGAAAGAATATACAACCACGTTAAATGTTAATACTCCCATGAGCAAGGTCTGGCAGCGCGTTAATAAGATGACCGGTAAGCCACGCCACGGCCCTCCTTGTATAAAGGAGAATGGCGTGACCATTGTGGAACCTGACCAGGTAGCCGACCGCTTGGCTCGACATTTCAGCGAGGTCAGCAGTGGCACCACATACCCGCTTGCCTTTCAGGCAAGGAAGAGAATGGAATTACGCCCCCTGGATTTCGAAGCCCGTCGCGAAGATGACGAGAAGCCTTACAACGACCCAATTACTGCAGTGGAAGTCTGTAACGCCCTCACACAGTGCAAAAACACGAGTCCCGGCTCCGATGGTATTCACTACAAGATGTTGAAACGCATGCATCATACAGCAGCTTGAGCACTCCGAACAATATACAACAAAATTGGACGTCATACCACTACCCGGGACAGTGGCGTCTCGCCACCGTATTAGGCTTAGCTTTCATAAAGCCAGACAAACCCCCCCCACAGAACCGACTAGTTACCGCCCCACTGCGCTGACCAGCTGACCGGGAAAAATCATGGAGAAATTCAGACATAACATCCTCTTGATGAAACATCTGGAAGCCAAGAAGCTCCTCTGCTACGTACAGCACGGTTTCCGACAATCCCGCAGCACCACTGATGCCATCGGGCGAATACAAAATTACAGTATAAAGAACAAAAACACCTAAATGGCACACCATTTGTGTCTCCTTTGATCTTAAAAAGGCCTGCGACACAGCCTGGCGACACGGAATACTCCTACAACTGCACAAAATAGATATAAGACGTAACATGGCCTATTACTTGCTGCAATTCTTGAGGGAGCGGCGCTTCAGGGTCTGAGTGCGACAGGCCTTCTCCCCTGTAATGATGCAGGATGAACAGGTCCCGCAGGGGAGCGTCATTAGCTGTACCCTGTTTCTGCTATCACTAAACGACATCCTAGCAGATCTTTCCCAGTACGTGCACGCATCACTATACATAGACACATTTGTTGGGTGCCTGGTCATGTCGACGTCGCAGGCAATGAGCTCGCCGACGAGGAGTCTAGGCAGGTGGCCCTGTCGGATCTGCCTGCGGCAAACCGTGCAGTCCCCTGTCAAGATTATTACCCAGTAATCAAGCGAACTTGCGTGAGCTATGGCAATCTCAATGGCTAGAGCAGAGAAATAATAAACTAGAAACAATCAGAGAAACCGTCCGACAGTGGCACTCGTCAAATAGCGACGATCGCTGAATGGACGTCGTACTGTGCCGCCTACGTTTTGGGCACATGAGACTCACTCACGACTATCTGCTGTTGGGACGTCCACAACCTTATTGTGATGACTGTGTCGTACCTCTCACTGTATTGCATTTAATGGCCGTGTGTCCCACATTTTCCGACGAGCGGGGGGGAATGCTATCCAGATCTACATGGTCGGGATGCAGATTCCGTCCTTCGAGGAATTCTCTTGGAGGGACCTCGCGGCCAATTTAATAGAAATGCCCTCAAGACTTTTCTTACCAGATGTAACATCTATCATAAACTGTGATGAATCCACTACGATAAATGCTATCGTCAACTACGGCTCTGTCAGTTTCTTTGTGAATTTCATATACTATATGTAAAATAATTATATTCTTTTTATTAATTATAATAAACAAAATGTGATAAATTCCGCGCCCTGGCGGCGCACGAGCCTGTCGCTAAACACAGGAATAGTTTGGCGCGATATAGGCAGAGTGCTACTGAAGCGCTAGTAAAGGTTTCTACTACCACTGTACATAGACACCTGGAAGTTCTATATCGACGGCTGCAGAGCCAGTAACCGCGTTTGTGACTGGGCGACCAATCACGGTTTTGCCTTCTCTGCTGCCAAGACCTTTGTCCTCCACATAAAACGAGCCAGACTGGTAGCGTCACCATATCTTACAATGTATGGCTAATGGATAATATATCGCAAAGAGGTGAAATGCCTTGGAATGATATAGACGCCTATCATGGAAACCACACATCCGGACGTAGAAAGCGCAATGCTTCCATAGGCTCAACCTACTTAAACACTTGACGACTTTGTCGTGGGGCGCCGATCGGCAAACCCTTTTATACCTCTATCAAACCCTGGTACGCTCCAGACTAGACTATGGCTGTGTCGTATATCAGTCCGCAAGGACTTCCGTCCTATCACAATTGAACGCTGTACACAATGCAGCACTGAGGATATGCACCGGAGCTTTCCGTACCTCACCCATACCAAGCCTTCTCACTGAGAGTGGTGAACCCTGCCTGCAGCAACGCAGGGCACAACTTACCTATCAGCATCTAGCTCGTTTAGAACAAGTCCCCCAATCCCCGGCGTGGAACAGTGTGTGCCAAGACCGGGAAGAAGGAGCTGACTTCCCGTACAATATTCCCTCCTGTACCGACTACAAAGTGCTCTCGGTCATGGCGGAAATCGAGCCATTTAGGTGGCCCGGGTCTTTTTCAGAGACTAACCAACCTGGCGCATACGAGTTTCAACCTTTTGCTCTGGCACACAATACCCTATAAAGAATCACTCCCACCCCTCCTACTAAAAACCCTCTTCATGGAACACGTGAGGGACCAATATGGTGACTCTACCCACGTCTATACCGATGGCTCTAAGATGGCGGACCGAGTGGGTTGCGCGGCCGCTACGACTGATGACACTAGAGCATGCCGGCTATTGCCGGACCATTATGGCTGCTACGGTACTGTACAGCAAAACTGTCGGCGAAGGAAAAACTTCATTGGGTGGGATCTATAGGCGCTGAGGTAGACAAAAGTTGAATGTGGGCTGGCGGCTTTAGAACATCAGCCTAGGAATGTTAAAACGTATCTAAGTCTTTGCAAATTTAAGCTCCCTTAACATTAGAAAAGATCGTTAGTCAAAGGTGTACCATTCGCGCGTGCCATTGTGGGAACACTGCGGCTACAGCAGACAGTTTTTATAGNTCAGCCTAGGAATGTTAAAACGTATCTAAGTCTTTGCAAATTTAAGCTCCCTTAACATTAGAAAAGATCGTTAGTCAAAGGTGTACCATTCGCGCGTGCCATTGTGGGAACACTGCGGCTACAGCAGACAGTTTTTATAGTTGTTTAGAAAATTGAAGGATACACAAGCCAGAACAATACCTACTGCAACAGCATAATTATAGTCTGACCATTTTATTAAGGCTCAAGCCAGCACAGTTTAAGGGGATATCACAATTGTTAAGATACTCTTAAAGACTCTAAAACAAGCCGGGTATAGAATCGGGGTAGGTGATGGACACATATCTAAAATCTTAGAAATACCCACAGAATTGGCACCGCTGTGGAGGAATTACACCACGACCGAACTGCCTTGATAAAATGGTCAGACTATAGATTAGTTGACTTGGCTCTCTGCTCCTAGTCATTAGCTAGGCCTTCTATATGTCAGTCTGTCATGCCCACTTTGCCTCCTTCTGATTTCATACTCCTATTGATCTTATTTTCCTCTGTTTTTATAGCAATGTTACTTTCCTCTGTTCTTCCACTTTTTTTCCAATTTTTTGTTCCCATGCTCGTTAGTATTGTGTGGACTCCACACCCTCATGCGTGGGCTCCACTTTTCTCCTGACATTCTAGCTATATGTTCCTTCTTTCTTCCTCTGGGAGATCGACGTAATTGTGGAAAGGGAGGCCCTCAGGGGTTATTGTGGCGGGCCCTTTCCCTGCCACAATATGTACTATGGGCATCACGCATCCAAGGGTCCCGAGTGCCTTCTCCGCAGGGGATGTAGCATCTGGCCGCAGTTGCTGTTGATGAGGTTAGTTTTGTAAAGTTATGTAGGCTCTCTGCTTTTCCCTTTCTGTTCCGTGGGGTGGGCTGTCGATCGAGATAGCCGACCTAGTACGCGGGACACCTCTGGCCTCTCTTGTGTGGAAGGCCACAAAAGGAGCCGTCCACCCGAGTGTCTTTATCTATTCTTTGCACCTTTTTCTCGCCAGTAGTAGCGCACTGAGCCAACCGAGGTTTTCCGGTAGGAATGCCGAGATAAAATTATGCTTGTGACAAGCCAAGGGCGAAGGAACACGCCCTTTTTCTCACCAAAAGCGAACTTGACACCGTATAGGACTTAGCCCAGGGGATCATACTGCCTTTAACTCTTGATACCTNAACGATTTACACTTGTGAAGCAGGTATCAAGAGTTAAAGGCAGTATGATCCCCTGGGCTAAGTCCTATACGGTGTCAAGTGAGCTGGAGGTGAGAAAAATTCCTATTGATGAAAAGCGTAATATTATTTTGAGTTGAGCTTCACTCTTGAATCGCCTCGCTGCGTCTAGGGTGGTTAAACACTGAATCTAATAATAATAATGTGGAAATGGAGGCTTCAACTGCTCCATAAGTAATCAATCGCAATTCATTAACAATGCATGTATTTTTCATGAACGAGGGTGTGCTCCTTCAAGTGAGATAAATGTGTGCTGCAGGTTAAACGATCCAATGGCACCAGCTACCACTTACCAGACTTGTTGCATTCGCCCCGCTGCTGTACAGTGAGCACAAAATTTATTCTAATAACTAGAACATATCGGTGGCGTAAGACCATCATCCGCGGTGTGAGCAAATTTCATCGCCGTCATTTTTTTATGGCCAGTAATCCTAGTTTTCTGGTATGGGTGACATCGAGGGCAACCCACCAAACTCCTTGCAAAAAATCATGAGCATAGCTCAACTCCTTCAACCACTTGTTAGGTGGACAGACAAATATATATATACACAAACATACTTAAATCTTCAACGAAAACATTTTCTCCTCTCTCACTTTGTTCGCGGGTGGTAATAAAGATTGGCAATCTATATTTTTCTTTTGGTGTTATTCGTAGTAGCTACCTACCTATCAAAAATGTGCTTGTCTTCTCATACAATTTATGAGGGCATAATGTAATAGCTACCTGGTGAATCATCAGTAAATATATAGCTAATAGTTCAGTATAATCTAATTTTAGCTGCATAGATAACCTCAAAAGTTTGACAGCTTCCTCAGAGTGGCTGCGGATGAAGCTCCTGCAAATTTCTGGTTTCGCTACATCCTTGCAAATACCGTATAGAAAACAAAAAATAACGTTCACTTCCTGACGGCGATCTTGTAGGAGTTGGATGTGCGCATAACCTGGCCCGGCCCAGCCTCCCGCCAAGGAGTCCAGGCCAGTAACTGCGCAGTTGCCACAGTCCCTCTCTCTCTGTGTCTCTGCAGTCCACATCTTGTCTCTGGCTACCTTGAATTCTCGAAAACAGTTCTAGTCTGGACACTCCGGCCACGCTGGTGGGCCGCCCCTCACTGCAGGCGGTGCAGGGAGGTTAATTGTGCTGTGCTCTCAGGTGCGCCATCTGCTCCAACAGGCAATTGCCGCTTGCTGCCAGTTGATAATGCGGCACCGGAGGCTGATCCAGCATTGATCCTAGGAATTTATCCAAGTTCCTCTTGAAGGTCAGCAGGATACCCTAGAATTCCCAAAGACTTCGCGGGAGAGAATTGAACAAAAGCGGCCCCATCACTTGGAGAGATTGCTTGTGCATTTTCCGCACGCTGGCCAGTGCTGTGTTGTTAAATGAGGGGATTACACAGAGCTTCCCAAAGCGTACGTGCTGCTTTGTAGTGACTTTGAGCTCTTGGTCTGTAAAGTAAGGAACCAAGTTCATTATTATTTTCCAAGTGTAAATAATTAGGTAGCGTTCTCTGCGCCCCTGGAGTCTTCCGAGACGTTCCCAGTAATCCGCTTGTTCCAGTCCGGATGATATTCTTGCGGTGAACGCCCCCCTGAACTTCCAGCTTCTGGGTCTCTCCAACTGCCAGTGGGTTTCATACCTGGCAGCAGTATTCCGCCA
This sequence comes from Parhyale hawaiensis, assembly GCA_001587735.2. Lineage (NCBI taxonomy): Eukaryota > Metazoa > Arthropoda > Malacostraca > Amphipoda > Hyalidae > Parhyale > Parhyale hawaiensis. The sequence goes on from LQNS02278070.1 coordinate 377,859, forward strand.
AGGGGAGTATTAGTGATTTATATAGTGTGCATGGGCTCAGCTTCTCTGGTCTTGAATGTTCTCAACACCAATCCCATCTGGTGACGGCATTCAGTGTGCCCATTGAATCTTCTGTTATCTTGAACGATAACTCCCAAATCTCTAAGAGATCGCTGCTGCTGAATAGCTTCGCCTCTCGCCGTAACATAAGAAAATCTCGAGTCAGGATGCTGCCCATAGCGAAGCAACTCGAATTTCTTGTCATTAAAAACCATATTGTTCTCCTTCTGGAGCTCAGTACACAGTTTGGCTTTTGAGATTGCGCAAAAAATTCGCGTATCATTGGAGAAGGCTGCTCTCGACGAAGAAAGGAGATCGTCTATATCCTAGATATATATCACAAATAATAGGGGCCCTAGGACTGAACCTTGGGGCACCCCACTAGCCACGTCTGATTCACTCGAACAACAACCATCCACCACAACCGTCTGCCTGCGGCCAACAAGGATTAGATTAGATAGGCGGCAGTAGACGAACCAATAGGCCATTCCCAAAGAGACACCGGAACATACGCCCCGGCACTCGATGATCTATTGCCATTATGTTAGTAGGATATAAAGGACAGGAGAAAAGAGAGAGAGAAAAAAAAGGGGGTGAAGAGTCCATGCCCAAGAGACGATCTTGAATGCACGCAAACACGTTCAAGAGCCGCTGACATGCGGAGCTTAGAGACATCACTGTGTAGTTGGAACGGGAGAGAGAAATGAGATGGATTAAGGTTGCCTCAGAAACTTTGGCCATTAAGTGTTTGCAACTCCCGGAGGAGGAGTTCTTAGTTGCGGAGGATGTCTTTCCCAATATACGTCAAAACGATTTTTAAACGCGTTGACTGACTCCGCACTAACAACATCGGAGGGGAGTCTATTCCAAATGCTGAAATATGAAGCAGTAAATCCATTTCATTGGACCACCTCCAACTCGCAGTGCTTGCAATTTCTTCCGGTCACAAGCATAGAGCTACGCGCCGTTGCCCCAGTCCCCCCTCTCTGTGTTTCTCTGTAGCCCGCATCTTTTGTCGGGCTACTTGCATACTGTAGTGCTGTGCGCAGCTTTGCATCAGTTGTGCCACTCATAAATGCCTCATTTTTTGTAAATGCTGCAACGTTGAATGTAGTCACCAGCTTCCTTGGTAGAGGTAAAGTCAACTTAGACCACACCGCCACACCCTCTAAATTATACCTAGCGGAACCCTTACAAAATTAGGGTTTATTTGATGTACACTTCCTATGGGTAGTTGTCCTCCCAAAGAAGGAGGGTTATTTTCCTCCTGGGTTAGTAGTTCTGTAGAATTTCCACAAGTTCCTTTCAGTATTAGACATGAAACATTCGGTTGATACGGGTCTGAGATATCGCCGAAGAACGTTGTTTTTGTTCTGGGGAATTTTCGCAGGTTCCAGCTGGCATAGAATGATGGTGGTCACTCGCAGACATAGTAACGATGCCCCACCAACACATATCGTATCTCAGGCAACAAGTGCAGTGATTCCTCATGTCGGCTGAGTACCAATGTGCCACCCAACGATATCTACTTTCTTTTTTTTTTTTAGATGCCCATAACGTATTCCGTCACTCTCACTAGTTAGATGTCATGTGTCATGTCGTCGCATGCTTTTTTGGCGCTTTTACAAAATCGTTGCTTACTTTCAGCATTCGTATTCATCTTTATTTACAATGAAACTTGTCCGTTCTTCAGAAATTGTACCTATATATTTGTTGTGTTTTTTTCTAGCAACGATACATGGACCAGAACTTCAAAGTCAATGGCAAGCGACACAATATGGAAAATGTGAAACTCAGCGTAAATGAAAGCACACACGTCATCACAATCACCTCCTCTATACCCATCACCAAAAAGTAAGTACCTATTTTCCTCATTGCACTGCTGTAACATAAAACACGTTTGTGTTGTAATGTCCGATGTTATGATGTAGCTACCGGTAGTACCTATTAGTGATGGGTCGGATGCAATTTTTTGGATATCCGCAAATGCCGATCTTGTAGTGAATTTTACACCAATTTTGATAAATTAGCTATTTGCTCCCAAGAAATCCCAGTGTTCCCTACCCACCTGCTGACCGCTGACAATTATCTTACAATTTGTTCCATTGATAATGTAGCTAGTGAATTTGAGCATCAGCGTGAACTCCAAGCGGCTGAAGTTTGAAGGAAAGCTCAAAAGTGAGCACAAATCACGACACATCAGGGTGCCAAGTGAAGCTGTATCTATTTTCGTGGATTAGATTTCAACATTGGCAGAGCAAGAACTTAATTTAGATGAACGTTTACCATCATCTTCAACCTGGTCTATTTTCTACCTACTAGTTTTCAATGGAGCTTGACAGGATGACCACATACGTACATTCTTCAGCCTGTTTGAAAGTTTAGCAAGATTCGATTAGATTAGATAGGCGGCAGTAGACGAACCAAATGGCCCATTCCCAAAAAGACACTCCAGTCCTCTATGAGCTATTGCCATTATGTTAGTAGAATGTAGAGGAATGAAGAAACGAGAAGAGAAAAAAATGGAAGACGAAAGAGAAAAAAGAAATGAGAAAAAATAGAAAAAAAAGGGGAGAAGAGTCGATGCCAA